>OW388302.1:38620331-39117831 GCA_936450465.1 Gibbula magus
TGTGATCTGGATCTCATACAGTGTTGTGTCCCTTGGCACGGCACTTCATCCACATTACACTCAGTCCATACAGCTGTTAAAATGGGTACCTGAATACTAAAGTACGGACGTATATGCTGGCTAAGAGCGCAAAGTGGCGGCATCGAAAGTTTAATTCTGTCAGGGTTGTAATATTCTGCCAGTGAACAGTGCTTGCATTGGATATTTGGTGTTAAACTGTATATTACAATCATGTACTTTTAATCTTTGTGATTGAATTCCAACACTTTCTTTGGTTTCTTTCTGTATAAAATATTATCTTATTTATCATATTCCACCGTCGTGTTTTTTCATATTAAAGAAGGAGGTCATGCTGTTCAAGTCTAGAAAAAGTGAAGACAATATTTGTATCTCTCACACGACTTTGAATAACAAAGAATTGACAACCTTGACACCTAATCGAGAAGAATGTTTTGTATTCATTCAAAACTCTTTATTTGATGTATCACATGCCTATACTAAACTGCCAGGCAAAAGAAAGTACTCACCTTAGTTGATCAGTATGTGTGTTTTTCAATTTTAAATATATCAAGTATTTTTTATGTCTTAATCTAAAACTCAAAAGTACAGGTGTTTAGTCTGTAGTCAAAGAATAATTCTTCATGTTTTTTAATTATCTTTTTTATTTGAAATTAAATTTAAATTTTTTGAAATTCTTTCAAAATTATGTTTGATGATACATAACTGTTCAACGACATATAAGACATATTCTGTGTGAAAATTCATAATTGTGCCTGATTTTTCACACATTTACAACATTTTAAACATGCTATAAATACCTATTTAGATAATGTTTAATATATTACATTAATGATAGATATACTGCAAATGTTAAATGCAATATTACTTTAAACTAAATATATATACTAACCTCAAATGCTACATAATCTGTCAGTTGGTCAATTCTGTCTTGTCGGCTGTAAAATGCAGTGCAGATTGATGTGAATTAAGCATGCATTTAGCGAGACCAATCAGCTGAGAAGCGTCATGGCTTGGTATGTTATAAAATACACTTGACTGTGGCTAAACTCTAAATGCTTAACCCTTAATGTACCCGATAATAAAATAACTAAACAGAGAGAATAGTAATAAGATTAAAATAATTTATTCACATTAAAATACAACTGCCACACTAATCATGTATCAATTTCATTTCTTACCCTTTTCTTTATTATACAAAGATATGTTAGCTAAAATTTAACCACAGTCACCAATCAATTCATTCAAACTACTGAAGATAAGTATAATTTTATCGTGCCATAGTCAAATGCATCTGATTTCTTTTAAAAATGAAAATAATTGAAACCAACTGAGGTGATTGCTTTATTTTGCCTAGCGGTTTACTCATACTATACAAATTTATGTTGACACAATAAGACCCCCAACATATAGTCTCATGCCGCATATAGTCTCTGATATAAGTTCTGCCTGAATTGCCTAAATTTTACATTTTTGCTTTTCTACTTTCTCATTGAGAAAACAGTAGTAATACATTGAAATCCTATCAAGGGTACTATGTAAGTCGCCCACACTATCATGTGCATTAAACGAGGACTCTGAATTGCCAGACATAATTGGTTATTTTCATATACTCACAATGACAAACAGTTCCGCACTTTTAAATCATTTGCATACAATGAAAATACATCATACAAAATAAATCTAAGTTTGCCAACCAATTTCATAAATCTAAAGTAACCATCACAATCTGGACAACAATTGTAATCCAATGTTTTGACGGTATCTTCCCCTCTAAATATAACATGTTATATGTATATGATATCGATGATACAGATAGAAAAGGTGACATAATAATGTACAATAATGTATAATGCAATAATGTACTGGAAATGAATCATTGGTGTCAAAACAAAAAATAACCATTAGTTTTTATGTAAACTCGGAAGTTGATGGACGTGTATAAAAGGAAAGCACTGGTTGAATCAAGAGAAAGGCCATTGACTTTTCTGTGATTGGTAGTTATATATAGAGTGATTGAGCCTAACGACGGGTGAAATCCTGAGGTATAGTTTTAAAGTAAAGCAAGTGATGTCTAAAACATACCTCTGGACAATTTTCACTTTCAACCTCATAGAGTGTTTTATTTAAAGATCATTTGTCTATGTCTAGAAATGGTTGATGCTCCTTAAAAAGACTTTAAAATCATCTGACCGTTGAAGCTATTCAAAGACCCGTATCGTCCTGGTCGGTAAAACTGGAGTTGGTAAAAGCCGTACAGCAAATACAATTTTGGGACAAAATAAATTCAAGAGTTTACAAGCAGGAAAAGCTGTCACTAAATATTGCGAACATGCCTCGCTGAAACGTTTTGGTCGAGATGTACAAGTTGTTGACGTTCCAGTACTTCGCGAGTTTACGAGTTGTAAAAAAGCAGAACTGCAAAATCAGATAATGCAATGTGTTGCCCTGGTTTCTCCGGGTATCCACGCCATTTTGTTCATTGTCAGAATAGGTCGATACGGTGAAGAAGATGTCAAAATTGTTAAAGATTTCATCAACATTTTTGGCCCAAACTCCAAAGACTTTGTCATTGTGATGTTAACGGGTGAAGATGACCTTAGCGAAGACTATGACCTTCAAACCTTCATACAAGACTCGGATGTCTCTCTCAAAACATTTCATGGGGAAGTTAAACAGCGCTACATTTCTGTAAACAACAAGGCTTGTACAGAAGAGAAGAATAGATTTGTTGAAAGACTCCTAGACAAAATTGAACAGCTGTTGAGGTACAACAAACGCAGCTTCTACACCTGTGAAATGATTGATAATGTAGAGGAGAACATACAACATATGGAAGACGTGAGAGCGAAGGAAATAGAAGAGAAGAACAGAGAAAGGGATCAACAGAAGATTAAATAAGCCATAGAGGAATACAAGGCTCAGTTAGCTAAAGAAAGAATCTCATTGGAAGAGTCATTGACGACAAGAAAGGCGACTTGAACATTCAAATAGCTACAGAGAATCATCTCAAAGCTCGATTTGATACGAGAGCTGGCTTGTATGCATCGATGGGTGTTGGGGCAACTGCGGGAGCAACAGTGGGAGCAATGGCCGGTGCCCTTGGTGCCGCTATTGGAGGTCTAGCTGGAGCAACCTACGGAGCCGTCTGTAATTGGTTCAGCTAAACCATTGGAGGGAATAACAGTTATTGACTTTATATAACAGATGTGTATCATGATATAAACATATTTTATTTTTATTAGAGAACTTGTATCCCATTCATGTCCTTTTTAGAAAAGCTGTAAAGTTAATATCTTATTCAGCTGATTTTCTCTATATATTCTTTTCCAATATCGACACGTTTGGTTTCATCAGCACAATGACTGGGTCGTTTAAGCCAATTTCGCTATCCTTATATAGACGTTGTAGGAGGGAATATGCATAAGGTTATTATTCTGCTGTAATGTTGGCTTCGATGTCAAATGTTTTAGATTAGAAAAAGATGGACGTTCAGATGAACAACTGTGCAACAAGTAGAATTATGTTCAAATCTTTCTGAAACAATTCGTGATTGTATTCTTATTTTACCAAAACGGGGATATTTTATTGTTTACCTATCTAGTATCACTTGTGTTTCGCCTCAAGATGTTGAACAGTCCAGAAATCTGGTGTTTCTTAGTCCCAAACTGATTAGTTTTCCACTATCTGGTGACGCCATATCTTTGTCACGTTGCAACAACAATTGTTTGACGTTTGTTATTGAAGTGTACAAATCATTGTACAAATTATGTCATCCCGGTGGGATATTTTCACAATGACACGTGGTATGTCACTTCAGTTATGAAAAACATGTTCTCAGATTTATTCCTTTATTTTTCTGATAGTTCACAACATTTATGTTTTCAAACACTAGTGAATATGATCTAATAAGTTATATTGGTTGTGGTATATTGTATTATTAGCATAAGCATTACTAGTTGGTTTGCTTGTAATTGTTAGTTTCTAATAGTGATTTCCTATTTCAATGACGAACAGTACTTTAGCATCTGTACTTAGTGGAAAACTTATGTGTTATGTACCTAACACTCCTAATGGAAAATATCCGTTTGACGATGCACTCTGTTCTGAATTGCTTTCTGGTAATATTAGAAATAAAAGTTTGGAAGACAACTAATGTTTGTTCTTAAATTCAGTGTTATAATTTGTCTTTGGAGATAACTGAAGCGACCAAATGAATGTATAGAGAATGGTCTGAACAACCTTTCTCACATAGATGCTAATCTCGGAAATGTGCAGACATCCAGAGAAACCTTAACAATTTGACTTTTCCCTGTGATGACTGCGGTATTGTCTTAAAGCAATTATACAAAACTCAGACTTGGAGTTTCATTGTCATTGAATACACATATGTGTTGTTATCAGATATACTCATGGTACAAATGATTGACACCCCCTAATAGTTATAGGAATGAAATGTTATATGAACGACGTAACTTATCTTTCGATTATTATTTTGATAAAACATGTTTCTACTGGATGTCTTTGTGAATATATATTGGCATTGGTACATTGTTACAGTGTTTCAGTGTTCTCATTTATGTTATAATAAAAAAAAAGTAAAAGTTGAATTTGAAAAAAAAAATTCTACTGAATCTAAATATAGATCGATAGAAAACTGCCCATGTAAGTAAAATATAAGTTTCACATATCTCAGATTCCACGGCCTATGGATTCCCAAGTCTCAATTAGTAAGTTGAAGGAAATCACGCATTCATCCTCGGAAAGAAAACCAGATGAAAGCTTACCTGTAGTCTGTTGATACAGGTATTTAAATTCATATAGTTTTACTGCAGATCATCCTGACTGTCAATAATCAAACAAGATTGAAATGAGAAGGTGACAAGCACCCACACTTACTGTACTCACTGTTTTGAAGTTGACATAATTAATTACAAAGGCAATCATATCAGGATTCATATTTTCATTAGGTGGCCTATGACGAATATAATTTGTCCTAGTGATGTGGGGTCATTTACAATGTTATAATGAATATATACATTCATATAAATGCCTCTATTTATACCATTCACGGTATTCAAAAGGAATTTCTCTATGCATATAAATGCCTCTATTTATACCATTCACGATATGATTTTCAATGGTAAATATTCAAAAGGAATCTACTAGATTGATGTGTATGTCAGTTCATCCTCGGTCCCCCATGGCTGAATGTATGAGACTCTGCACTACATCTCGACCTGTATTGAACATTGATAGTTTCAGTTTTGTAAGGAAATATAAATATGTTTCCTCCACTGAATAAACCCATCAACACAATAGTAATTTGACCTGGTCATGCACATATTACGGTAATCAAATTACAGGAAGTCCCCAGTGGAAACCAGCAAATTAAAACAAACACGTCTTATATTATTAATTATATATATTGAATAAAACATACACACACACACAAAACGAAATCAACGGATCGACAATAAAGATCTCTAATGAAAAAGCAATAGCATTACAAATACATGTATACTTATACAGTAGCTACTGATGTCTATAGTCATGAATCAAGGTAGAGTAAATAATTATCCATTTCTAGAGCACATCAATCTAAAAACTCAGTGGTTACTCCAGGCACTAAAAACAATATGAATAGTCAATTTCCAACCATGGTACAATAAACACTGGAACATGACAAAAATTCGAGATAAATTTACATATTGTATTTATGATGAAGGGAGATAACTCCAAAGCACAGTGTAGCAGCTGGATCAAAGTCCTCTTTCGTGAAATGGTTGTTTCATATCATATCAATAATCAAGGTAAAGGACCAGTGGCCAATTTAACATATTCAGAGTATAATGACATAAAGATATAACAAGGGCACTGTATTTTACATTTACATTGCAGTATTGATTATAATGTGAGTGTTGTATAATGTGTATACCTTTGATAAAGGAGTTACGTTTCTTTGCTGCAAAAAAATATATATTTTGCCAAATTAAGACGTTGATAATTTTTTGGAGAGTAGGGTCATCCTGTCTCAGGGTATAACGTACGCTAATGCAACTTTCATAACCTGGGTGCAAAGGCAGCTTATATCTTCGAGAGGTGACGTATGTACATTATACAGGATGGGGCTACTGGGTTGGAGCGGCGTAGCAGTATCGTCATGGGAGCCTGACACTCATGTCAAGATGACACGCAAGGCAAAAGTGAAATCGGTCTTTCTGCGAGGCTGTTCACCGTGCCCTTATCTCATCTACCTGTTTTTGCGTTGAGGACAGACTGAATAAGACTGTCAACATAATGTTATTAAGCTTTACACCTCTTGGGAGGTTATTTCTTTTGTTTACGGTTATGGTTATATGGTTATATGTCATAACCAACATCTGCACAAGATGGTTATCACATAACCGCCATGGTCGTTTATGAGGTATTCAATCTACGACAGCAAATGGACTTTTTGGAAAATGTTGAAATTTTATCAAATTAGAAATGAAAATTGTGTAAACAATCTAAGTGGGAATGGAACCCTGCATCTCTATGTCGACGAGCAGCGCCGTTGACAATTGAGCTAGTATCCACACCAATGGATACACATTCTGTTGTGTACTTCGAAGTTGTATTTGAGGAATACTCTGCTTTCATACATCAGAACCACACCAGAGGAGGACGTCTAGTACTCGTTATTGTTGTGCTTTTAGGACGTTAGTAGTGACACAATGCCATCATGACCTTTTTTCCTAGCAAAATGTACAGGAGTGTTTCCATTCTTATCTCGCCTTTTCTCAAACCCAACAAGTTCCTTCATCTTGACAAGATATTTGACCATATTAATGTAACCAGCATGACAGGCGGTGTGAAATACATTGAAGCCAAAATTATCGGATTATGCCAAACTAACATTGTGTTTTTTATGCAGTAGGTCAATAATTGTATTTCTACCAGCTTCAACAGCCATCATAAGAGCAGTTTTCCCATCCTTTCCTCTACACTCTACGTCAATGATATTAAGTGACAGGACATAGTTCACAACATCTTCATCATGTCTTAAAACAGCCAAGTGTAGAAATGTGTTGTTGTCCCTATCAATTATTTTAAAATCAGCCCCTCTGTCAAATAAGAACTTAACAACATGAACATCATTAGTTTCCATCAGAGGCGTTCTTCCCTTTATATTTCTCCAATCTTTGTCACTGTTACAGTCATCTACCAATCTCTTAACCATGTAAATATCTTCAACATAACAAGCATAGTGCAACACAGTTTCATTGTTTCTATCAACAGCTGACAAATCAGTTCCTTGTTGAATAAGAAAGTCAAACATTTCTCGATAGTCTTCTTCCACAGCTAACATGATGCATGTCGACCTACGAAAGTTGGTCTCACAGTTGATGTCTACCAGCCCTTGACACACCAGTCTCTTGACCTCGTCCAGATTATCATCTTCACATTCTAAAAGGAATTTTTTACAGGTAGTATTTTTCTTGTCACCTGTTGAGAAGAGGATTATCGTGTTAACAAATACAGAAGAAAAGAGATATTCTACCAAGACAATTTAAAATCCTTGTTTTTGATTGGTTTATTTCATGGTCGAAAGGAGGTTCTAACAAGCTGTGTCATTGAAATAAACATGCGTAAATCAGTTATCTTCACTTTACGGTTTCCATCATGTGTTCGCTCTATGCAATTTAATCTGTGTATCTGTTTTGGAAAGTTAGAAACAGTGAAACTACAGTATAGTCGAACGAGACCACGATAAGCCTTGAACAAACCGGTTTCGGATCAGATACAATGACGTCATAAGCTCAATCAGTTATGACGTCACAGGAATGTTCGCGTCAATTTGACTAGTGGTGGAGGAAAGCTTTCAAGGCAGCGAAACGTTAAGATTTACAAACTTGTATCTTCTATTTGATTAAAATCTATGTTATCACTTAATTATCATATTTTAATAAGAATCAATTGTTAATTTCCCTAGTTAGTAAATTTCTACCATATCGAAAACAACGGAAATGTGATGCGTCATACCTGAAGAAAAATGGGTTCAACCAATTACCATATCACTCAGTTCACTTCCGCAGTGCCAAAGAAACACGTTTGAAATACGCTGATAACTGATCATAGTAGAATGGAGATAAACCTACTGTGAAGGCTCATGCTGACGCGTTCGGCTCCGAATGATAAAAATCGCTATCGAATCTACGTTAGACTCACAAAAAGTTAAAAACAAAGTAGTTTTATCTCCTAATTCAACTGCAACAAAAAAAGGATACCCCATTTTCCAGTTTCCAGAATTATAACAAGCAATTTTCAGAAATATGGCCATGTCCACGCCGCAATTAAAACATGGGCTAAAAGGATGGACAGACAGCTAATGTCAAGGTTTCCCAAATCAAGTCTCGGAGTATCAATTTTAGTTTCATGTTGGTTTCCATACCTGAAATTTGTATTCAAAGATTTCATTAAATGGAAACCAACATGGAACTGTCAAGTGTTGTTTCTTACTGGTTTCCATTCTTGAAATATGTATTTAAAGATTCTATTAAATGGAAACCAACATGGAACTTTCAAGTGTAGTTTCATGTTGGTTTTCGATCTTGAAAGTGGTATTCGTAGTTTCCTTTTTTGGAAACCAACATGAAACCATCCAGTACAATGCATGGACAAGCTGGATAAGAATTAGGAACTAAACACGGATGAAGGAATCACAAAAAGAAATTATAAGGTCATTGACCATATAATGCAAGGTGTCATGGTGTTGTTGCGTATGGTATCTGTGTATTACCCAAATGAGGACTGGTACCAAATGTGAAGCCTATAAATGCAGCCGTTCATGAGGAAAAGCGCTAACAGCATTTTAAAAAATGGTCAAAGTCTCGTAGTATCAAGTGTAGTTTCATGTTGGTTTCCATTCCTGAAATTGGTATTCATAGTTTCCTTTTTTGGAAACCAACATGAAACCATCCAGTACAATGAATGGACAAGCTAGATAAGAATTAGGAACTATACACGGATGAAGGAATCACAAAATATAAATCATAAGGTCATTGACCATATAATGAAAGGTGTTGTTGCGTATGCCTACTGCCTACCAGATTTAATAGTTATGTCTTGTTTCATGTTATATATTGGACTACTCTTCAACAACTAAACAATAACAATAGTTATGCCAAAGCCTAACTTTCAGTGAGCAACCTTAATTTTACTCAAATAGATGGAAGTCAAATACATGATCTCTAGAGGTAACGCCTATAGATCATGACTGCTCTAATGAGGGAGTCGCATATGGAGGTAGTTAAAGCCAACCCACATGGCCTTCTGACTGAACAAAAGGTTTTGTTTCACCATTCATCCAATTGCCGCCTAATTTGTTTATTGGCCCACATTAGTTCTTAGGATAACCTGTGACTCAATGGAAAAAATCGCAAGGAGATCAAAATCATGTCTTGTGTCATCCACAGAAGGCTAAACTTCATGATATCACGACAGTACGCACTTCATGTAATACATATAGCTCATATTTTCTTCTGGTTTTTCGCAGTATGCTAACGATTGCAATAACTGATAAAATTGTAAAGATGATCAACTACCTTCGAAGTACTGTGGCTTGAAAAATATATTAATAGTGAAATGTATCAGGGAACACTTTGTATGAAATCCTTGCAAAATAAAATGATAAAATAATAGAAAATAGGATTACAATGAACTACCCCATTGATTTAGGAACATTATTTTTTCTCAAGGTATGACACTAAAATTCGCATACAATAACGTATTTGGTCATTATAATATTACAAATATGAAAATTAAAAACAAACACAGATCTTCCAAATTGTCAACAAATATACAAGACCGGATATTGTAAAAAGCATGTTACATTTAGAATTATCAGAAACCAAATGTATTATATATATGAGAATATGCACCATTTGACTAAATTAAACAAATGGCATTATGTAAATCTTTTCTTTATATATGTACCGTGCCACATGATATATCCGAAAAGAGTTTTGTAATATATTTTAATAGTTTATGTACTCCGATTTATGATTGTTCCCTAAATTATATATCACAGCGGATTTCAATATTTATAGCAGCAATTCAAACAGTCTGCATTTTCTTTGTGCACTAAAATTTATTGATGATTACATAAAAATTACATTTTCAAAATCGACAGCTAGAGTTGATGTACTACATGGATGGGAAGAAGGGCTACTACAAGCAAGGCTAACTGGTGGTAGTGGACGAATAGAATGCTGAACAGCAGGACCGGCCAAATAAACACAAGCTTAAATCTGGGGTTAACAAGAAAGGAAATAAATAGGGATGTGGTCAAAGCTTGTATACTGCTAGTTTAAAATGTGATTACCTGATCTGGAACATTAAAGGTTTAATATCAAAATTAAACGATGTTGATTTCATTAACTATCTATTGGAACATTATGTGGTAGCCCTAATGGACACATAGGCAGATAAGGAAATTGATCACCCATGTTTTAGTGATTATAAGTGTTTTACTCAGAATGCCACCAGGTGTCTTGGCAAGGGTCGCTATGGCAGTGGCATACAGGTATTTATCAAACAGTTCACTTGTCAATGTCATTTGGGTATATTTTATCAGTGTTGATAAACTATTGTTTGGTGTTGAAAACGACATTTTATTAGGTTTCTTATACATTCCAACCAGATATGCATCCTTCTACAATAACAATGCTATTTAAAATGGAATAACCATTTTTTAATATCTTAGAAAAAAGTAATCCAGATCCTTTCATAATGTTGTTAGGTGACTTGAATACATACATACACAAGTTGATGAAATGTATTTGAAAAATAATTTCACCAATAGTAAAACATCCTTCTCTCTTCAAAAAATAAAGTTTAGAATGAGTCTACATGTTTTCGTAAAGCCATGGGAATCTTTTTTGTAATAAAAGTTAATAAATTGTGTTCACAATAAAATGGCCGCCATGCAATTTTTGCTTCATACGCAAAATAGTTTTTACCACTACAGATAATTGGTTTGTGTAATAAGATGTTTTACCATCCAAAGTTTATTTAAATGACATAAATTACCATTATAAATGGGAAATTTGAGAAAAAAAAATTTTGCAGAAAACTTGCTACTGCCCCTTTAAGACCTAATTCCAAATAATGTCAATCTCCTGTTCAGTAAGGTACTCAACATTTTCACAAACCTCCGATTTGTAGGCTATCACACTAGACCCAAGAGGTATGGTTATCATAAGAAGACTGTTTCTTGGTATCTATTCTGCTCTGTTCCCAAAATTTATATATTTTATGTGCGCCTCAAACTTATATCACAAGGGATTGAAACATTGACACGATTGCTTTCATCTTTGTATTTAAAATGCATTGGAACGATTATTTAATCTTTATATTTAAAATGGATGGCGGTATATACATCAGAGAAAACCTTTGGATGGGGTTTTGGTAGCCATTCGGTTGGAGGAATAAAAAGTAAAACCTCACAAGCTCGGTTTTACTTTTTCATTCCCAGCCACCCTCAGGTTTTTTAAATGTCTACCCCAACCTGGTGTTTTCTCCCTGACGTAAATCTTACCATGGAAATTACAAGGAAACTTCCTTACTTACTTACCAGATTGAAACATACAGTAAACCTTAACGCGGAAACCAAATGGATACTTAAAGTAAACCTTAACAGGGAAACCAGGTGGAATCTTAAGGTAAACCTTAACATGGAAACCAGGTGGAAACTTACAATAAACTAAGAACTATGGATACCAGGTTGATACTAAGTGTTAACTAAATCATTGAAACTGAGTTGAAACCAGCAATAAACAAAATTCATTGAAACCAGATTGATTCCACTTCACACTGGATACCATCCGGATACTGGTGCAAAATTCAGTTTTAGTGTTGGCGGCAATGACACCATTAAAAACTGTTAGAATACTTGTTTCCATTTCAGTGTTCCGAAAAACATCTCATTCTTACTGTGAATTGTTTCAGTTAATAGATCAACAATATATAATCCAATTCGTTAATGCGTCTTTGCACAATATTTAAGAATACGTTTTTATTTATTGTAGAGCAAACAACGCTAAGGTAAAATCTCTGTGTCTCTTGTCAATGGTCATAGAGTCATAAAATCTACAGTTTACAATTCCTATCATTTAGTCAAGACTCATGTTGGCTTTTAGGACGTGGTGCATTAGGGCCTCAAAATGAACCATAGAGTCGCCCGAACTACACTTTTTAATCCCCGACCTGGCCAAAGATCCTGTGACTTTATTTATGGAAAGGAAGGAAGAAGAACATTGTTTTCATGCCAAAGCCGTTGCTTATGATCATTTTAAGGGCAACGAAATCATCCAATGTCTAATCCCCTAAAGTGTGATATTCAGGAGCATTAAGGGAAAATAGGTTTTAAAGTTGTAGCCCCTGTGATCAACTCATATCAGGGGCCACAGAGACACCACATCTGTTGTTCATAATCACCATTTGCCCTGGAGTCTATACACAAGATGTCAGCCTTTTAGGCTTCTTAGTTCTTGAAAAGAAGTTTAAAATAGTTCCCCTGCTATCCTTATTTCGAACATTGAGTCATCAAATGTATAATTGTCAATCCCATTGACCAAGGCTTCTGTACAAATGATGTCATGATTTGAGCATTTTCTTTCTGAAAGTTTATGGATATGACCCTTGTTACCCTTTTAAGGTGACATGGATATTAAAAATGTACAATGTATAACCCACACCAGTCAAGAAGTAGATTATAACAAAAGAAGAAGTAGCCCCCGTTGTCCTGATTAGATAATGGATATATGTATATATGCTTAGTATTACTTACACAGTATATGTTAATGGGATATAAGTTTACCTGTTTCTTTTCTCTTAGAGATTATTTCGCGTCTTGGAACACACAATACATCCGAATCTTTCCCACTCGATGTGTTCATTGAAGTGTGTCTATTGATGACAAGACTGCATGCCAGCTGTACTTCATCAAACACGTGGTCTGAACACCCTTCGGTACTCTGACAAAGCTCTTCACACATTTTTGGACCATAGGGCTGAAGTGTACCCTGGCCCCATGTCTGATAGATGCTTCCTGATAGAAGCATGAAGTAGAGGACCAGCTTGTGGACCATGGTGTTAGAACTGCTGTGGTTCGACTGAACGGAGGCAGACATATGAACTAGTGTTAGAACTGTTGTGGTTTTGAGACAGATAAATGTAAGTAAGTTTCTCAGTAATCTCAATATATGAGGTTTAAAATATATATGATGCTTAATTAATAGGTCTCCATCGTTACTGATTGGTATCTGAATGTATATTTCCTCTTTGGTACACATTAACTGGTGTGGTTCGACTGAACGGAGGCAGACAAATGAAGTAAGTGTCTCAGTAATCCTGCAATATACGAGCTTTAAAATATATATGATGCTTAATTAATGTCATCATCGTTACTGATATGATTGATATGTGAATGTATATTTCCACTATGGTAAACGTTAATCATACTTAATTGTCATTACAATAATTAATTCAAAAATGTTGATATCATTTACTTTATTTATGGTATTATTATACATTGACATTTCTTTCACATATATTATGTTAATTTTTCAGATCAATTTTGGAAGTACTGGTTAAAGGTGCATCCATTGTGTTTCATAAACTTTTATTTGGCTTAAATACGTTCCAACTCACAACATGTGCTGTCTACAATACAAATAAATTAACTCAGCTTGCATATTTATCCCCAATCGCCAAATATATCATAATTACTAGTTTCCATTTAAATTGATTAACATCATTATGCATGTGCAGAAACCGAAACTGCACTTCCCATGTGCATGCACAGTAGTTATGTGACCTATTAAACATTATCAACTGAACTTTGTCTTTTTGTCTGTTATAAATAAGATTCCAAAATTACATTTGACTCATTGACGCACGTAACACGCTATGCATTGTCCGGTTTTCGATCAGAAATCACTACTTTTTACCTTCATATCGTCAATATCCTAAGTCTACAATCATCAAAATGGTAGTTTTCGGTAACAATCGATACTTATTATAACCATTTATAACGTTTGCAACAACAACACAATGGATGTATCTTTAAACAAACATATTTTTTTTACACAATAAATGTTGTAACATTTGTAATGCATTCTCCTTTTTTCGTTTTCCGTTTTCGGTACTTTATCGGTAAACCTGTTTTGCTCTTGTTTGTCTGTTGCATGTTTCGTGTGGAAAAACCTTTTGGGTTGAGTATTGTCGTTGTGTGTTATTGTGCAGTGTTTTTTTAAAGTGTAAAGTGTTTTAATTAAGGTGTTTGGTGTAGTGTGTGTGATGTGGTGTGTGTGATGGGTATTGCGTGTGGCATGTTGTGTTAAGTGTTGAGAACAGGGACACTAACATATATTTTACAGCTTGAAATCACCTAAGCTTAAAGGGGATGTAGCACATTTTTGCCAAATTTTTTTTTTTCAAATTTCCTATTTATAATGATAGTTTGTATCATTCAAATTTACTTAAGAGGGTAAACCATCTTATTACACAAACCAATTATCCGTAGAAGTAATAACGGTGTTGCATGCCGGCCATTTTATTGTGAACACATTTTATTATTTCAAATACCAAACACTATTTCCATGGCTTTACTGAGCTGTGTAGACTTTTTTTAACTTGATTTTTCGAAAAGAGAAGGGTGTTTTACTAATGGTGAACTACTTTTTTTTTAACATTTCATATACTAATTTGAGCGAAAAGACGTGCTACTTCTCATTTAAGCTTACAGTTTAAGATTCCTACTGGTGTCAAAACTAGAAGTGGTAGAGCGGCAAAGCAACCAACAATATTGGATCTTTGGAACGTCTTTATTGTACAAAATGCTGAAATGTAATTATTGTTAAGTTAGTTTGCTATAGTTAACTGTATCAATTTGAAAGAGTTTCAATGTTTTTTATGTATAGTCGCCGACTCAATTATAGTAAAACAAAACTGTGTATGTTTGATCAGCAATGATATTAGCATATCTTCTGTCCAGGCTATGTATTTCACACATATTTGAAGAATAGTTTATGCAGATACATGGGTGTTGCCCGTTGTAAGTGTGATTATACAAAGTGTATGTTGTATTAAACTTTGAACCTCTATACTAGACAATCAGTTGAACATACTCAGTGTGAACTCAATGAACACAGATGGAAACCAAACCTCAAGAGTATTCAGGAATATGTCAAGTAAATCCGACTCTTGTCACCTAAAATTAACAAAGTACTCTGGTTTTATCTTGACATGTCCGTTACTTATGCAGTGAGTAAAGGTCCTTGAGGGGAGTGAGAATGAGAGTAACAGTATTTTCTGAAGTTTAAGTGATACAATATTAGTGTGTAACAGTCAAAAGGTTTAGGTCTTGTGTTATCATTGCATTTTAAATTTGATCCTGAACTAAGCTGTAGCTGATGATCACTTGCATGATAACGGTGTTAGTATCTACAACGAAACGTCGCATTCATTGCAATAAAGAAGTTGACTATCCATATATCTTTGTTTTCTTCATCTCTACAACTTCTAAAATGACTCTCAAAGACGAAATGTCAAAAGATGATCACCCTGGGAACGGAGAGTTCTGGTAGGCACATTGCGATTTGATACATATAATGGGCCAGGGTTGTGGAAGCATTTGGAAACAATGCAGAGAACTTTGTTCTTGAGTAGATAAAGATGAGGGATGGACTGTTGGACACAAAAGCCTGAGGCCGTCACATCGATAGGACCAACTTATTCATAAGCAAACCCATGAGCACGGACCTCCGAGTCTGTCACGATGTTAGGCCGGACTCAAACAAGGTCCTCCGAGTCTGTCACGATGTTAGGCCGGACTCAAACAAGGACCTACAAGTCTGTCACATCGATAGGCCGGACTCAAACAAGGACCTACGAGTCTGTCACATCTATAGGCCGGACTCAAACAAGGACCTACGAGTCTGTCACATCGATAGGCCGGACTCAAACAAGGACCTACGAGTCTGTCACATCGATAGGCCGGACTCAAACAAGGATCTGCAAGTCTGTCACAACGATAGGCCGGACTCAAACATGGACTTACCAGTCTGTCACATTGATAGGCCGGACTCAAACAAGGATCTGCAAGTCTGTCACAACGATAGGCCGGACTCAAACACGGACCTACGAGTCTGTCACATTCATAGACCGGACTCAATCAAGGACCTATGAGACCGTCAAATCGATAGGTCTACAGCAGGAATAAATAAATCCTACATATAAAGCAGTATTTGAGATATAGATGTACCCTGGTATTATTTGCAAATATATGAGAGGCAGCACCAGAAGGAGTTTCACACTGACTGGTGTTACATAAAAAGATTAGGTTATTTAGTTGAGAAATAAGCAGGAAGGGTATCTCATTATCTGCTAATAACCAATTGTTATAAAAAAAATGTAGAGTTTTGCAGGTAACACGGCAATGAGCTACATTAAATTTATTGTAAGTACACTGTACATTTTGTAAGGAGAAGGAGTTAAAATATACTACCATAGATGCATGTTGGAGCAATTCATAGAAAGAAATTGTACCGGTATGTTGAAATATTTTACAATGAAGTTGAAATTTAGGACATGCAAATCCCATTGCTTGAAATATACACTACACAGAGTTGGCCGTAAAAAATATGGATACAATTCACAGTATGATTTTTTGATTGGTTTATTTCATGGTCGTAAGTAGGTTCGAACACGATTTTTGTGAACGGCGATTTACCGCATTTGGATACATAGTGACGTAAGATTCTAGGCCAAGCTATGTCATTGAAATAAACATGGGTAAATCAGTTATCTTCACTTTAAGTTTTCCATCATGTGTTCCTTCTACGCAGTTTAATCTGGGTATCTGTTTTGGAAAGTTATTCTAATTTGGACCGATGTTTTAAACAGTGAAACTACAGTATAGTCAATCAAGTCGGTTCAGATACAATGACGTCATAAGCTCAATCAGTTATGACGTCACAGGAATGGTCACATCAATGTGACTAGTGGTGGAGGAAAGCTTTCAAGGCGGAGAAACGTTAAGATTTACAAACTTGTATCTTCTATTTGATTAAAATCTACGTTATCACTTAATTATCATATTTCAATAAGAATGAATTGTTAATTTCACTAGTTAGTAAATTTCTACCTTATCGAAAACAACGGAAATGTGATGCGTCATACCTGAAGAAAAATGGGTTCAACCGATTACCGCATCACTCAAATTCACTTCCGCAGTGTCAAAGAAACACATTTAAAATACGCTGATAACTCGTCATGGTAGAATGGAGATAAACCTACTGTGTTTTTAACTTTTTGTGAGTCTAATGTGGATTCGATACCGATTTTTATCATTCGAAGCCTCATGCTGAAGCGTTCGGCTCCAAATGATAAAAATTGCTATCGAATCTACGTTAGACTCACAAAATGTTAAAAACACAGTAGCTTTATCTCCTAATTCAACTTCCACAAGAAAAAGAATGCCTCATTTTCCAGTTTTAAAATTATAACAAGTAATTGTCAGAAATATGACCATGTCCCCTCCGCAATTAAAACATGGGCTAAAAGGATGGACAGACAGCTAATGTCAAGCTTTCCAAATAAACTGGTATCTGTGTATTCCCCAAATGAGGAGTGGTACCAAATTTGAAACCTATAAATGCAGCGCTTCATGAGGAATAGCGCTAACAACATTTTTTTAAAATGGTCCAAGCTTGGAGTATCAAGTGTAGTTTCATGTTGGTTTCCATACCTGAAATTTGTATTCAAAGATTCCATAAAATGTAAAGCAACATGGAACTTTCAAGTGTAGTTTCTAGCTGGTTTCTATTCTTGAAATATGTATTTAAAGATTCTATTAAATGGAAAGCAACATGAAACTTTCAAGTGTAGTTTCATGTTGGTTTCCAATCCTGAAATTGGTATTCATAGCTTGCTTTTTTGGAAACCAACATGAAACCATCCAGTACAATGAATGGACAAGCTGGATAAGAATTAGGAACTATACACGGATGAAGGAATCACAACATATAAATTATAAGGTCATTGACCATATAATAAAAGGTGACATGGTGTTATTGCGTATGCCCACTGCCTACCGAATAGTTATGTAGTGCTTCATGTTATATATTGGACTACTCTTTAACACATAAACAATAACAATATGTATGCCAAAGCCTAACTTTCAGTGAGCAACCTTAATTTTACTCAAATAGATGGAAGTCAAATACATGCTCTCTAGTAGTAACGCCTATATATAGATCATGACTGCTCTAATGAGGGAGTCGCATTTAGAGGTTGTTGAAGCCAGCCCACATGGCCTTCTGAATGAACAAAGGGCTTTGTTTCACCATTCATCCAATTGCTGCCAAATTTGTCTGTTGGCCCACAATAGTTGTCATGATAACCTCTGACTCGATAGAGAAAATGACTAGGATATCAAAGTCATGTCTTGTGTCATTCACAGAAGGCCAGACTTTATGATATCATAACAGTGCGCATTTCATGTAAAACATATAGCTCATATTTTTCTTCTGGTTTTTCGCAGTATGCTTACGATTGCAACAACTGTGAAACATGTAAATATGATCAACCACCTTCGAAATACTATGGCTTGAAAAATATATTAATTGTGAAATGTATCAGGGAACAACCTGTATGACATCCTTGCACAATAAAATGATAAAATAATAGAAAATAGCCTTACAATAAACTACCTCATTGATTTAGGAAAATTAATTTTAAATTTAAATTTAATTAAATTTAATTTACCTGGTACAATTATACAAATGTACAATTGTTTTTAAAAACACAGATCCTCCAAAATGTTAAGAAATATACATGTCCGAATATTGTAAACTGTTCACACCATGCTACAGCAAATGTATTATATATCTGAGAATATGCATCATTTGACTAAATTAAACAAATGGCATTATGTAAAACATTTCTTCATATTTACCCTGCTGCATAATATATCAGAAAGAGTTTGGTAATGTAAGTTGATAGTTTATCTACTCCGATTTATGATTGTTCCCTAAAAACACACAGGTATTGTATATCGTACAACTAACGATTTCAATATTTATAGCAGCAATACAAATACAAATACTGTACTGTCTTGATTCACTCAAATTTATTGATGATTACATGAAAATTAAGTTCTCAAAATCGACAGCTAGAGTTGATGTACTATATGGATGGGAAAAAGGGCTATTACAAGCAAGGCAAACTGGTGGTAGTGGACGATCAGGACGCTGAGCAGCAGACTGAACAAATAAACGCAAGCTTAGATCTGGGGTTAACGAATCGCAAGAAAAAAGGGACGTAGTGTGCGGTCAGCCTTACCTATATATGGGCCGGAGCTGACACGTACCGAAATAAAGAATTGAATTGAATTGAATTATGTTCATCGTATGTCAAACTATGACTTTAAATAAATTTACAATAAACCACAAAGTGGAAACCAGGTTGAGACCTTCAGTAATCCTTAACTCATGAACGCTGATAGGTAATTACCAGCTCAACATCTTGGCCACCATTTACACTAGCACCTGGCTGCAGCGAGACCAATTACGCTTCAACACCTCTGATTTAGTGAGAAAGAGAAAGTGGCTTGTCATAAACGGGACTGATTTATTGTGTCTTGCATAACGATCAAAAGTAGAAAGGGAATGGGTGAACAGAACTATTGTAAATTATGTAACATTAACACTGTAACACAGCTTGTCAGTGATATCTTTTTTTAGATCTTACAGATAAAACAGTTATGGTATGTACAGTGCTTTGATAATAAAAGTTGGTCAAATTTAAAATCCCTTGAGAAACCTATTTAATTTACGTACAATGGTGAACGTCATAATGGTCGCTTTATTTACCTAAATGTATATTTATGCACGGTCCACAACGCTTGTAACTGTTTGGCACATAGTATAGTTACATGGTTTTTTTTTATAATTGGGATAATTTGTAAGTACTAGATGCGACAAAAAACCTCCCTGTTATTATAACATTGTGAAAGTTTCCATTTTACTATCAGGGGAATACGTGTTATTGACATAATTTGCATCGTAATACGTGTACCGAAAGAACATTTCATGATTTGACTGTCAATTAGTGTCTGGCTCATAAGCATGATGACCAATCGTGAGATACTTGTAATAAAGACTGACATATCACGGGGTGCTGTCTAAAAACAAACGTGGTATCACACCAGCTTGAATATAGATACGTTTGTTTATTGTTGATGCAAAGTGTATTACTTTACATAATCATAAAAACACACAATTTGGCATGAATAGACAATTTGGCAAGTTGATTAGTTCTCGGATATCAACAAAGGTTTGATATTTTTTAGTCAATACAACAATGGTATAAGATAAACAATGCTGGAATGGGCGACATAGGGCAGAACTGCTTATTGCTATGGCATGATATATGAATAAATTAAAATGAAAAATTAAAATGAAACTGATAGCTAAGTCACCAACCACAATCATCGCGAGCTGGAATGTAGTAAGTCAATTATAGACACCCGCAATCTCATAATTAATATAAAAAAAAACTTAAATATTTTATGAATGTGATTAAAGAGGGGCTCATTGATACCTATGACAGGGAACAGAAAAGTACACGTTATATAAACATATCAAATAATCCTTTTTCTCGCCAACATGTGTTTATTTACAAACCTGTGATTATTGAGATGCTCGTCACAGAGGGAGAAACATGATTTGGCATGGTCACCAGCATGAAAGAGAAATACTGAAATTAGCGACAGGCCAGATGAATTATGTTTATATACTTGAATATATCTAAAATATATACAAATCTTTGTCATCGCTCAATATATATCATAATTGAAGTTAAGACATTATTGACATTTGACGCCCTAAACCTGATAGAATAGAACACTACAGAGAGGGGCGTGACTTCACAAAGAAGGTTGTGCAATAATATGTTTATTTTACATTGGTCGCGAACCTGTCACCTGTCTTTCAATTAGGGTGGATCTACGTCTGATTTGATCCCTAAACTGTTATTTAAAGGTAAAATATGTTATTTATATACCCTAATTGAATGTTTATTCGCATAAGTATCAATCCCGTAACAGCGTCATGCATTTATTGCCAATTAATCAATAGACAAAAAACTAATTACACTGTATGTATTGTTATATGAGTACCCCAGAGGACACTTTCATCAAGTGAACTCACAATACAATTGAAATATGTTACATGGTTCACAGATAATAATTAAGTTAGTACATTATGCTCATCTGCATTCACTCAATGCATGTTTTCTTGCAATAGATATGTGCAGTAAACCGGCGATTTCAAACATGCAGATACAAATGTCAAAATTTGATCGTCCCAAAATACAATAGTAGCAATACAAAAGAGTACATGCGCAATACATAACCTAATCCACAGCATGATTGCCTTCCCCGTCGACATGCACGTGTTCTTTATCAAACGTTGAATAAACCGTTGCTTATGATAAATTATTCCTTCAAAACATATCAACTACATCTAAAGATCTATACTGCATCTATTGACATCACTAAAACAGGTGAAAAGTACGGGTTTTCTGCAATAGTGAATATAATGAAAGATTGAGAATGCATATAAGCGTCATTCGCTGAATAAGGAATGCTTTCAGCTGACATATATGTGCGTCACTCGCTAAATAAGTGCTGCTTTTAGCTGTCGCATATATACGGATTTCGCTGTGAGGAGATAATTGAGGAAGTCAAAGACACTTGCTGGTCCCAACGAAACCAATTTTGCCATTTCTGTTTTATGTACCTAAATGTGACAGACGAGGGCCTGAACTCTGATAAGGCTGGTGCTGGAATGTAAACAATGGCCACTGAGAAGCTGGCGAGTCCACAGAGGCAACAAATTAGACTTGTAGATTTCGTGATGTTTTCAGACTTGAAACACAAATATTTTTTGACAATAACTTTTACTTATTGAATAATTCAAAAACAGCAAACAACAGTAGAATATTACATTTTTTAATCAGACCTTAGAAAATTTATTGTTTATACATGTACAATGCAATAAAAACTCATTATAAATTGAAGTAAGTCTATCCAATGTGTTAACAATGCAATACAAACTCATTATTAAAGGTGCATCCATTGTGTTTCATAAAATTTTATTTGGCTTTAATACGTTCCAACACACCATATGTGCTGTTTACGATACAAATAAATTCACTTAGCTTGCATATTCATCCCAAATCGCCAAACATATCATAATTACTAGTTTCCAATTAAAATCGAGTAACATCATTATGCATGTGTAGAAACCGAAAGTGAACGTCCTATTTACATGCACAGTAGTTATATGACCTATTGAACATTATTAACCCAAATTTGTTATTTTGTCTGGTGTAAATAAGATTCCAAAATTACGTTTGACTTACTGGCGCGCGCCACACGCGGTGCATTGTCCGGTTTTCGATCAGAAATCACTACTTTTACCTTCATATCGTCAATATACTAAGTCGAGTATCATTAAAATGGTTGTTTTCGGTAACAGTTGGTACTTCTCGATAAAATAAGACCATTTATAACGTTTGTCATATTTGACCCCCAACAACACAATGGATGTACCTTTAATTGAATAAAAGTCTATCACATGTGTTGACAATGCAATAAAAACTCATTATCAATCAAGTAAGTCTATCACATACGTTGACTATTGCCACTTATGTCCAATATATGGCTGCCCTGGTGGGTTTGGGTAGATAGAGCGCACACAGCTCAAAATACATTGTGGCATTACCTCTCTTTTATGTAATACCGCCCAGTGACCTGTTGCTAACATGGCATTTTTGTCCAAATAATAAGTATCGGTCCATGCTCCAAGGTTCTGCATCACACACCAATATTTTGTGTAGACTGATTTTCGCAAGGCAGCGTTCCTTGGGCTTGGAGCCTGCCTGTGTCCAAGCCATGGTGATGGCAGAGATGTAACACATGGGTCCAGGTAACAATGGGGACAGATATTATCTGGAATATCTTCTGGTTTTTGTGGTCTCGGTGTCAAACCAGAAGACTTATTATCACCTGTAGATGTTTAATGCACTGATGATGTTGGGACTGGTTTTTTATTTAGAACATGATGGTTGCATGTGGTTTCTGTAAATAAATGTTATGTCTTTGAAACACTGTAATATCAATCAAGATGTTTAGTGACATATAATAATATAATATTATGTTACCCTTTGTTATATTTATTTAATGAAATTGGTTAAAATACGACATTAGTAAAAAAAATCAAGTATTACTCTATTCCTGAAATAATTCTTGATATAATAATATCATAATATTAATCATAACGTTATAATAACATATTGGTAAAATAGTGTAATAGTAAAGTTAAACATCTTACCAACAACTTTGTATTCCCATCCATTGAATGCAAATATTCCTTGTATTTGTTCTTCTTGCTGTCTTGTTAACATAAGCGTGATAGGTTTTGGCTTCATCTTTTCAAAATGTATGTTTCAAATTTTGCTCAGAAATGCTATGAGTCATTTCTGTGGTTTGAGCAAAAGTGGTCAGCTTTCAGCATCCAATCATAACTACTAGATAAGTTGAAATAACCAATCAAAATACTTCTTTCTATGTTTCACCCCAAAAAGTATTTAGGTGTTAGTTTGAGAAGATGATCACATTTATGTTTTGAAAATGGTTCTTTCGGATATTACAAATAAGAGAAAGCTAAAACTTGACCCACCTACAAAAGTAGTAAAGAAGAGATTGAGTGACGGCTCGAAAAAAGTTTACAACTACAACAAATGCAGAAAACATTTTGAGATAACTTTCAATTCTGCTGAGGATAAAGAAGAATTCGAAAAGAAATGGACATGCCTAAAAACATTATTCAATGGAAACACCTCAAAACTTCTGATGAACTTACTAGATAATTTTTGGGAAAATAAATATCCTTAATCTCCAAATAAAGAAGAAAGTATAGAGGATATACCAGAACCAGACTCTCGAAAAGAAGTCCCACAAACTGAGTACACAGATGAAACCTTGTTCATGGGAGATGTGAAGTCAGCTGAAAACTTTCATGTTCTAATCGAGTCGCATTCTCTATCATGCGGTCACAAGCTGCTTGTCTCCAGTGTTGAAAAGATTGGCCATGTATTATGTTTGAATTATGTTTGTGGTGCAGGACATTCTCTTGCATGGAATTCATCTTTGTCACTTTCAACAAACTTTCATGTGAATTATAAATTACTTACAGCATATATTTGCAGTGGTATGCTAACAAGTGAATATGACAGATTTTGTGAATTTGCTGAATGTGGTGTTCTTACAAGACATTTTAGATCAAAGTCAATGGCGACACTTTCTGCTGCTGTCGATTTAGAAAAGACTGCATCTATTGCTGCAGCAAGGCAAAAGGAGATTTGTGCAAGTCGGGAAACTGGAGATGATGGCATACGTCTCATGACTGATGCTCGTCATGATTGTCGTAAGAACTTCTATCATTGCGATCATGTTGCCCTTGGTCTGAGAACCCACAAGATAGTGGATTACCAACATGTAATCAAGGACGATGACAGATCATCTCAGAAACATGAGTTGATTGGATGCTCAAGGATGTATGATAGTTTTGATGCTGCTAACATCAACATCCTTGAGCATGCACATGACAGAAATCTATCAGTCAACAAGCATGTAAAATCAAGACCACTGACACAAAATTCAAACGATAGATGGCATGTTGCTAAACCTCTAACTAAAGGTTTTAAGGCTATCAGTCAAGGCACGAAGAAGACCATGGGGAAAGTATGACATCCAGAATTGTCTGGAAAGGGAACACTAGTGAAGAACCATATATACTGGGCAATGGATAACTGTGACAAAGATCCTGACAAACTGAAGAAGCTTGTAGAATCCATGATTCTTCACTTTCAGAATGACCATTCCCAATGGCATGAGGAGTCTACATGTCATCAGCTGGACTATGTTCCACACTGGTCACACTTATCTTGTATTATTATTTTACCTTATTCTATTTGTTGCCAAAAGTTACAGCATTAGGATAAATGTATTTTCAATTTTACAATATTCAAACCTAAAGTTATTTCTAGGGATACAACTCTATGTTGCATTACCAGCTATTATACTCACCCCCTTCTGTGCATGCGCGAGAATCCCCTTTAACGAGCCATAGGTATTGTAGATGATTACTGTAGAGAAACATCTTTATGTCCATATAACTAAAGAATCCGTTAGTGGAACTAAAATTCAAGGTCTCAGTTATCAAGACCAAACTATGCTCTTTCGTTTTAATATGGCATAAAATTTTATTTTTCCGAGCTGATTTTCCAATGGCATATTCATTTATATTTCAGCCCTTATAAACATGTATATCTTGATAAAAACTTGTCGAACATACTGTTTTTCGCGGGTCAAATTATATATTTCTAATCATGTGTTTGCAAATTCAAGGTCTGCGTTGGAAAGATGATAAAGTGTCCTCCTTTAAGGATATGTAATTTAAACCAATCTAAAACATATACCCATTGTTCCTTGAACATTTGAAAATAGGGAAAATCTGAATTATTCGTTGTCATGCTTCGCTGATCCTGACTATCTGTCTTACTGTCGGGAACCCGTTGCAGTGGGCGGTCTTTAATTATGTTTGTCTTGTAATGTAAAATGATTTACTTTGTTTGAGAATGTATTTCTAGATAAAGTTCGTAAAGTAGTTTCAGCACTGCTTGGATTACTCTTTATTAGCGTTAGCTTGTTTGTCACAACTTTCTCTTCTTCGGTAGATTGTATGCCTATAGAGATAGCTATACGTTTTCGATATTAATAAATAAATACATTTCTCACCAATGCAGACCATTCATCATTAGTTTGAGCTGATATTGAAATATGGAGTTTCAATGACAGAAAAAGACATGTAGACTGAGAGAGGTTAGAGGGCAGAGAGGTTTTGAATGTTATGTTGACCCGCATCATTACAAAGAACCCATCACAAACCGAAATTATGTATAAATACTTATATTTCTTGATCACACACATTTTTAAAGCATAAATAAAAGGCTGTCAGAATGAATTTATGAAATCTTCATAGAAATCACACGTCCATGTAAGCCCTTTGCAGGTACAGATACTGGAGATCGATATACATTGTCATATACTCATACTCAAAATTAGAAAATACTTTTTTTAAAACAAGATCCTATACAACCACACATGTTACACTTTTTGACAAGCAATAACAGCCAAATATTCTATAGAGCTTTACTTAAAACAAAATCAATTTAAAAAATCAGCACTGTGCTAAATGGAATGCTTTACTTGGAGATGAAATTGATACAAACTTATGGCAACAATACAATCATATCCCATTTCGCTGCTCAAAAGACACAACACTTCAGTGGTTTCAATACAAACTCTTACACCATTTTCTATCAACAAACAATAGACTTTTTAAGATGCAAAACATTGAACATGATTTATGCAGTTACTGTTCTGGTTCTTTAGAGACTATTACCCATCTATTTTATGACTGTAGCAAGGTAACTGCTATCTGGCAAAAACGTGAACACTGGCTAAACAGTAAACTTGAATCAAATTTGAACTTTACAAAAGAGCAAATTCTAATCGGATTCGGCCTTAAAAATAATGATCCAATCAATGTGATTGTTATCCTTTTAAAAAATATAATCTTTAACCGTAAAACAACAAAGCAAATTCCAACCTTTCAGTTTTTTCAGGAGGAACTTAAAAAGTATTATGCATTAACCAATTATTCTGCAACGATAAGTTTGAAAATAGATCACTTCTTCAAATTCTGGTCGACCTGCCATGTCCTGTTTTCTGACTGACTATTGATTGTAGTACAATATACTCTATTTGATGTTTTTCATTATTGCCGACACTGTGATGTAACAGCACTGGAGTCAATGTACTATGTAAAAATGGAAAAATAAAAAATCATAAAAAAAAAATTGTGTATTTTGTACACAAGTGTATTTTAGTAATACATATTGTAGAAGGGTATTACGTATAAGGGTAGGTAGCCAATCAATACGTCAATGTCAATGTGGCAGTAGTTTACATACTCAAGATCATGTGTTTCAAACCACATAATTTCGGCTGTTATTTTCAGAGTTTTTAAACATGTTGATTATATTGTTCTCTTTAAAAAGAAGAGTCCCTCAAATCTAGTAATGCCCATGACTATTTATGATAATAGCTTTTTAATACAGTGAATCTTAAAGAAATAAAGTCACAAGAATGATAGAAGGGGAATAATTATATTCCATAGACTAAATTTGAGTGTACTTCGAATTCAAACCATTGTTAAACTTTTTATCACTGACCACTTAGTTTGTTTTCAAAACCAATATTTTACACACAATTCAAATAGTAATACAAACTGGAGCCCTAAAGGTGCCTTGATTAGAACTGAGGAACCTAGACTTGATATAATTTTCTAGACTGGGCTTGCCGTCAGTTGAATATTTTCATCTCAGTTCTAAAGAACAGACTACTGACCACCGAGAACCATTAGCTCAGTTTAACTGATTCGCAATACCCATATGTGTTTACTTAGCCTCAGTGACGCAACAAGGTCCAACCCCCTGCAGTGGCAATGCACTGAGTTGGAGCACAGCTCAAGCATAGCGCTGGTCAGCCCCAGTTTGACTTAATGGGCCAAGGGCAGATAATTTCAGAAACTGCCTCTAATAGCTGGTAATGGGTGAAACACAGAACCGAATAAGCCGAATTTAGCGCCCCGGTAGGATATAACTGACCCAGCTCCTTTGTGAGACATTTCAGCCACAAACTGTGCTGGTCTTATCAGTTTTATCTGTTCTTGGTGACAAATATACAACATTCTTCCAGGTGCCTTCTACAGTCCCTTAAAGGGACCAGCAAGTGTCTTTAAGTTAAATTAAGTTAACATTTAAACCACATGGAAACCTACAGTAAACCTTAACATTGAAACCACTTGGAAACTTACAATAAATCTTAACATGGAACCCATGCTAGAACCTACAGTAAACCTTAACATTAAGACCAAATGGAACCTTAAAGTAAACCTTAACACGGAAATCAGGTGGAAACTTACAATAAACTAAGCAATATGGATACCAGGTTGAATCTAAGTGTAAACTCAAACATTGAAACCGAGTTGAAACCAGCAATAAACTTAATTAATTGAAACCAGATGGATTCCACTTCGCACTGGATACCATCCGGATACTGGCGCAAAATTCAATATCCGTGTTGGCGTTGTCTGGATACCAAGTGGAAATTGTTAGTTTCAGTGTTACGAAAACCAGCTCATTCTTGCTGTGAATAGTTGTCAGATAATATATCTACAATTTGAAATCAAAATTTGTCAAGGCATCTATGCACAATATTTAATAATTTTCAAGTTTTTATTTATTGTAGAGCAAACAACGCTAAGGTAAAATCTCTGTATCCCTTGTCGATGGTCATAGAGTCATGAAATCTACAGTTTACAATTCCTTTCATTTAGTCAAGACTCATGTCGTTTTTTAGGACGTGGTGCATTAGGGCCTCAAAATGAACCATAGAGATTTTTTATTTTTAATCCCGAACCTAGCCAGAGAGCCTTGTCACATGATTTTAGTTTTTTTCTGACTTTTATTTATAGAAAGGACGGAAAAAGAACATTGTTTTTCATGCCAAAGCTTATGGTCATTTTAGGGACCCATATCAGGGGCCAAAGAGACACCACATCTGTTGTTCCTAATCAACATTTGCCCTGGAGTCTATACACAAGATGTCAGCCTTTTAGGCTTCTTAGTTCTTGAAAAGAAGTTTAAAATAGTTCCGCTGCTACCCTTACTTCGAACATTGAGTCAACAAAGTTATAATTGTCAATGACCAAGGCGTCTGTACAAATGATGTCATTATTTGAGAAATTATCTTTCTGAAAAGTGACATGGAGATAAAAAAAAAATAGAGCCACTGGCTCTGTAGCTCATCAGGCTATATATACATTAACTAATTCAAAATGTCAACTTTTAGGTGAGAGGTACACCAAATAGGAAGAACTTTAAATGAAGAAGATGAAATAGGTCTTAAGGTCCTTGCCCCTCTGGTCAATCTTTGAGGCCAGAGATAAAATCCCCTACAAATAAAGACACACTTAAATATTTAATTCATCACTGTTGTTTCCTTTAAATTACCTCCCTTTGAAGAGAACATAAAATCATCAGATGAAAGCAGCTTTTCAGGTCATGACCTCTGTTATCTATATTTGGGGTCGCAGGATCATGAAATCTACAATTTAGAATCTTCACTGGACAAGGAGTTTGCACACAACTTTTCACCTCTCTAGACCTTTTGGAACCGGAGAAGAAGATGAAAATAGTTTTTTAAGAATGTGACCCCAGTGACCCCATTTGGGGTCACGGGGTCACGAAATCTACAATTTAGAATCCCCATTGGCCAAGGAGTCTGCACATAACTTTTCAGCTCTCTTAACATTTTGAAACTGGAGAAGAAGATGAAAATATGTTTTTAAGGATGTGACCCCAGTGACCCCATTTGGGGTCATGGGGTCACGAAATCTACAAATTAGAATCCCCATTGGCCAAGGAGTCTGCACACAACTTTTCAGCTCTCTAGACCGTTTGGAACTGGAGAAGAAGATGAAAATAGTTTTTTAAGAATGTGACCCCAGTGACCCCATTTGGGGTCACGGGGTCACGAAATCTACAATTTAGAATCCCCATTGGCCAAGGAGTCTGCACATAACTTTTCAGCTCTCTTAACATTTTGAAACTGGAGAAGAAGATGAAAATATGTTTTTAAGGACGTGACCCCAGTGACCCCATTTGGGGTCATGGGGTCACGAAATCTACAATTTAGAATCCCCATTGGCCAAGGTGTCTGCACACAACGTTTCAGCTCTCTGGGCCTTTTGGAACTGGAGAAGATGATGAAAATAGGTTGTTAAGGATGTGACCCCAGTGACCCTATTTTAGGTCATGGGGTCACGAAATCTACAATTTAAAATACCCACTGGCCAAGGAATATGCACACAACTTTTCAGCTCTCTAGACCTTTTGGAACTGGAAGAGAAGATGAAAATAGGTTTTTAAGGATGTGACCCCTGTGACCCCATTTGGGGTCATGGGGTCACGAAAACTTCAATTTAGAATCCCCATTGGCTAAGGAGTCTGCTCGAAACGTTTCAGCTCTCAAGACCTTTTGGAACTGGAGAAGAAGATGAAAATAGTTTTTTAAGAATGTGACCCCAGTGACCCCATTTGGGGTCACGGGGTCACGAAATCTACAATTTAGAATCCCCATTGGCCAAGGAGTCTGCACATAACTTTTCAGCTCTCTTAACATTTTGAAACTGGAGAAGAAGATGAAAATATGTTTTTAAGGATGTGACCCCAGTGACCCCATTTGGGGTCATGGGGTCACGAAATCTACAATTTAGAATCCCCATTGGCCAAGGAGTCTGCACACAACGTTTCAGCTCTCTGGGCCTTTTGGAACTGGAGAAGATGATGAAAATAGGTTGTTAAGGATGTGACCCCAGTGACCCTATTTTAGGTCATGGGGTCACGAAATCTACAATTTAAAATACCCACTGGCCAAGGAATATGCACACAACTTTTCAGCTCTCTAGACCTTTTGGAACTGGAAGAGAAGATGAAAATAGGTTTTTAAGGATGTGACCCCTGTGACCCCATTTGGGGTCATGGGGTCACGAAATCTTCAATTTAGAATCCCCATTGGCTAAGGAGTCTGCTCGAAGCGTTTCAGCTCTCAAGACCTTTTGGAACTGGAGAAGAAGATGAAAATAGTTTTTTAAGAATGTGACCCCAGTGACCCCATTTGGGGTCACGGGGTCACGAAATCTACAATTTAGAATCCCCATTGGCCAAGGAGTCTGCACATAACTTTTCAGCTCTCTTAACATTTTGAAACTGGAGAAGAAGATGAAAATATGTTTTTAAGGATGTGACCCCAGTGACCCCATTTGGGGTCATGGGGTCACGAAATCTACAAATTAGAATCCCCATTGGCCAAGGAGTCTGCACACAACTTTTCAGCTCTCTAGACCGTTTGGAACTGGAGAAGAAGATGAAAATAGTTTTTTAAGAATGTGACCCCAGTGACCCCATTTGGGGTAACGGGGTCACGAAATCTACAATTTAGAATCCCCATTGGCCAAGGAGTCTGCACATAACTTTTCAGCTCTCTTAACATTTTGAAACTGGAGAAGAAGATGAAAATATGTTTTTAAGGATGTGACCCCAGTGACCCCATTTGGGGTCATGGGGTCACGAAATCTACAATTTAGAATCCCCATTGGCCAAGGTGTCTGCACACAACGTTTCAGCTCTCTGGGCCTTTTGGAACTGGAGAAGATGATGAAAATAGGTTGTTAAGGATGTGACCCCAGTGACCCTATTTTAGGTCATGGGGTCACGAAATCTACAATTTAAAATACCCACTGGCCAAGGAATATGCACACAACTTTTCAGCTCTCTAGACCTTTTGGAACTGGAAGAGAAGATGAAAATAGGTTTTTAAGGATGTGACCCCTGTGACCCCATTTGGGGTCATGGGGTCACGAAATCTTCAATTTAGAATCCCCATTGGCTAAGGAGTCTGCTCGAAACGTTTCAGCTCTCAAGACCTTTTGGAACTGGAGAAGAAGATGAAAATAGGCTTTTAAGGATGTGACCCCTGTGACCCCATTTGGGGTCAAGGGGTCACGAAATCTACAATTTAGAATCCCCATTGGCCAAGGAGTCTGCACACAACTTTTCAGCTCTTTAGACCGTTTGGAACTGGAGAAGAAGATGAAAATAGTTTTTTAAGAATGTGACCCCAGTGACCCCAATTGGGGTCACGGGGTCACGAAATCTACAATTTAGAATCCCCATTGGCCAAGGAGTCTGCACATAACTTTTCAGCTCTCTTAACATTTTGAAACTGGAGAAGAAGATGAAAATATGTTTTTAAGGATGTGACCCCACTGACCCCATTTGGGGTCATGGGGTCACGAAATCTACAATTTAGAATCCCCATTGGCCAAGGTGTCTGCACACAACGTTTCAGCTCTCTGGGCCTTTTGGAACTGGAGAAGATGATGAAAATAGGTTGTTAAGGATGTGACCCCAGTGACCCTATTTTAGGTCATGGGGTCACGAAATCTACAATTTAAAATACCCACTGGCCAAGGAATATGCACACAACTTTTCAGCTCTCTAGACCTTTTGGAACTGGAAGAGAAGATGAAAATAGGTTTTTAAGGATGTGACCCCTGTGACCCCATTTGGGGTCATGGGGTCACGAAATCTTCAATTTAGAATCCCCATTGGCTAAGGAGTCTGCTCGAAACGTTTCAGCTCTCAAGACCTTTTGGAACTGGAGAAGAAGATGAAAATAGTTTTTTAAGAATGTGACCCCAGTGACCCCATTTGGGGTCACGGGGTCACGAAATCTACAATTTAGAATCCCCATTGGCCAAGGAGTCTGCACATAACTTTTCAGCTCTCTTAACATTTTGAAACTGGAGAAGAAGATGAAAATATGTTTTTAAGGATGTGACCCCAGTGACCCCATTTGGGGTCATGGGGTCACGAAATCTACAAATTAGAATCCCCATTGGCCAAGGAGTCTGCACACAACTTTTCAGCTCTCTAGACCGTTTGGAACTGGAGAAGAAGATGAAAATAGTTTTTTAAGAATGTGACCCCAGTGACCCCATTTGGGGTAACGGGGTCACGAAATCTACAATTTAGAATCCCCATTGGCCAAGGAGTCTGCACATAACTTTTCAGCTCTCTTAACATTTTGAAACTGGAGAAGAAGATGAAAATATGTTTTTAAGGATGTGACCCCAGTGACCCCATTTGGGGTCATGGGGTCACGAAATCTACAATTTAGAATCCCCATTGGCCAAGGTGTCTGCACACAACGTTTCAGCTCTCTGGGCCTTTTGGAACTGGAGAAGATGATGAAAATAGGTTGTTAAGGATGTGACCCCAGTGACCCTATTTTAGGTCATGGGGTCACGAAATCTACAATTTAAAATACCCACTGGCCAAGGAATATGCACACAACTTTTCAGCTCTCTAGACCTTTTGGAACTGGAAGAGAAGATGAAAATAGGTTTTTAAGGATGTGACCCCTGTGACCCCATTTGGGGTCATGGGGTCACGAAATCTTCAATTTAGAATCCCCATTGGCTAAGGAGTCTGCTCGAAACGTTTCAGCTCTCAAGACCTTTTGGAACTGGAGAAGAAGATGAAAATAGGCTTTTAAGGATGTGACCCCTGTGACCCCATTTGGGGTCAAGGGGTCACGAAATCTACAATTTAGAATCCCCATTGGCCAAGGAGTCTGCACACAACTTTTCAGCTCTTTAGACCGTTTGGAACTGGAGAAGAAGATGAAAATAGTTTTTTAAGAATGTGACCCCAGTGACCCCATTTGGGGTCACGGGGTCACGAAATCTACAATTTAGAATCCCCATTGGCCAAGGAGTCTGCACATAACTTTTCAGCTCTCTTAACATTTTGAAACTGGAGAAGAAGATGAAAATATGTTTTTAAGGATGTGACCCCACTGACCCCATTTGGGGTCATGGGGTCACGAAATCTACAATTTAGAATCCCCATTGGCCAAGGTGTCTGCACACAACGTTTCAGCTCTCTGGGCCTTTTGGAACTGGAGAAGATGATGAAAATAGGTTGTTAAGGATGTGACCCCAGTGACCCTATTTTAGGTCATGGGGTCACGAAATCTACAATTTAAAATACCCACTGGCCAAGGAATATGCACACAACTTTTCAGCTCTCTAGACCTTTTGGAACTGGAAGAGAAGATGAAAATAGGTTTTTAAGGATGTGACCCCAGTGACCCCATTTTGGGTCATGGGGTCACGAAATCTACAATTTAGAATCCCCATTGGCCAAGGAGTCTGCACTCAAATTTCAGCTCTCTAGACCTTTTGGAACTGGAGAAGAAGACGAAAATAGGTTTTTAAGGATGTGACCCCAGTGACCCTATTTTGGGTCATGGGGTCACGAAATCTACAATTTAGAATCCCCATTGGCCAAGGAATATGCACACAACTTTTCAGCTCTCTAGACCTTTTGGAACTGGAGAAAAAGATGAAAACAGGTTTTTAAGGATGTGACCCCTGTGACCCCATTTGGGGTCATGGGGTCACGAAGTGTACAATTTATAATCCCCATTGGCCAAGGAGTCTGCACACACTTGTTCAGCTCTTTAGACCTTTTGGAACTGGAGAAGAAGATGAAAATATGTTTTTAAGGATGTGACCCCACTGACCCCATTTGGGGTCATGGGGTCACGAAATCTACAATTTAGAATCCCCATTGGCCAAGGTGTCTGCACACAACGTTTCAGCTCTCTGGGCCTTTTGGAACTGGAGAAGATGATGAAAATAGGTTGTTAAGGATGTGACCCCAGTGACCCTATTTTAGGTCATGGGGTCACGAAATCTACAATTTAAAATACCCACTGGCCAAGGAATATGCACACAACTTTTCAGCTCTCTAGACCTTTTGGAACTGGAAGAGAAGATGAAAATAGGTTTTTAAGGATGTGACCCCTGTGACCCCATTTGGGGTCATGGGGTCACGAAATCTTCAATTTAGAATCCCCATTGGCTAAGGAGTCTGCTCGAAACGTTTCAGCTCTCAAGACCTTTTGGAACTGGAGAAGAAGATGAAAATAGTTTTTTAAGAATGTGACCCCAGTGACCCCATTTGGGGTCACGGGGTCACGAAATCTACAATTTAGAATCCCCATTGGCCAAGGAGTCTGCACATAACTTTTCAGCTCTCTTAACATTTTGAAACTGGAGAAGAAGATGAAAATATGTTTTTAAGGATGTGACCCCAGTGACCCCATTTGGGGTCATGGGGTCACGAAATCTACAAATTAGAATCCCCATTGGCCAAGGAGTCTGCACACAACTTTTCAGCTCTCTAGACCGTTTGGAACTGGAGAAGAAGATGAAAATAGTTTTTTAAGAATGTGACCCCAGTGACCCCATTTGGGGTAACGGGGTCACGAAATCTACAATTTAGAATCCCCATTGGCCAAGGAGTCTGCACATAACTTTTCAGCTCTCTTAACATTTTGAAACTGGAGAAGAAGATGAAAATATGTTTTTAAGGATGTGACCCCAGTGACCCCATTTGGGGTCATGGGGTCACGAAATCTACAATTTAGAATCCCCATTGGCCAAGGTGTCTGCACACAACGTTTCAGCTCTCTGGGCCTTTTGGAACTGGAGAAGATGATGAAAATAGGTTGTTAAGGATGTGACCCCAGTGACCCTATTTTAGGTCATGGGGTCACGAAATCTACAATTTAAAATACCCACTGGCCAAGGAATATGCACACAACTTTTCAGCTCTCTAGACCTTTTGGAACTGGAAGAGAAGATGAAAATAGGTTTTTAAGGATGTGACCCCTGTGACCCCATTTGGGGTCATGGGGTCACGAAATCTTCAATTTAGAATCCCCATTGGCTAAGGAGTCTGCTCGAAACGTTTCAGCTCTCAAGACCTTTTGGAACTGGAGAAGAAGATGAAAATAGGCTTTTAAGGATGTGACCCCTGTGACCCCATTTGGGGTCAAGGGGTCACGAAATCTACAATTTAGAATCCCCATTGGCCAAGGAGTCTGCACACAACTTTTCAGCTCTTTAGACCGTTTGGAACTGGAGAAGAAGATGAAAATAGTTTTTTAAGAATGTGACCCCAGTGACCCCATTTGGGGTCACGGGGTCACGAAATCTACAATTTAGAATCCCCATTGGCCAAGGAGTCTGCACATAACTTTTCAGCTCTCTTAACATTTTGAAACTGGAGAAGAAGATGAAAATATGTTTTTAAGGATGTGACCCCACTGACCCCATTTGGGGTCATGGGGTCACGAAATCTACAATTTAGAATCCCCATTGGCCAAGGTGTCTGCACACAACGTTTCAGCTCTCTGGGCCTTTTGGAACTGGAGAAGATGATGAAAATAGGTTGTTAAGGATGTGACCCCAGTGACCCTATTTTAGGTCATGGGGTCACGAAATCTACAATTTAAAATACCCACTGGCCAAGGAATATGCACACAACTTTTCAGCTCTCTAGACCTTTTGGAACTGGAAGAGAAGATGAAAATAGGTTTTTAAGGATGTGACCCCAGTGACCCCATTTTGGGTCATGGGGTCACGAAATCTACAATTTAGAATCCCCATTGGCCAAGGAGTCTGCACTCAAATTTCAGCTCTCTAGACCTTTTGGAACTGGAGAAGAAGACGAAAATAGGTTTTTAAGGATGTGACCCCAGTGACCCTATTTTGGGTCATGGGGTCACGAAATCTACAATTTAGAATCCCCATTGGCCAAGGAATATGCACACAACTTTTCAGCTCTCTAGACCTTTTGGAACTGGAGAAAAAGATGAAAACAGGTTTTTAAGGATGTGACCCCTGTGACCCCATTTGGGGTCATGGGGTCACGAAGTGTACAATTTATAATCCCCATTGGCCAAGGAGTCTGCACACACTTGTTCAGCTCTTTAGACCTTTTGGAACTGGAGAAGAAGATGAAAATAGGTTTTTAAGGATGTGACCCCGGTGACTCCATTTGGGGTCATGGGGTCACGAAATCTACAATTTAGAATCCCAATTGGCTAAGGAGCCTGAACATTAAATTTCAGCTCTGTGGAGTCATTGGTTCTGTAGAAGAAGTCGAAAATCGGAGTTTACGGACGGACGGACGGACGGACGCTGGACTATATGATTATATAATGGATATATGTATATATGCCTAGCATTACTTACACGGTATATGTTAATAGGATATAAGTTTACCTGGTTCTTTTCTCTTAGAGATAATTTCGCGTCTTGGAACACACAATACATCCGAATCTTTCCCACTTGATGTGTTTATTGAAGTGTGTGTATTGATGACAAGACTGCACCACAACTGTACAAACCCATGATCCGAACACCCTTCTGTACTCTGACAAAGCTCTTCAAAAATGGTTGGACCATAGAGATGAAGTAATCTCTGACCCCATGTCTGATAGATGCTTCCTGATAGAAGTATGAAGTAGAAGAACAATGTGTGAACCATGGCGTTAGAACTGCTGTGGTTCGACTGAACGGAGGCAGACATATGAACTAGTGTTAGAACTGTTGTGGTTCGGCAGGACGGAGACAGATAAATGTAAGTAAGTTTCTCAGTAATCTCAATATATGAGGTTTAAAATATATATGATGCTTAATTAATAGGTCTCCATCGTTACTGATTGGTATCTGAATGTATATTTCCTCTTTGGTACACATTAATCATACTTAATTTTCTTCACAATAATTAATTGAAAAATGTTGAAATCATTTACTTTATTTATGGGATTATTATATATCTTTCACATTTAATTTTCAGATAAATTTTGAAAGTATTGGTTAAAAATGAACATATCAACATTGATTTCTCTTTAATTTTATAGATACAATCTTTTAAAAATTAAATGAACCATTTGTAACTCATTGTCCTTTTTCGTTTCTCGTTTTTCCCTACTTTATTGGTATACCTGAAGTGCTCTTGTTTGTATGTTGCCTGTTTTATGTGGAAAATACTTTTTGCTTTTTCATTGTTGGTGGGCGTTATTGTGAAGTGTTTTGTGCGATGTGTGTGATGTGTATTGTGCGTGGTATGTTGTGTAAAGTGTATGACGGATGTAGCATGTCTTGTTGAGAAAAGGGACACTAACATTTATTTTACAGCTTAAAATCACCTAAGCTTAAAGGGGCTCTACCACGTTTTTTGCCAAATGTTTTTTTTTTTAATTTCCTATTTATAATGATAATTTGTATAAATTTACATTAGTGGGTAAACCATTTTATTACACAAACCAATTATCCGTAGTAGTAATAACGGTGTTGCATATAAAGCATAAGTTGCATGGCGAACACATTTTATTATTTCGAATGACAAAAACGATTCCCATGGCTTTACACCATGTACACTCATTTCTAACTTGATTTTCCGAAGATAGAAGGGTGTTTTATTATTGGTGAAATTATTTTCAAATACATTTCACCAAACCTTTTTCATCACTTAAATGTTATTTGTTTAAATCACCTACATAAACGTAAAAACCTGACGTCACGGCAATTTTGATCAATTCAACTGTAACTTTGACGGCCTTTCGTGTAATTATTATTGAATATACAATCAATCAAGATATGTATGTAATTGAAATAACACACACGGTCTGATATTTACCGCAAATATAGGTGACGTCGTATGTCGGCATGTCGGAAAACGGCTGTTAAATAGGCTTTGCGGTAAATTTAAGCACTTTACGTTAGTTTATTCATAAGTCTATGTTTAAAAAATGTAATGCATATATTTTGAGACTTATTAACAACAATAACTTGTTGTCGCAAAATGTTACCGTAAGTGAATGCAATTTCTTTGTCCCATCTCTCCTTAAGTTGGCTTCTAGGGAAATGATGTAACTATTTTAGTCGTATTTATCCCTTGGACTACAATATCTTGTGTAATAGGTAAAATTTATTTTGTTTCTTAAAATCAACCTCTTTAGTATATAAACGCTGCAGTAACAGTTATGATAAAGTGACTGTGGTACTCAGGAATAATTAGGAAAGATGGTTTCAAAAAGTTTATTACAAGAACAAAAGGGAAAACATTGACATTAACATTTCAAGGGGTTATGATAACTTTGGGGTTATCTGCCAACATAACATTTTGTAGTAAATTAAATGGCAAATCTTGCTAAATTCACGGATAAATTAGTATATAGTTGTGCTTAGAACTGATTTTAACAAACATTTGCATCCCTAATGATCATTCATGCCAAGTTTCATACTTTCATCCTTTTGCCCCAAATTTGACGGTAAGGTACTCCACTTATTACCCTGGTGTTATAATAACCCTTCATTTAAATTAAAATAGGGACAAAGACATGATCTTTTGATGTGGTGTCATAGGCTGAAGGAACCTAAAAGTATAAGAACAGTAATATTTTCTGGATAACAACTTCGTTAATGTGAAAATACACGAAAATATTCCTATTCAATCAATCAATCTTTATTCGCACTGAAAAGGCCTCAGGCCTATAGTACATATGCATATAACATGGGAATATACACGCGTGTATATATTTACATTTTTAAGGTGTTGTGGGTTTGTTTTATCTATAAGACATTGTGAATATATAAAGCAAGATTTTGTAATATAGTTTCATTTGTACTGCTCATTAGATTAATGAATTTTATAGTATTTGGATGGACATAGAAGTAGCGTTTAACATACTTTTCACGTAATGAATTATACAATGGGCAAATGAGAAGAAAATGGTACTCGTTCTGAATTTCGTTTAAACTACATAATGTACATATTTTGTCTTCTTTTTTTTAATTTGTATATCTGCCACTTTCAATAATCAAATCATGGGATGAGCATTATAATCTTGCTAGAGACTGCCTTTATGTCTTTACATCAACACATGATATATATATTTCAGTAGAAAGGTCATTTTAAACATTGAGTAATAAAAACATTTTCTGGACAAAGAAATGTGTTCACACCATGTTTGAATGGGTCCTAGTGAAAACGGCCATTGTGGAAAACGGCCAATGGCCAATTAGAGAAAACGGCCAATGGCCAATTAGAGAAAACGGCCATAGTGTAAGAGAAAACGGCCATAGCTACTAGAGAAAACGGCCAATGTATCAATAGAACATTGGTTTCAGAATATATAATCAACACAAATTATTTTCATTCATCTTGTATTTCCAATATCTAAAAAGCATCATTAACAAATATAAGGTCAAACTTATTAACTTTAACTGCTAGGTTTACATGTGAGATGTTGTATACAAACCATTCTGAATTTCATAAGGGTATAGGGTTATATACTTTGATCATTCAGCGCATTCAGAAGAGAATGGTTCAAGTATGATAGAAAATACAACATATGTACATGTAGGTCTTACGTATACATGTATATATGGAAAAACTATTCAAAATTTACAAATTACTTTTTTTCACTGTAACATATTTATCATGTGTGGATATAACGGACTTTAAGCGATCACTGACATGATTCCGTTGCTCATTCAATGATATTATGGTTGAAAGCAGCAGGTAAAGAAATGTTAAAAAAGGAGACAGAATATACGCATTATGTATCATGATCTAAATAAAATTAAAAACTCATACCATTGTATAATTTACTACGTTGCAAATATATCAAACAACACTGTTATGTCCATTCAAACATCATGCATTTGTGTAATATTGTGAACTGTAAAAATCAAATTATCTTACAAAACCTTACTATATGGTTTACAGAACAAATGTCATAGCACTTTAATGTAAATACGTTTGTCCATGTGTATTCCAATTTTGACGATGTACGTAGATGTACTACAGGCCTGAGGCCTCTTCAGTGCGAAGTAAAGATTAATTGGTTGTATGGAAATACATTAATGTTTGAATATTTAAATCCGCACCTAATTGGTTGCTAAATAATTTCCATTGAGTGTAATATCTCATAATTTTTTAGTAGCACATGTCATTCTGATAAAGAGCCCTTTATCACAGTAGAGTATGTCTATCATCCCTTCCAAGATTTCATCTTGCCGTTGTGAGAAAGAGAAAGACGGACTGACGTAAGGTCGTACAGAGCCGAATACATGGTGCGGCAGGGAACATTTAAAGGTATTATCCTCACAACCTTTTATTGCCGGACAAATCCATGAATAGACAGAAGTTGGTAAAAGGGAGTTTTACCTATTTAAATGGCGAATAAGGAAACTGTTGTCTAACCCTGCAATTCGGAAACCTGTTGGTTGGTAGCTTATAGGAGATATATAAGACTTTGCATTGTGAATATATTGCATTGTGAAAACAGATTCATTAAACGATTATCTTTCTCCTACCTCCCTTTTCCTACATTTGACAGCTTACTTGTACCATTGTTGTATGGATGTGTATTATAATTCATTGAATTATTTGTCTATGCAGCTATATTGTTGTACATTCTATGTATATTACATTATTTACTCGTGTACCACCGATGGCGGATCTTTGTGAGTAATAAACGAGTGATGGTAATGCTTGATCGCTCTGCAGGTGCGGCTGCAGGTGCCAGCCGACCGGAACGGATTATCTCGAGCAATCTCCTTCCCCTACAACAGGGGCAATTAGAGTTAATCACTTGTTAATTAGATTAGGAGCGCTTTTAACTTAATTGAAAGGAAACAATGCAGATATTTTAATCAATGCATATTAATCAATTAGTAACATGCTTATTCAAACTTTTAAAATCAAGCTTTTATTCTTTTGATAGATAACATGTTTCTAGTTCGAGCTACCTTCTGTTTTCTACATACATGGACATACCCGTACAAGAAATATCCGAATATATTAGTTCCCGCAACTTAACTATAGAAACTGGCAGATATAATGAAATAAATAGTGTTAAACGTAAATTCAAACGTGTAAATATGATATTGAAGACTATTTCACTTTATATTAAAATGTCTGTCATATTATACTCATAGAAAAGTGTATATGAAACCACATTATTATAAATGCCCATCAGGAAGTAAACTGATCCAACTTTACAGTATGAACAGTGTAAGGATATTATGTTACTTAAAGGCACATGTGCACGCTTTTCGCATTCAAATACGCTGTTTTAGGTCATACGAGGGCATATAAACTCACGTTAGCTTCCAGTGCAATAAAATACCTATTATTCTTTACAATTGGCCTACAGTCAATAATTTAAAAGTTGAGACGACTCAAGTCGCTCAGGGATATCACGAATATTAAGAGTCTCTGATGTGAAAAACGGGAAATATAGATTGTAGTAAACGCCTGAACTAGGATTTCATTCAGCTCTTGCATATACTTCATTCTTTTAACTGTCAACAAAGATCGGATAGTCTTCATTAAGGAGCATCTGTAACTTCACCGGTTTGTAATACGCATTATATGCATTGCTGTAACATTAACGATAGCGAGTGCCGTTTTTGGTCTTCGGGTTGGGTGTAATGATTTAATATCGCTGATATTGTAGTTCATGCGGATTTAATGCAACGTTGCATTAATTATCTCCGGTCTTTTAAAGTTAACTTTAAAACATGAATACGTACATATTTTCCAGATGACTAATATAATACAGTACCTGGTGGTAGATCGTTTGTTATATCGAGAGATGTGCATTATCCGTGCATTATTTATATTTTTAAAACAATTGGCGTGATATAGTGCCTAGTAAATATTTATATAAAGCTAGCTTATTACGAAATAAGTTAATACGCACTTGCAATATATATAATTTTACATTCCCCATTGATAATATTACTATCAATCAGCTGTCACCATGTTACCTAATACAACCGGTACCAATATCGTTTTTGTTTAAGTATCAATTATCTGTAAATATAAAATGTAATACATGAATCTGAACTTGTACTTTGGTGAGAATACCAGGGTTAATGAGATGGTTATGTTGATGTTTTCCAGTGCATAAATCATTCTAACGCTGGACTACGAAAGGATGGTATACTATCAATATGTTTTAAGGGTTTTTGTATTTGTTGTTGAGTTTTAATTTTGTATGAAAACTGCCTCTAATCATCATAGCGAAAGGTTACGTTTAGTTTATGGCCGTTTTCTCCAGAATCTTTGGCCGTTTTCTCTTACGCTATGGCCGTTTTCTCTCATTGGCCATTGGCCGTTTTCCCTGTTGGCCGTTTTCTCCAGTTCCCGTTTGAATAAACATGTCTTTAAGTCGTGTGGTTAACGACTGAATGAATAATGGATGAGATTTTACACATTGTGCATTCCACACGTTTCCAAAACCAATAGGGTATACAAATTTCTTTACTTTGGATGCCCAATTTCTTTGTCCATTTTCATCATACAATGACATCATATTACAGCATTTTCTCGGTATTCTATTGGCAGACATAGCTAAAAGTTTTAGCCAATATTTGATAGCATTTATAGAAGAGTAGATATTCAGCGGGAACCTCCCAAGTTCACCATAAACCATGTCACTCGGAGTATTCAATTTTACTCCTAGGAATTTCTTGCATGCAAAAAGGTGAACCTTTTCAATTATGTTTGTATTTTGTAAACATCAGACTTCTTAGCCATATAACAATATTGGTTTTATTTTAACATCAAAGATTTTGAAAAAGGCCTGGATAAATATACCTATGAACTCTTTTTTAGCTTGCGTGGCTGCCTGATAGTAATGTTTGTACAATGAGAGGTTTCTGCTAAAATATACACCCAAATATTTATGAAATGAAGTTGTCTCCAAAAGTACCTCTTTGAGATACCATTTTTCTGCTTTTGATCATTTCCAGCAATTTTTAAAAAACATGACTTTTGATTTAGATATATTCACAGTAAGTTTCCATTCATGACAGTATTTTTCTAATTCATTGATTTGTCTTTGTAAACTAATTACAGTTGAAGAAAATAGGATAATATCATCTGCGAATAATAGTATGTCATTATTTTATACCTATCATTGATATTCACTATATGCCCTATTATCCTATATGGCTATCTTCGACAAATTATTACACCGTAAGGGAAGAGTAACTCACCTTCTCTGTCCCTATCTCCCGATAGGTGGCCAAGACCGGATTATCATGCTTCCTTCTAGTCGAAAGAAACCGAATCGCATAGAGGGGAGGCCGGGCGGGAGCTAACGATAGTGAATATCAACGGTAGGTATAAAATAATGACGTTTAACCAAACACATAATAATATTTTCTATACCATCGTTGATATTCACTATATGCCCGATTGCCACAACGGGAGGAGGGCTGCGAAGAGGTTGGGGAAGGTGAGATACTCTCCCTCCATCACAAGGGGATATTGGTGACTAGTGAAGTCCGAGAGATCATGAGTCTCCCCGAGGACATGATCCATATGGACACAAGGAAAACAAACCCTGACCACACTATGCGGTTAGGGTTGAACCTAATGGTCACCACTAATAAAAGACAACAACACGTGATAGAAGTTAAAATTGAACAAGTTCAGATTTATTAACACATTAGCGGAGGGTTGGTTGACCCTTACGGTGAGGAGCGGTTGGGACCCATTGCGTAGACTTGAGCACCCAACCGGTTGATCCCCTCTAGGTCATCCGTGGATACATCACGCAAGTAGTGGTTGGCGAACACCAATCCTGCCTTCCAGAAGCAGCCAGCCATGATGTCTGTCACCGCCAAGTTACTATGAAGAGCCATAGTTGCTGATATGGCCCTTATCTCATGAGGGTTGGAACGTGCCGGCGGGTTAACCCCTGCTGCATTGTATGCGTTCAACACCGCAGAGCGTAGATACACGCCAAGTTGTCTCTTATCAAGAACCTCCACCTGTTCCAGCATCAAGGCCAGCCTATATGGCTCTAGCGGACGTTCCACTGGCGAACAGGTTAGCGGGGGGCGGTGTGTCATAGGAATACAAAACCCCTGTTCCAGAACATTGGAAACGTAATTGTCCAACCCCAACTGTTTCCAGTTGTGTACGAAGCCAGAGAGTCGTCCCCCCACTGGCCCGTCCCAGGTCGGGACAACCTGTGGGGTTAGTTCTGGAGGGATCCACAAGTAATTGCTTCCTCGGGGTACCTCCGTAGGCACGTCCCGTCCCTCGCTGGGCGTTTTTCTTCGGGGTGCATTTGGAAGAGGGGCCTATATTGAAGTAGCGACTTCTGCCTTGCCGACCTCCTCCTCAAAAGGAAACAGCGCCAGTTCTGACGCCACCGCCACCACCGGTGTTGCTTGGCGTGGGTGTGCCTCCCCTCTTCTTCTTGGGTGTCGTTGCTTGGGACGAGGCTCTACCGCCGCCAGCTGCGAGCCTGATTGTCAGCTCTTGCTGCACTTGATGGGGCACAGAGGGTGAGGCAACTCGACGGATGTCATCGTCTAGGACAGGGGGAGAGAGAGGAAGCGCGCTTTGATGAACAGGCAGTGATCTGAACTGTTTGTTATAGATTACGAGTGGAGGCAACAGACGACCTGGCGCCGCCACGGTAATGTTCGTGTGGAAGTCCTTGCCCGCCGACTGCAGGAGCCTATGGGAAGGCAGCGCCACAGAACGAGAGGTGGGCGTCTCCTCCTCCGCACAAGATGTCTCCATCCTGGCTTGTTTGGTGGATGAGGGTTCGTCCTCGACCTCAACCTGATTAACCTGGCACCAATCCGATATGGCCGCCAAACGTTCTTTCAAGTCTGGCACCTCGTCTGTGGAGGCATCAGGGACGGCAGGCGTTACTGCTGTAGCGCCATCACTCACCGCCCCGTCGCTTCCCTGGCCTGCTTCTACGGAAGAGGACCCATCCTGATATGAGGAAGTGGCAGCCGGCGATACCAAAACCACCCTCCTCCTCTTGGGGGTTGAAGGTGCTGACGGGGAGGGTGGCGTAGGAGTCGGCTCCTCTCCAACATGTTGGCCAACATGTCCTTCACGGACACGAGGATATCCTCTGTCAGCGCCTTAGGATCAAATGAAGGAGGTGAGGACCTCCTCTTCTTGGACTTGTGCTTCCTCTTCTTCCTGGGCGTGTGGCGGCGATCCCGCCCTGAAACGGCATCAAGAGAAGACACCCTCCTGGGAGAAACGTCGCCGCCACTCAACCCTGCCGAAGAACGAACAGACAGCTAATGTCAAGGTTTCCCAACATGAAACCATCCAGTACAATGAATGGACAAGCTTGATAAGAATTAGGAACTATACACGGATGAAGGAATCACAAAGTATAAATTATAAGGTCATTGACTATATAATGAAAGGTGCCATGGTGTTGTTGCGTATGCCTACTGCCTACCAAATTTAATAGTTATGTTTTGTTTCATATTATATAATGGACTACTCTTTAACAACTAAACAATAAGAAGTTAAAAATAGTTCCCCTCCTGTCCTTATTTCGAACATTGAGTCATCAAATGTATAATTGTCAATCCCATTGACCAAGGCGTCTGTACAAATGATGTGATGATTTGAGAATTTTTCTTTCTGAAAGTTTAAGGATATGACCCTTGTTACCTTTTTAAGGTGACATGGATATTAAGAATGTACAATTTATAACCCACACCAGTCAAGAAGTAGATAATAACAAAAGAAGAAGTAGCCCCTGTTGTCCTGATTAGATAATGGATATATGTATATATGTTTAGTATTACTTACACAGTATATGTTAATAGGATATAAGTTTACCTGTTTCTTTTCTCTTAGAGATAATTTCGCGTCTTGGAACACACAATACATCCGAATCTTTCCCACTCGATGTGTTTATTGAAGTGTATGTATTGATGACAAGACTGCATGCTAGCTGTACTTCATCAAACACGTGGTCTGAACAACCTTCTGTGCTCTGACAAAGCTCTTCACACATTTTTGGACCATAGGGCTGAAGTGTACCTTGGCTCCATGTCTGATAGATGCTTCCTGATAGAAGCATGAATTAGAGAAACAGCTTGTGGACATTGGTGTTAGAACTGGTGTGGTTCGACTCGACTGAGGCAGACAAATGAAGTAACTTTCTCAGTAATCCTGCAATATACGAGCTTTAAAATATATATGATGCTTAATTAATGTCCTCATCATTACTGATATGATTGATATGTGAATGTATATTTCCTCTATGGTAAACATTAATCATACTTAAATTTCATTACTATAATTAATTCAAAAATGTTGATATCATTTAACTGATTTTTGGCATTATTATACACTGACATTTCTTTCACATATATTTTTTTCATTTTTCGGATAAATTTTGGAAGAACTGGTTAAAGGTACATCCATTGTGTTTCATAAAATTTATTTGGCTTTAATACGTTCCAACTCACAACATTTGCTGTCTACAATACAAATAAATTCACTCAGCTTGCATATTTATCCCCATTCGCCAAATATATCATAATTACTAGTTTCCAATTAAAATTGATTAACATCATTATGCATGTGCAGAAACCGAAAATGCACTTCCCATTTACATGCACAGTAGTTATGTGACCAATAAACATTATCAACTGAAATTTGTCTCTTTGTCTGTTATAAATAAGATTCCAAAGTTACATTTGACTAATTGACACGCGTCACACGCTGTGCAATGTCCGGTTTTTTCGATCAGAAATCAATACTTTTACCTTCATATCGTCAATATCTTAAATCTAATATCATCAAAATTGTACTTTTCGGTAACAGTCGGTACTCGATATAGTTACACGATTTATAATGTTTGCAATATGTGACTCCCAACAACACAATGGATCAATCTTTAAACAAACAACATATCAACATTGAATTTATTTACAAAATAAACGCGTACCATTTGTAACCAATTCTCCTTTTTTCGTTTTTCGTTTTCCCTACTTTATCAGTAAACCAGTAGTGCTCTCATTTGTCTGTTGCATGTTTGGTGTGGAAAATCCTTTTGGGTTAAGTATAGTTGTTGTGTGTTATTGTGCAGTGTGTTTTTAAGTGCTTAACTCTTTAACGCCGACAGGTAATACCAGCTCACCGGCGAGGCCAGCGTCTACACTAACACCTTGCTGCAGCGAGAACAATTACGCTTCGCCACCTCTGATTTAGCGAGAGAGAGAAAGTGTTTGGCATTAATGGGAGGACAGGCCAGATACATTATGTTTATATACTTATGTATTTAAAATATATAAAACACTTTGTCATCGCTCAAAATATATCGTAATTGATGCGTATAAGACATTATTGACATTCAACCCCCAAACATGATTGAGTCACTATAGACAGGGGCGTGACTTCAGAAAGAAGGTTGTCCAATAATATGCTTGTTTTACATCGGTCACGCACCTGTCACCTGTCTTTCAATTAGGGTGTGTGTACGTCTGATTTGATCCCCATACTGTTATTTCAAGGTCAAGTATACTGATGGAAATGAATAAAGGAACGCATGTATTGATGGTGAAATTTTTTTATTGTCATGGGTTTTTGATCAAGTATATTTCATTAAGTATGTACACCACAGGTGAAATTTCAGTATCTGGTGTGTCCTCCCTGTTTCCTGATCACTTCTTCACACCGTCGTGGAACACTTTGGATCAACCTCCGGATGATAGCTCGAGGAACTGCGCGCCACTCTTCTTGGAGAGCCTGGAACATGGCATCAGGTGTCTGGGGTAGAACATCACGATCACTCACCCGACGTCCAAGAACGTCCCAGAGGTGTTCAATGGTATTAATGTCTGGGCTCTTGGACGGCCATGGCAACACTCTGATGTTGTTTTGCGTGAGAAAATCCCTGCTGACGTGAGCCGTGTGGGGTCGAGCATTGTCATGTTGAAACTCAAAATTTACACCCACTCTACGGCGGAAAGGAAGAACAACAGGTTGCAACACTTCGTCTCGGTAACAGACCAAGTTTATAGGTCTGGTGACACCAGTCACCCTTCCATCAAGTCGAACAAGGTTGGTCCTATGGTCGTAGGTTATGCCGTCCCATACCATCACAGATCCGCCCCCGTAGGAATCATGTTGTTTGATGGTGCACTGATGGTGACGTTCACGAAGGCGTCGCCAAAGGCAGATCCGACCATCTGCGAAGTCAAAATTGAATCGTGACCCATCACTGAACATGGTATTGCGCCAATGTCGAAGTTGTCTAACTCGATGTTGTGTAGCCCATGCTCTTCTGAGACGTCTGTGTTCCGCAGTCAGCCTTACCCCAACAACAGGACGACGTGACTTTAAGCCTGCTGCTTTAAGTCTGTTTCTGACAGTACGGTCACAAATTATTAGTCTCGTTACTGCACTGAACTCAGAGTTTATTTTCGATGCTGGTTTAAATCGGTTTCGTAACGACAGCAGCACCAGCCGTTTCAGGGCGTTGTCTTACGTTTTGGACCACGACCAGGTCTAATCTTTACGTTCCTATCTGACGGTACCGGTTCCTAAGTCACGAAATCACACTTTTAGACTTGTTAGATTGTCTGGCTGTCTGGCATATTGATTGATAGCTGTTTATGCATCCGATAGCCTGCCATTTCTCATTATCAGAAAGGTATGCTCTATGCATGATTCTGAAGGTAAAGGTACACTGACATTCGTTGGCTCCTTGAAGGTTAAATGGACGTTGCCATGCATGAAGTTCATGGAAATCAATTGTCACATGCACGGTACCTTTTCAGTGAAAGTAAACTTCAACATTTTCAGTTTATAATGGCCCCACGCAGCCTCGAACAAACGGAACATGCCAGACATAAGTTAACAGTAATTAAGCGTTCCCTTATTTGTTTCCATCAGTATATGTTATTTCTATACCCTAATTAGAATGTGTATTCGAATAAGTTTCAATCCCGTAACTGATACAGCAACATGCATAAATGAAATCACAAATTACAATGGATGTATTGTTATAACCCCAGAAGACACTTGCATCAACTGAACTCACATTACAATTGAAATATGTAATATGATTGAAATATTATAATTAAGTTATTACATTATACTCACTTGCATTTACTCAAAACATGTTTTGTCTATGAAATAGATACGTGCTGTAAACGATTTCAAACATGCCTTTCCAAAATACACTAGTAGCAATACAAAAGAGTTTCTTGAAGTCAAACATGCGCAAAACATAACATAATTCCACATCATTGTTGCCTTCCCCGCCGACATGCATGTGTTTATTATCAAACGTTGAATAAACCGTTGCTAATGATAAGTTATTCATACAAAACATATCAAATACATCCAGAAATCTACACTGCATTTATGACTGCAATAAGTGTTCATTGACATCGCTAAATAGGTGAAAAGAACGGGTTTCTGCAATAAAACAGTGAGAACGCATATATGCGTCTTTCGCTGAATAAGGGATGCTTTCACCTGACTGATATAACAACCGCACCAACTGCTGCATGTGCGCGTATGCATATTTGCCGGTAGCCTTCGGCAGGTTGAGTCTGTGACGTCAGAGATACTCTATGCCCGCCTTGGTCCTAAGCGCAGTGAAAGCGAAAGCATGAGAGTAGATGAAGAGTCGGTTGAATACGTAGAATTCGGGTTGTTTCGGACTTGATATGGTATATTGTGCAGCGTTGGAGTGCAATACTTCATCAAAGCCTGGACAGAAGTTTATATATTTTTAATTTTCAAGTGAAAAGACGGATGCAGCGTGGCGAAAGGTTTGGATAGTCATTTAAAAGAGGAAAGAAGGACCGAAAACCCTCGGAATCTGTCTCACTATGTTCAGAGCATTTTGAGCAGTTAAATTAAAACAGTTTTATAAATAAGTATTAGCTAGTCTAGAGTACACGTAATTAACAGTATTTTATAAGGATATAACTTATAAATGCCTTCTTATGGGATGTGTCATCCTCGATTACCCAGGGTTTTATATATGCTCCAGCGAGGAGTAACGGAGCAAATATATAAATCCCTGGGTATCACCGAGGATGGGGATGTGTAGGCCGTGCTCCGACTGTGAATCTTGGTACATAGTTGTATAATTATTTGTCATTGGCTAATAACTGTACTAAATTAATTTCAATTTAATATGGCTAACGTGGCAGCTTAAATGGCAGACAAAATAAAAATGGCATTGTCAAACACACAAAAATATGTCATTTGAAAACTATAGTAATATTCAACGCTAAAATGATATCCGTTGCTCATATTACACCCCACCAACCCCACTTACTAAATTCTAAATCTTACCCCAAATCTTTGAACCCTTCCTACGCCTATGTTTGATTCCCTTCTTTTGTTTATATATTTACTAAAAAAATGCATTTCCACTGATTGTATAAGTTCACAATATCACAAAATATGATTATTGCAAATACAATAAGTTTCAGTGTTCAATCCTTGTTGGTGCTTGGTCTGTGTACTTGTGATAGGAGAACACGTAACTGTCTAGCAACTCAAGTTGAATTAATTACCAGCATGACAGGCGATGTGAAGTACATTGAAACCAAAATCATCGGTCGATGTCAAACTGGCAGTGTGTTCCATATGCAGCAGCTCAACAAGTAGAATTCTGTCCGCTTTAACAGCCGTCTATGTCAATGATATTTAGTGACAGGCCGTACTTCACAATTTGCTCCTCATGATATGAAACAGCCTCGTGGAGAAACTTCTATAATATCAGAGGCGTTTTTCCTGTTAGATATCTCCATTCAATGTCACTGTTATAGTCATCTACCAATTTCTTAACTATGTAAGTATCATCGCTCATGGAAGCATAGTGCAGCACAGTGCAATTTTCTTTATCACCAGCTAACAGATGACATCTTTGATTTATGTAAAGGATATAACACTCTCCCGAGGTTTTGGTTGAAAATGTAAACATGAGGGAGAGGGAGAACCCGCGAGCCAGTGTCCAAGGGTTCTCCCGACCTTGAATGTTTACGTTTCAACCAAAACCGAGGGAGAGTGTTATATCTGTCATATAAAGCGAATGAAAAAGGTGACAAATTTATCAAAATCGGATATTAATTATGAAACATGTTTCTTATGAAATGACATAACCATGCCCTGAACCAAAAACGCAAACGAAGCCGGGGACTTCGACTTTGGCGAAAAGCTCGTGAATCTTGCATGTCTCGCAAGGAGTATGTCTCCCTTACTATCGTTATATTGAGGTTAAGGAAACGTGACTATGATAGAGTTGTTAAACGTTTCATTGTCAGGTCCTTTGTGGCTCCGTGGTAGAGCGTCCAGTTTAAGGAGCGAAGTGATGCACGTTCGAATCTCATCCTGTCAAGTCTGAAATTTAAACTTAGAATCATTTTCGATTTGTTCTGCGATTGAAATTAAAACATCTAATGAGGTAATTCTGGAATTTACAATTCACGTTAAAGTCCACTTTCAGGGCCAGGGATATTCTATAGAATGCCCAAGGGAGTTATGTATGGCCTTGAAAGGAGGTTTACCTGAGAAAAGAATTACCACCAAAATGACACAAATATGATACCTTAGGTTTATATGAGAAAGTTAAACACATATTGATCGTCCTTTTCTGCTGCAGTCATGATACAAGTCTTCCCGTCTGGGCTGCTCCTGCAGTTGATATCTGCAAAACCTTGATACACCAGGCTCTTGACCTCGTCCATATTCCCGTCTTCACATTCTGATAGGAGAGTTACAGTGAGTGCTATTCTCGTTCTGGTACGATAACTTGTCACCTGTGGAGTAAAGAGTAGTTTGGTCAATTAATACAGAATGATGATATATTAAATGTTATATTAAAGGAAGAGGTTCCTCGTTTCAAGTTTTTTAAAATGAAAATAAAATTTCTAAATTGGAAAATTATGGTAATGCATTTTATATGGTATATGACTTGTCTATGAAATCATGTATCGTTATTTACCAATACATTAACTGTCATTGTCATCCTTTGTGTTAATGGCATGTATTGTTGTGTTTACATGTTGTCTGTATAGTGTTCAGTTACGTATTGTGATTTTTGTTGGTGTGATATACCTTGTATTGCGTATGGTATATAGTTACAGGGCTATGTGATATATGGTTATATGGTTATATAGATTTAGGGCTATGTGATATATGGTTATATGGTTATATGGTTATAGGGCTAAGTGACATGGTCTTAGGTTTATGTGATTATGTGATCATGTGGTGTGTGATGTGTGGTTATCTGGTTGTAGGGCTACGTGATGTATGGTTATCTGGTTGTAGGTTTATGTGATTATGTGAGCATGTGGTGTATGATATAAGGTTATCTGGTTGTAGTGATATGCAAAATATGGTTATCTGGTTGTAGGGCTACGTGATATATGGTTAGCTGGTTGTAGGTTTATGTGATTATGTGAGCATGTGGTGTGTGATATACGGTTACTAGTTGTAGTGCTATTTGATGAAAGGTTATCTAGTTCTAGTGTCATGTGATATATGGTTCTGATCGTAGGTTAATGTGATTATGTGAGCATGTGCTGTGTGATGTAAGGTTATATAGTTGTTGTGCTATGTTATATCTGGTTATCTGGTTATCTGGTGAAATCGCTGTCTGGTTAATACTACAACTACTACTTCTTATAATAATAACTACTACTAATAATAATAATAATAATAATAATTATGATAATAATAATTATGATAATAATAATTATGATAATAATAATTATGATAATAATAAAACTCTATTGCCTTTTCGACAGAGCTAAAAGAAAACAGGTTTATATGGTTATCTGGTTGTAGTGCTATTTGATGAAAGGTTGTCCAGTTCTGCTGGTTGTAGGTTTATGTAAGTATGTGAGCATGTGGTGTGTGATATAAGGTTATATAGTTGTAGTGCTATGCAAAATATGGTTATCTGGTTGTAGTGCTATGTGATATAAGGTTATCTGGTTGTAGTGCTAAGCTATATCTGGTTATATGTGTATCTGGTTATATGTGTATCTGGTGATATGGGTTTCTGGTTAATAACATTACTACTACTAATAATAATGATAATAACGATAAGTATGATAGTGATAAAACTGTATTGCTTTTTCAACAGAGCAAAAAACCCAGGGTTATATGATAGTCTGGTTGTATGGTTATATGGTTGTAGGGTTATATGGTTATATGGTTGTAGGGCTATGTGATTATGTGATCATGTGGTATCTAGTAACGTCTAAAAGTAGTGCATATGCTTTATCTGTGACAAGCCTTGTGTGGTGTGTGATTTTATAAGGACAATAATAATGATTATGATGTCCTGTGGTAACGATGCGTCAACCAATTAAACTTCATGAAAACATGTTTCATATACTTAATTCTATATTTTACCAATTTTAAGGGAATACAAAATTATGTTATCCCAAAAGGATTTTAAAAAGCTGTTTCAGGACCCCGTGGGTGTTTGAATTAACCTAAAATAAAAGTAACATATCTTGATGAAGTGGATAATTCTTTGAAATACGTTAATTATAAAATCAATATTCACGATCGACTTTGTACAGTGGCAGTATTTGTTTTGTTACTCACATTCAAATTGTGTGGTATTTATTTATATTAATTAGATTTAATACAATTTATACACATAATTTGACAGACAGTTATATGCACAGGCACAGAGACACTACAAATCGATGTGTTCACATAAAGCCAATGTTGCCTTTTATGATTTCATAGAGAATTTAGGAATTGCATTTCGTCATAAATTCGTAAATTAACGGGATACACTGGGCTACCAACTGAATTCATCATTCATGCTCCACCTCAGTGTGTAGAAATGTAATTATAACTTTTCAATTTTATATTAATATCTGGCAAATACCAATCACAGTGGACGTATGGTGTGATTTTACCTATATATAAAAAGGTTGTGCTAATACTCCTAGTAAAATACCTGCTAGAGTCGGCTGGAACGTTGTTTCCTAGAATACTTTGCAACAGGTTAAATTTCTTGGCAAATTCCGAAGGTAATATTAATCATGAACAAGCAGGTTTTCGCAAGGATTTTCGAACTAAAGATAACATATATATTCTCAACACGCTGGTTAAAAAGTATTTATCCTTTAGGGCGGAACTTCATTGTGTATTCGTTGATTCTGTTTACCGTAATGGTCTGTTATTTAAGTTTTGGACAAATGGCGTCAAGGGAAGGTTATATAGGGAAGTAAGTAATATGTATAAGGAACTCACGTCATGCGTCCTAATAGATAACAGTTTTGCAGATTTCTTTAAATGTAAGCACGGTCTTCGGCAAGGTTGTCAGCTGTCTCCCTTTCTTTTTACATTTTTTGTAAATGATATTGTAGATTCCATAGGCAGTGATGAACAAAGAGTAATACTTCTATGTGCAGATGATATAACTTTGTTTTTGGTTTACAGAAACGTTTGAATACATTGTCAGATGTTTGCAATAAATGGAAACTAAAGGTCAATACTGATAAGAGTACACTTGTTGTGTTTAAGAGTTGTGGTCGCATCAGTAGATTGGAAAGGTTTAGCTACCAAGGGGAATTTCTGGAATGTGTTAGTTCTTACAATTATTTAGTGGTACATTTCTCGTCCTCATGCTCTCGGTTTGTAACTCAGAAGACATTATCACAGCAGGCATGGAAAGTTATTAATATCATACGCACCAAGAGTTCTTATTTTAGCAATCTTCCGGTCAACTTTCATTTTAATATATTTGATAAGAAGGTCAAACCAGTTCTATTATACGGTTCAGAGGTATGGGGTTTCAACCAAAGTCCTGGGCCAATATTTTCGAAGCTGTCTTAGTGTTAAGATAGTCGTACCTCAATGTTATTGTATGGCACTTACAACTTTCTTAGCGGTAAGAGAGCTTCGAAAATATGGGTCCAGATGTCGAAAACATCAATGATAGATTCTTGTACTAAGACTATAGCCCTAATTTGGCAGCTAGAGGAGAGGCAGGTATTCTCTAAAGGTATTTCGGTTAAAAGAATTGTTACATACTGGCCTCATTTGATAACCCAACACAGGATTACTTTGCTTAATGCAGCTTATTCATTTGAGTACAAAAGAGATGAAAGAGGTATAAAATGTTGTGCATTTGACATAAAATGTTAACTATATAAGTGTTGCTATGTTTTCCCACGCGTGTGTACAACGTTGTAAGGATATAGATATGCAACAGTGGCATGATAGAGTTGTGAATATTTCAAAATTAGATTTTTCTTTCTAAAATCTATATTTTCCAGCGAATTGTATACATCTTGTAAGATGTGGAGGAGGTGACCTTTAAGCGCTTGACGGCAGCTTAGGTTAGACCAGGGTAATAATGTTTAGAAGCGCCCTGAGTCCACAGAGTGCGCTATATAAAACTATCCATCATTATTATTATTGTTATTATTATTATTATTATTAAATACCCAAAGAATCTGTCCTCTATGTACAATTCCATGTTGAAAGCGAGTTCCATTTTTGTCTGTAGTCCCCATTTTATGACAGTTTTAAAAAAGCATATCCTACGACCTTCTTATTGTATTAATCAAATTAAATACAAACTTGTGCAACTTTTTAATGATAATAATAATCAGTTTACACTTAATTGCCTGGCTATGTTACATTGTATTCGAATGTCATGTACATGTGAAGTGGGCCGGTGGCCTGTTTACTGAATAAACCATATCTATGTTTGCAGTAAATTGGGTATACGTTTCTCGGAAGTTTGTGCATTGATGACAAGACGACATGCTAGCTGTTCTTAATCAAACACGTGGTCTGAACACCATTCTGTACTCTGACAAACTCTTCACACATGTTTCCACCATAGGGTTGAAGTGGTGTCCGTCCCCATGTCTGATTGATGATTCCTGATAGAAGAATGGTGTAGAGCAACAGTATGTACACCATGTCTGTAGAACTGTTGTGGTTCGGCAGGAAGGGGACAGACATATGAACATAGTTTCCTGGAAAAGCTACAAGAAAAAAAGCTATAAACTATACACAGCTTATTTCATATAAAGTAACTGATATGTGTGATGTATTAAAGTCTGTTTCCTCTTTGGAATATATAAAATATTTTCCTTTACAATAATTAGTTCATAACTGTTGAAATCGTTTTCTATATTTACGAAAGTGTATATGTAATGGCCAAAAGCATGTTTTTATGCTAACAGCTTTCCCCTGTGTATTATGTTTTCATTAGCGGTATGCATTTATTTATTTTGGAGTAAGCTGCCTTGGGCACCGGCTTTTCGTAAAAACATGGCTGCGCCCATTTATGCTCCATCAACAAGTTTCAAAATCTCGAAAACCTAACAATAATATCATCAATATAATGGATTTTCTTTGTAAAAGTAAAATTGTCACAAATATAGGCACATTTTAAGGTAAATTTTATTCACTTTCTCAAGAAACAATTTTCAACCTGCAATGTGTTGTTTTTCATGCTAGGATCTATACCGAAACGTCGCTATTGTTAATAAACAAGTTGATCATGCATAAAATATTTGTCTTCTTCATCACACCAACTTCTAGAATGCCTCTCAAACAGTTCATTATTTCTATTGGACAATTAAAATTCCTTAACATAGCTAATTGCATGAGGCTGTTTGTTAGGCAATATAGAGTATTACTGTATTATACTGTTTCAAAGTCTAAGAACATTCTATTTTTGTATCTTCTTTAAAGCTATGTATACATGCTAGTAAATAAGATTATTTTCAGTCAATTTGTAAAGTTTGAAGATGCACATTTTTTTTAAGAAAAGAAAATGAGAAAAATAAAACGACTTTATGGAAATAATTGAATTTGTGCATTCTGGATCGTACAGTATTCATTGACATTTTTTCAAATGTTTTCCCATTTTCAGAAAATAAATTAAGAACTGATTCAAAGTGGAGCATATATCCAATGATATTCATTTCATTTTATAGATGAAAAAAGACTTTGTGATGTGATGTGGATGGTGTGTGTAGCATTTCTTGTTAGCTGTGTGGTTTGGTGTGGTGTGTAGGGTGCTGTGTGTAGTGGGTGTTATGTTGTGTAGTCTTTTGTGTGTTGTGTTGTGTGTAGTGTGTTGTGGTGTCAAGTCTAGTGTGTGTGGTAGGATGCGTTATGATTTGGTTCGCATTATATGTTGTCTTGGGTAGTATTTCGGGTAGTATTTGAGTGTGGTGTATGCGGTTTGCTCATTGCGTAGTGTGTATGATTGTGTGTGGGATTAAATGTGTTGTGTGGGGTGTAGTCTGTCGTTTTGGCGCTGTGTTGTATGTAGTTATTAGCTGTCAACATGATAACACACACGATTCCAACACGAGACGTAATGCCATGAACCCATGAGGCCTTTCATGCTAGATGGGTTACTAAGTGGGATAAAACACTACCATATATACTATAGACCCATTACTGCATTAGAGGTAAGACTTTTACTACTACTGACAACATTTTTATGTCAGAAACTAGTATTTGTTTGTCGCTCAAATATGGCCTATAGGATGTTTATATTGGAATTCTAAATCACAGTAGAAAGGCAATGATGGTAAGTATTTTTTGGCAAGACTCCGTAATCAATGAAAATGATATTAACAAATAAGGTCATTGTGTTTTATATTAGCAACAATACTAACATAGATGTTATGCTGTTATGCTGTTGCTAATGTTGATTCTAGAAGTATAAAGAAGACGCCTATATACATAATATAGAAGCCTTGTTTTTAATGAATTTATTATCCGTTCCCGTTCTCTGTCCCAAATTACTGCCCTTTATGTGTTTGTATGCATATAGATGATGTTCATCAATATCATTTTGGTAGCGTAAGGCCAACAAAATTGATTCAATGATATACTGAAATGAAGGGAAAAACATTTTTAATTTGTCAGTATATATGGGTAGTGCTGCGAATTCGACGAGGCAAAGATCCTTTGAAGTTCAATATTGTTACAGCGGTGTTGTTTTAAGCGATTAAGACACTGGTTTTGAACAACATCTTTTCGTTCACCCAGCAGGTTTGGGGGATTCACAGTTACGTTTGACCGAATATTGCTGCACCCCGTGAGAATTGGTCCAGCCAGCAACACGATCAGCTCTGATTAGTAAGTGTTCTCTTCCATCGTCTTCACTTTATTAACTAAAAAACACCTTTGGTGGTACAAGAATACATGTTACAATATCAAAAATGTACAATGTGTCAAAAATGGCGGGGGTTAAAAAGGGATATTTTCAAGTATTAGATATTAAAAAGTGAAAGTTATCTATGCATGTTTAGGTCAGGTTTCTTCTGAAACTTTTGAAATTGTAGAGAGTATAATATTTATGAATCAATAAAGTCTAGTGTGCTGAATAAGTATATGTGTGGTAAATGTTTACGAAGTTAAGTAGTCATGTTGAAGACACCAACAAGCATTTCATTATTTAACAGCGTAGGCAGGGTAATACTGCGTTCATTCTCTTCGTTTGTCTGGCTGTCTGTCCGTCCCGAAATTTTGTCCGGAGCATATCTCCCAAATTATAAATGGGAACCACATCAAACTTTGAATACATGTTAACCATGATTCCGAGATGTGCCTTTTGAAGGTAAAAACTCTCTCTGAATTTGATTTTTGCGGTTTCCATGGAAACATGGCTTCATCAGTGAGTTACAATGCAGTCACTTTGTCAAGGGCTTATGTCACCAAACTCCCCAACAAACGTGGTATCCATGTCAACTATTATCCCTAGATGTGTATTTCGAATGTTAAAACTTTTTCTGAATTTTGGTTTGACTTACACTGTGATTTATGGTGAAAGTCACTTTTACCGGGGCATATCTACCAAACTATAAATGCAAGCTCCACTAAAGTCGGTACACATATCAACCATGATCCCTAAACTTGATTTAGATATCAATTTAATTTTGTCAAGTCACAGTGAAAGTCAAAGTCCTTTATAGATAACACATTCCACATAAATGTAAATGGTCCTTGCGTGAGAAAAAACTTCTTGATACAATGAAGACGGCAGAATGAGTTGTGTCATTATATGCAATGGTTGTCCACAATAACTGAATGGTCTCAGAAATCAAAGTCAGATCAAATCAGTACCTTGGTAAATATATGTGCAAGACAGCTTATAGTCTTTCACTCAAAAAGTATTATTCGTAAAATATCACTATGTTATTAATGATTGAAAACGAGCCTATGAGATAGGGGATTCCCAGGCAGAGGCTCCTTTTCAATATTTTCTACAGAGCCTAAGTGTTAGACTAGACAACTCATCATTTCTCACGAGTCCTCAGAGAAGAAATTATCAGCTCTTATCACTTCGAATTTCGAGTCAAAACAAGAATAGACCGTCAATAATTCAAAGTTTTAATTCTTCAAAATAAGATGTATGATCCTGCACAAGAGAAACGGCTATTTCAGATGCAGACTTAATTCAATTAAAGGCATGTTCATGACAATAGGCTGGTTCCCGAAAAGATCACGTTTCCAACATTTCAGAGTTAATCCAAACTGAAGAGCTCATACACTTTCAAGTTCTTCCACATCCAATGACATTTCTGTCCTTGTACTACTAGAAGGCTTCTGAAAAAAGAAAGTGTGGAGCTTTTCAAAACATAATTTAAGAACGTATTAGTTAAGTAGCATGATGATCGGGGTCCCTTCCCAATAAGAAGGCTTCTAAAAGAGAACAAAGTTTTGAACGTTTCACAACATAATTCAAGTACGTTTTAGTTAAGTAACATAATGAGTGGGGTCACTTTCACTACTAGAAGGCCTCCGAAAATGTACAAAGTGTTGAACGTTTCACAACATAATTCAAGTATGTATTAGTTAAGGATCATGATGGAGGAAATAAAGTTCACTGCCAGAAGGCCTCTGAAAGAGAGAGTAAGTGTGGAGCCTTTAAAACATCAACAATTAATATATTAATTCCGTATCTCCGTAAACTCAACTACAAAACATGTTTCAATAAACATGTTAAACTTGTCGATGACGATGAACAAGTACTTAGGATAGTCAGCGCTTTCATTGCAACAGATGTGATGTTTCAGTACACGTACTTGCATTGTTATCTCTTGCTTCGTAACGCAAAGGATACTCAACTTCTTTATTGCAACAGTTATGACGTTTCTGTGCAGATACTAGCACCGCTATCAAGCAAGATATAACATATTTATCAAAGAATTGCACTTACTGATGATCGCCATGAACAGCTAAAATCGGTTTTCCAACTTTGTGAATAAACATAAAAGGAAGGGGGCTTCCTGAAATGCATTTGAGATGGGTTCTTGTAACTTCAGTCTCCATTGATTTCTTGTTGATCCTGTACTTCACAAACTTGCAGAGAATGTACTGGTCTGGAAAATGGTTGTAGTAAAATTAATCAGTATAATTATACAATAAAAAAAATATATACATGCAATAATAATTCTTGTGTTTGTCATCGGTATATTTTCAAATAGTTTTATAACAAAAATTATTTAAGTAATCATGTTGCATATAAGTAGTATTTACAATCACTGTACAAGACAGTGAAGAACAGAAAGGCAGAAAACTTCATTCAGTTTACAAAACATAAACAATTCAACTGATTCACACAAAAAAGTACTTGAACTATTTTAATATGATTCAATACAACTGATACAAATAATCAGATCCAAATTTCTATTTAAAAATTCCCATAATATATTCCTATATGTTATACCGTTGTATTAACCGTTGTGTTAATAATGGCAAATTGTACATTTAAGCCATGCTGTGGATTTCTTTACTTTCATTTAATTAAAAACAAACACAACATGACGTGCTTATTGAACACTGATGCCAAAACATATAAACAAAGTTAGGAATTAAAATATCAACAATAAGTACTAATACTCTATACGGGACGGTAAGGCGTCAGAGGTTCGAAAATTGTCCTTGTTCCAAGGACAGGATCACATGGTATCATCACAATTGACGCAAGTGTTAAGTACCACATGTTAATCACTAGCCAATGAAATTAAAGTTTTCGCCAAGATTAAAACTTTCAATAAATATCAAGCATCAAGGTCAAGGTCACGAGATCACAAATTATGACCTGACCTGAAAGGTCTGATCACAATGATCACATGTATCAATGTTCTTTCTCTGACCAATCCAAACAATAACAAGACACACAGACGGACAGGTACAACATAATATACCCCCGAAATTTCCGATTCGGGGGCATAGAAAAAACCCATTAAAACCATGTAGAAACTCAGAATAATGTTTTATTTAAATCCAGTTCTTAGAGTGTGTCCTTTGTTGAGCTACATTTTTCTCAATTACAAGGCACATCCAACATCACCCATGGTAATTCTCAGAATTTATTACTTGGCCTACCCAACATCACACATGGTAAATCACATTATTTATAACTAGGTCTACCCAACATCACACATGGTAATTCACATTATTTTTAACTAGGCCTACCCAACATCAAACATGGTAATTCACATTATTTATAACTAGGCCTACCCAACATCACACATGGTAATTCACATTATTTATAACTAGGTCTACCGAACATCACATATGGTAATTCACATTATTTATAACTAGGCCTACCCAAAATCACACATGATAATTATCATTATCTATTCCTTGTTCTGAGTAGTTTGTTTCTTCAGTTTCATTCCTTCCAATTCCATCTTGTTCTGTATTCAGCTTATTTATGCGTCTACTGATACTGCATTCAGAAACGCCTGTTGGCTTTTCAACAAATATTGATCTTATATTTTGTGAAATTTAAGATTTTGTAATCATTAACGTTTTAATCATATAAAATAAATGCTATCTAAAATTTGAAACACATCATGCTCATATCTGAAAAGTATTTTGCTTATCTTGAAATTCGAGATGAAATGTGTCATGAAATTCTATTTTGTAAACAGTCTTCTTATCATTTCCCAGGTAGCCAATGGAACATAGTTTGGATCGTTGTAGAAAGAAGACGAGTCTGAAGAGAGATTATATGCTTATGAACTGAAAGATAGTACACTCAAAAGGGCAGTAGCACGTTTTTTGCAAATTTCATATTTTCAAATTTCGCATAATTTTGATAGTTTATGTTATTTATATTTACTTTTGAGGGTAAAACATCTTATTACACAAACCAATTATCCGTTGTGGTAATAACGATGTTGCGTATAAAGCAAAAATTGCATGGCGGCCATTTTATTGTGAACACAATTTATTATTTCGCATGACAAAAACGATTCACATGCCTTTACAGAATCATGTAAACTACTTTTTTAACATGATTTTCTGAAATGAGATGGGTATTTTACTATTGGTGACATTATTTTTCAAATACATTTCATCGAATTATTTCATCGAAAAAACGTGCTAGTGCCCCTTTAAGGTTATTTACAGTTTCTATATTCTGTCAGGAAATTGTGCTTCCTTCTCTCACCACTCACGTTATTGTTAAGATGAAAGACGTTAATGTAAAGGTGAAAGAAAAATGCTACGTGATTTCGAGGGCCCTCTTTCACAAAGCACTGAGGTGATAGTAAGCCACTACGGTTACCTTAGTGCAATGTTAAAGAATGGCAGTTAAGGTTAATCTTAATAAAGGTTGATTTTTTAAATGGAGGCCTCTATATAGATGACTGTGTCTGATCTTGAATGTGAAACAGTATCAAATTCATTTCAAAATGTGTCATTGATCTCGAATTATTGCAGTAAGTTATTTTTTCATTCGACTTGGTTTCAATAATTTTCATATAATGCACATTGTTAACATTGTAAATAAAATCAAATTATTCAGTATGTTGACGATCGTTTGGAAATGAAATCTGTAATTAGAACATAGTTAATAATCATAAATGATGGTGATTGTGGAAACACGTTTATAAGGTTAGGATTGTGTAGTACCCAGGATTGTGTAGTACCCAGGATTGTGTAGTACCTAGGATTGTGTAGTACCTAGGATTGTGTAGTACCTAGGATTGTGTAGTACCCAGGATTGTGTAGTACCTGGGATTGTGTAGTACCTAGGATTGTGTAGTACCTAGATTTGTGTAGTACCCAGGATTGTGTAGTACCTAGGATTGTGTAGTACCTAGGATTGTGAAGTACCTGGGATTGTGTAGTACCTAGGATTGTGTAGTACCTAGGATTGTGTAGTACCTAGGATTGTGTAGTACCCAGGATTGTGTAGTACCTGGGATTGTGTAGTACCTAGGATTGTGTAGTACCTAGATTTGTGTAGTACCCAGGATTGTGTAGTACCTAGGATTGTGTAGTACCTAGGATTGTGAAGTACCTGGGATTGTGTAGTACCTAGGATTGTGTAGTACCCAGGATTGTGTAGTACCTAGGATTGTGTAGTACCTAGGATTGTGTAGTACCTAGGATTGTGTAGTACCTGGGATTGTGTAGTACCCAGGATTGTGTAGTACCCAGGATTGTGTAGTACCTAGGATTGTGTAGTACCTAGGATTGTGTAGTACCTAGGAGTGTGTAGTACCTAGGAGTGTGTAGTACCTAGGATTGTGTAGTACCTAGGATTGTGTAGTACCCAGGATTGTGTGGTACCTAGGATTGTGTAGTACCTGGGATTGTGTAGTACCCAGGATTGTGTAGTACCCAGGATTGTGTAGTACCTAGGATTGTGTAGTACCCAGGATTGTGTAGTACCTAGGATTGTGTAGTACCCAGGATTGTGTAGTACCTAGGATTGTGAAGTACAACTAGGTAGATACATAAGATCCGTCTTAAACAAACTTTAAACTTTTAAGTTCAAAATATTCATATGATATCAATTGGCTATGTTTTATTAGAATCATTGTGTTCTTTATGTAAACAAATTGTGAAACTACAAACAGAATTACCTCTTTGATTTCTCAAGAACTATCTCACTGGAAGTACACTTCTCGTGAGCCAACTCCCGTGGTCTGTTTGTACTAGTGTTGAAGCATTTGATTGTACATGATTTGTATACAGATGTCAAAACTACTAGTTTGTTCGTCTTATCAACAGCTATGCTGTCCATTTTCTTAACTGAAAAAAATAAATATAAAAATATTATAAACGGGCTAGAGAACTGTACGAACTTCGAAGCAGAAGTAACCAAAAACCTTTAAACTTAAATTGCATCCTTACCGAAATTTGCTGCTTTCTTTCACCGTTCACAGTTTGAAATCTCCAGTTAACGGCGTCGGTTTTATACTAAATTTACGGATGTTGAATAACAATGAATCCAAGAAATTGCAATTATGCATGTTATAAATTAATTTCTCTCTTTGCATGAAGTTTGCATTTTTACTGGGTTGTATGGGTTTTTCACAGATTATTACGGTATAACAACCTATGCATAGGGTGTTTGTATTACTCACACACTTTTAACATTCAAAAAGCGTGACTTCATTACTATCAGACAGGCATGACTCTCATAAAGGCGGACCTCTTGTAACGATACTCACCTTTGAACTGTCTGTAATTCTGGAAACTGACTCGCATGTGCCCGATCACTCCTTGGTATATGATTCCAGTTCCATGATTCGTTTTGAACTTAAATAGAATGTTGACGTCTGCGTCGTAGTGTAAGTATATTGAAAAGCTTCTGTTGTTTAACCCTAGGGACACTTTCTTTTTTCTCATTGCAAGATCGACCCAGAATAGCGTTTTTTCTGTTACCATCATAAACCCTATGGAGGAAAGACATAACCACACGTTAAATATTTCTAGATAATTTTCACTGTCACTGACTTGAAACCGCTAATATCCCCTGTACTAGACCAAGGTTAGAGGCATCACTTTAATTTTAAATCCTTGATAAATATATAATAAGGAGAGTCACTATCAAAGCTGGTTGACCATCGTGGGGCCTTTAAATATTTATGTTATGCCTTAGGTAATACTTTCTAATGTACCATTGTTTATCAGCGTCATCCTTCACCTGAAGGCTCGGGAGATACTGGTACAAAGATGGTACATCAGACCATATTACCCTCGATAGAAGCATACGACTTCCATATATACTGTTCTTAAAACACAAGGTAACTAGTGAGTGAAGAGATCATGAAGTCGAAGGTCAACCCCGTACTACTATTTAAAAAAATAGAGAGATGGGCTCTGTAGCTCATCAAACTTTATATACATTAACTAATTCAAAATGTCAACTTCTAGGTGAGAGCTATAACACATAGGAAGCACTTTAAATGGAGAAGATGAAATAGGTCTTAAGGTCCTTACCCCTCTGATCTAAGCCATAGATAAATCCCCTACAATTAAAGTCACACTTGAAGATTTAATTCATTACTGGTGTTTCCTTTAAATTTAACTTTTAGCACATAAAATCTCTAGATGAACTGGAGAAAAAGATGAAAATTGTTTTTTAAGGTTGGGACACCTGTGACCCCAATTGAGGTCACGGGGCGCCAAATCTACAATTTAAAATCCCCATTAGCCAAGGAATCTACACACAATGTTTCAGCTCTTTAGGCCTTTTGGAACTGGAGAAGAAGATGAAAATAGGCTTTTGAGGATGTGACCCCTGTGACCCCATGTGGGGTCACGGGGTCACGAAATCTACAATTTAGAATCCCCATTGGCCAAGAAGTATGCACACACCTTTTCAGCTCTCTAGACGTTTTGGAACTGGAGAAGAAGATGAAATAGGTTTTTAAGGATGTGACCCCTGTGACCCAATTTGGGGTCATGGGGTCACGAAATCTTTATTTAAGAATCCCCATTAGCCAGGAAATCTGCACACAATGTTTCAGCTCTCTAGACCTTTTGGAACTGGAGAAGATGAAAATAGGTTTTATGCCATGTCATAAGCCAATCGGTCCTTTCAGGCCTGATGAGCTAAAAGGTAAAGTGATGTAGCAAGGATAACATCACATGTCTGTTTGAAATTATATTTAAGAATGTTGAATGTTATCATACTATCCTTCAATAGTTTCTACCACGTCACAGCCAATACATGTTTCTTTGCAATAAAACATAATGTCTATGCAGATATCAATTAAGCTCAGTTACTGGTATCATTGAAATTAAGACTCTCTGGGACACTATTGGTTAAACAGTTGCTAGGGAATGCCTTTTTCAAGACAGGAGGTTTGAAAATTGGTAAATAAGTATTGGCATTTTGTCTAAAAGGATATCTGTCACAATCTCCAAGAAACAATGCCTAATCAATAAAGGCACTGAGACAAACAAATAGGACGAATACTCCTCATTGAATGTTCTTCCTATTGATACCAAATAGTGCTATAATCCAAGCCTTTATAAACGTATGTGTGTCTCCAGAGATATGTTAACACAGCAATGTAAAACTTTTGTTCAGCAGCTGTAATAAGTTGACGGGATCTCATCTAATAAATCAGTTTACTTAAATATTACATATGAATAATGTTGTTGATATTGTCTAATGCTAGTTCGGGAAATAAAATTCATATACGTGAATGTATTCAACATGCAATGAAGTGTCTGGTTTCTTTTGATGCCTTGTCATGCTTGCTTGGATTGGCCGATAATTTCTGTTGTCAAGGTTCCCTTGCATTGAAGTGTTCAAACTTGATTTGCAGATCAAATGTCCCACGGTGTTGCGTGGTTCTGATAAAGTGCTTCACGCATTTTGGGACCATAAGGTTGATATGATTTATGTGTATGAGTGAACACCCTGTCTACTAGTAAGCATGCCAGGCAGAACTGCAAAAGTGAACTCATCTTATTCTATTCTTCTTAGGATAAGCGCTCAACTAGTTTCAAAGATGGATGCTGTTGTTGTGCGGGTAAAGACTAAGTTTGTATCTAAATGATGATAATATAAACATAATGGGATCCCATATATTTGTTAAGTGTAAGTGTAATAGAGGATGAATATAAGATGCAAATTCAGGTTAGTATTTCACTGAGCGAATATTTATTTGAACTTGATGGGTATGTAACTCCCATTATATCGTTACGTCTCTTTAACTGTAAATTAATATATGGAGCTACTCATAAGAAAACTCTTTATGTAAATAAAGCTTGAGTTTCATCTAATTTACATAAATTAACTATATAATGTTATATCATCTTTCCGTCTAGTCTAAGTATAATATAGGATGAATAAATGATGCCAATATAGGTTGGTTTTTCATTGGGAGACTATTTATTTGAATTTGATGAGTGTGTAAATGTCATATTATACTGATGTATTTTTAACTCTAAATCAATATATATAACTAATAATATGTCACATCTTTGTGAATGAACGTTTTCTTTATTATTTGGGAAAAACGTTTCGCTTTAGATCCGTATACCCAACTGTTTGAGAGACATTCTAGAAGCTGGTATAATGGAAAGACAAAGACATTATCCATTGTGAAAAAAGTCATCTATAAAATACTATTGTCTTTCGATCCTTATACAACTTTAAAACATGCAGCACTAGCAATGGCAGGATATGTTAGTCATTAGGTTATATGCGTTACAAATATAAAAAAAAGTTTAAAACATAATCTCTCTCAGTTTTCCGATTCTTGTGTATATCTTCCGTTGCTGAAACCTAGTTGTGTGGTTTGAGCGCAGTCGAAGATGGAAGCAGCCTTGACACGTGGCGATCCCAAATGCAGGGTAAACATTTCCCTCTCTCGCTTTTGTAGTGTATGCAAAGTTTGTGGTCGTTACGATATGTTGATTGGTGGTTTTTATAGTGTTTTGCTCTATCTTGTCCTTGTTCATGTACATAACATTTTGGATAAAAAGAAGTTCATCAAAATCAATATTTGGTAAGAGACATGAGTTTTCACGGGTTACATTTAAAGTTGTGTTAAAGTGATGTTGTTGAATCATAATATTCCAATTGGAAACACTAATTTGATATTGTTGGAAAATATATTATTTTGGTAAAGTTTCTTTTGCCCGTTAGTTTTTTCATCTTTGTTGTTTCTCAATCAAATCTTGTCAACAAGGAAATCACGTCACAAATGGCCAAAGATTTTATGTTTTAGGACTTAACATCGAAATATCACGATGTAAAATTCGTTGTTTGTATTTTGTTTTTAAAAAAGCTATGTTGTCAAACTGTTAATCGGATTTGAATAATAATATACGATATTAATTTGATGAAGGATTCAATTTCAAATGTATTTCTATTTTGCATGTATTTTAAATATATCTGATAACATTCAACAAAAAAACATTATCGGTTTTTGTCTCTGATTTTGTATTCTTTATTGATCAGCGCACTATGGTTTTATTTTTTTCATAAATTTAAAAAGTATTCAATGAGTATTTTCAAATAAAAGAGGAAACGTTTATCCAATGTATCGTTTTCAAAGGTCAAGGGTTATAGTTGCCATTTTAAACAAAATCCCAGAATTACTAATGAATTTTGGTCTATAATGTAATGTTATTTTGAGTAAATTACGATTATTTTTTTAATTATATGTTTCTACAGTCGTTCCTGTATGAATACCATACTACATGTGCAGTAAATTTTAAGGTACATAACATGCATACCATTGCAGTCGCAGTGAATGACAAAGAAATTATTCTATGTAATGTCATTTTGGAGTTTTTAAACTAATCAGAGTGAAACAATAGCACTTCGTGTCTCATGAAAATTAACATTTAACTCACTCTCATTTTGGTCTACATTTAAAGTTTAAAACCTATTGGGCTTATACTAATAAATGGACTTGCTACGCTCCTGAAAGTAGCCATTATAACGTGAAACAGTTGTCTCGGTATAGAGTTCTGCAAGATTTGCTCGCTGTGGCGTTGGAGAAAGTGCTTTAAAGATAAGGTCTCAAAAGGACCTCATAAGGTCTCTAAGCACAGAATTACCTCCCTTGAACGTTATTTGGGTATGATAATAGAATGTTATTTCATATCATAAAATTATTTAATTATGTATGCAATCTAAATGATGATTACATCTAAATTAAAGCACAACATTTTATATGTTACACCTTAGTATTAAAATATTAACCATTTTATCCTAACCATGAGGAATATAATGTAGGGGTCTATTAAAATGTGACATTTTCATTTTCACTTCGAGAATTGCAGTACATTTTCAACAAGGGAAAGACAATTCAAAATGCAGATAGAAGTTGCAACTTTTTTTTAAAGATGTGCAATAACCATGCAAGCAACAAAGTAAATCATGGCGAGTTCGTAGGTCACATGCTTAGTTGCCATTTGATTTTCTTGAAAATTATGCCATGTTGACATTGGAATTTGGGGTTGTTTTTGTTAGAGGCTTGCAACTTTCTTCAAAAGATGCGCAATTCGTTTAAAGGGTAGCTTCATTCATGACTTTCATTCATTTAAGGAGGCTGAATCCTTTTATCGTCACTATATTTATCATCATTAGTAGTAGTAGTAGTAGTAGTAGTAGTAGTAGTAGTAGTAGTAGCAGTTATATTAACCAGAAAACCATATGACCAGATAATCAGATAATCAGATAATCAGATAACCAAATAACCAGATAACCAGATATCACGTAGCATTGCAACCAGATTACCTTATATCACAAAGCACTACAACTAGATAACCTTATATAACATAACATATCTTCACATAATAACATAAACCTACAACCACATAAATATATATCACATAGCACTACAGCCAGATGACCTTATTTCACATAGCACTACATCCAGATAAACATATATCAGACACCACATGCTCTAATATTCAGATAAACCTCCAACCAGATAACTATACACAAAGAAAAAAGTTAAGTACCCCCTGATATTTGTGATGATATCTTTTCGAGAATAGTTTAAATAGTTAAACAAGGTTTATTTATTAGAAGAGAAGTGTTTGTGCAATACGTTTCAACAAGTGATGTGTGACAGTCGCGCCTACATGTTCGCGGCATGCACATGCAACATGCTACGCTAGAGGATCACAAAAAGCAGTATGGCCCAACTGCATTTGGTGGTATATAACGTTGCTTTCCATAGCCAATCAAGCATATCTATTGAACATCGCACATCAATGGATCTCTGAAATATAATTATTGGGATGCACTCTGCAGGAATGTCCTTTAAGGCGATAGGACTACAATTACACTGTTGTCAGTTGTTTAGTCCAGAAGCATGCGAAGAAAGGACGTGCAATGGACCGTCCAAGGTCTGGAAGACCTTCTGTCATTACACCTAGAGAGGACCGTCACCTTCTTTGACATGTACGCTGAGAACCCTTCCCGAAAATTTCTCAACTGAAACGTCTGTGGTTACCAAATCGAAACATCAGCACAAGAACAGTCAGAAATCGCCTCAAATCGGCAGAACAATGAATACAGTTAATGTATTGGCAAATAACATACATGATTTCGTGGACATGTCATATACAATATAAAATGCATTACCATAATTTTCCAATTTTGAAATTGTTGTTTTAATTTGAAAAACTTGAAAAGAGGTACCTCTTTCTTTAATATAAACATTTAATATATCTTCATTCTGTATTAATTAACCCAACATCTCCACAGGTGACAAGATATCGAACCAGAACGACATTAGCACTCATTGTAAAACTCTCCTATCAGAATGTGAAGACGGGAATATGGACGAGGTCAAGAGCCTGGTGTATCAAGGTTTTGCAGATATCAACTGCAGGAGCAGCCCAGACGGGAAGACTTGTATCATGACTGCAGCAGAAAAGGACGATCAATATGTGTTTAACTTTCTCATATAAACCTAAGGTGTCATATTTGTGTCATTTTGGAGGTAATTATTTTCTCTGGTAAACATCCTTTCAAGGCCATACATAACACCCGTGTGTATTCTTTAGAATATCCAATGCCCTGAAAGTAGATTTAAACATGAATTGTAAATTCGAGAATAATCCAACTTATGTTTTAATTTCATTCACAGAACAAATTGAAAATGATTCTAAGTTAAAATTTCACACTTGACATGATTCGAACGTGCATCACTTCGCTCCTTAAACTGGATTGTCTACCACGGAGCCACAACAGACCTGACAATGAAACGTTTAACCTCAATATAACGATAGTAAGGGAGACATGCTCTTTTTAGAGCGCGATATTCACGAGCTTTTCGCGAAAGTCGAAGTCCCCAGCTTCGTTTGCGCAATAAGTTTTTTGTTCATGGCATGGCTATGTCATTTCATAAGAAACATGTTTCATAATTAATAACCGATTTTGATAAATTTGTCGCCTTTGTATTCGCTTTATATGACAGATATAACACTCTCCCTCGATTTTGGTTGAAAATGTAACAATTCGGGGTCGGGAGAACCCTTGGGCCTTCGGCTGGCGGGTTCTCCCTCTCCTTCAATTTTACATTTTCAACCAAAACCTCGGGAGAGTGTTATATCCTTTACATAAATCAAGGATGTCATCTGTTAGTTGGTGATAAAGAAAATTGCACTGTGCTGCACTGTGCTTGTATGAGCGGTGATACTTACATAGTTAAGGAATTGGTAGATTACTATAACAGTGACATTGAGTAGAGAGATCAAACAGGACACACGTCATTGATGTATATTGACGTTATAGATGTGGTGGAGTTGATAAGGAAAACAACACATTTCTACACTTGGCTGTGCTTATGGAGTACGTCCTGTCACTCAATATCATTGACGTAGAGTGTAGAGGAGAGGACGGAAACAATGTTCTTATGACGGCTGTTAAAGCGTACAGAATTCTACTTGTTTACCTGCTACATATAGAACACAATGCCAGTTTGAATTCGTCCGATGATTTTTGTTTCAATGTTCTTCACATCGCTAGTCATGCTGGTCACAAGAATATGGTCAAGAATCTTGTCACGCTGAAGGAACTTGGGTTTGAGAATAGGCGAGATAAGAATGGGTACACTCCTGTACAGTTGGTCAGGAATAAAGGTCATGATTACATTGTGCAACTGCTAATATCCTAAGACACAACAATAGTTTTTGTTGTGAGGCATTTACACTGTGTATCATCGTACACCGGAATTAGAGAGGTGTACATCGATGATATGTTTGTAGAGAGGAGTAGAAAACCACACACACGGTATATAACAGCTGATTTCTCCTATTTCTTATTAAGTTTTGTACACAGTAATGAATACATTAGGAAAATGATACATTTTGTGAACGCGGGAGGTTGTTTTAGTGTATTGGGGCAAATAGAAATAAACCAAATCTTGCTTTGCTCATCGACCCTATCGACAATTTTGATGCGATTGAGATGTTTGACATGAACATTTTGAAAAAATATATACAATTTTAAAATAAAAATCACTGTTTTGTATAACTTGACTTCTGCAGAAAAGAACCCATACGTAGGAAATGGTTGCAAGTTGTTTTCTAGAGCGGTATGTTGTATGTTTTTTTCTTAGCTTGAGTATCGTTTGTATCATAAATTACTGCTTCGCTGTACCGTTTGTTGTATCGGCTGATGTACGGCTTGTATATTTACATAAGTAATCAACATAACAAGGGGGCATTTTTGTATTCTGTGTGACATCATCCTTCTTCAACATATGTATCCTCATTGTCTTCTGACCATTTCTGTTTGACCTGAGTAAATGCTCTCCCTAAATGGAATGATTAGTATAAGTATTAGTAATAGAATCATTCCAGTTTAGCCCAAGTAAGATATCTGTGTTATGACAGGACTTTGGGGGTACTCTCGACTACAAAAGCTTCAGTTACTGAAGTCTTTGATGCGATGTTCACAGAATATCTAACTATGACAGTATTGTCATCAGTAAGGAATATTTACAAGCGGGCAGTGATCACCATGTACTTTTTTTGTTTTAATCATGCCCTGGAGGAGTGTAATCGGCAAACACGGACAGATTATTGATCTACATTGATGGAATATGTTTCTTCCCTGTCTGATATTATTCTGTAAAGACAGTTTGGATGCCTCTAGTCAATCTTTTCCGAACCAATATTTCTCTTGATGTGTGTTTTAAAGGCAGTGTTGATAATGTCATAAATTATTACCTCCTTGTCAAGGTTCTTAACATATACGTAATTAATATCTAATGTGTAACCCCTTAGAGATCTGGAAATAAAGAATACGGATGATTCAGATGATTTATGCTATTCCGTAAAAAATACTACCAACAATACACAAGATATCTACAAACTGTACACAAAGAAAAACCCACACCGATGCTTTACAGACTGCAATAAAAAAAAACTTGAATAGCATATTGGTAGAATTCATACTGCCTCAGGTTAATAATATGCTTAGTCAAGACATTGCTCGTGTGAGTCAATCAAAAGGTAACATCTAATTTTAAGAATTGATTAAACTTGTGCACATATGCCATTAAAAATACAACCCCAAGACTGAGCAATGCGAAAATACAATGATATACGTATATATAATAACCAACTATCAAATGTTCTTTGTCTATACGCAAAAGGAAAACAATTAAAGGCAAACTTTATTGTGATAATTATCCGTCCTTGATGTTATTTCCAAATAAAGTTGAAAATGTAGCTATTTTACTCCTCTCTACAAACATATCCTCAATGTACACCTCTCTACACCTAGTGTATGATGATACACAGTGATTTATGAACTACGGCTGTCGCGCTCGCTTTAGCTTGAACACATTTGCTTAGGTTGCCACTGTTTATGTAAAATGCTAGATAAAAGCATATTCCCAAAACGAAAGTGTGTCAGTCTAATTAGTGTATTTCATATAGACCAGAGGATCATCCCACGGCTCTTGAAGTGCGCCATAGTTTTCTAGAACACTTTCAAGCTAACGAAATCTAACTCATTCTTCAATGTAACATCGGATCTTCATAATAGCACCCACTATGTTTTGTATTGAGAATTCAAAAGCCTTGTGAAACCAGAAAGTATATTTTCGAGATTGAAGATTGTAATTAGGCCCGCTGAAGTATTTAGTTAAATTTAGAGCTGGTCCATTGGGCTTGAATATCAATCTGCGAAGCTGATCCTAATCTTATTGAGCATTTATTGTTACTTTCATTGCATTGCGGGCGGTCTCCCTGCCATAAAACTAGGAGCCGAGATATAAGTGGAATACTCTTGAAAGTGATGTTAAACCCCACCTCACCTCACCTCACCTCACCTCACCTCACCTCACCTCACCTCACCTCACCTCACCTCACCTCACATCACCTCACCTCCAGTGAAAATCGAGCAAGATCATTATACATGTAAAGAAACCGAAACTACACGTCCAATGCACATTCACAGAAATTTTCCTATCATACATTATCAGCTAATTTTTCTCTTGTAAATAAGTTTCAAAAATTATGCTGTTAATTTGTGTGCGTCAATTGAGATACGTTATCCAACTTCCGATCAGATATCACTACTTTTACCTTTATATTTTCACTATACTGAGTTGAATATAATCAAAATTGTAATGTTTGTCAACAGTCAGTACTTCTTAATAACACCGTTCTGGATGTACAAATATGTAACCCTCAACAACACAATGGATACACCTTTAAGATTCACCTGTTTTCATCTCAGTACAAGTAGATACTCGTTCCCGTTTCATGTTTCATGGCAATGCAGCAAGGGTGTTTGCTCTCGGTCTTACCATTGTGAATCACATTGCACATAGAAACGCTATTTCCACTCTCTCGATGAAAACAACTTGTATGGTAAACATTGACTTTATACTCACACAAAATAAACGAAGGGAAAGTAATTTTAACAGCGATGTTCATCTAAAACTAACATCTAATAAGGTTGTTTTACATTTGTAATACATTTCGACGACAGGAAACATGCAAATGGCTGCCGCCATGACATTACACTATTCAAAGGAAAGATAACTCTCACATCCTATCCTCGAGCAAGGAGATTTCATATTGCTTCCTTCACAATGACTAGTGCAACTGGTCACACCAAGAATTGATCGAAATTATAGAATGGTTTGATGTTAAAAGTGTGAATATTTAACGTCGCAATTTTATGAACTTATAGATGGTGTGACATGGTTGATATTACTCCACTGTTCCATTCCTTTATATGGACCACACAAAATTTTAAATTATAATATAAAATACATTTTATGAAATACATGTTGGTACTAAATAAGATACATGAATCGTTCTCCTTTCATATCAAGTTATAATAAGAAATAAAGACGTTGATCATCTATTAGATATCCTTCTCTTTACAGTCTCCATTTACACCAACTTCTAGACAATTGGGTATACGGATCTATAGCAAAACGTTGTTAAAAATAATAAAGAAGACGTATATCAATAAAGATGGTGTCATATGAGTAGCTCAATATATAAAGTTACAGTTAAAAATACGTATCTTATATATAATGGAAGTTACATACCCATCAAGTTCAAATAAGTAGCATCTCAATTAAATACTAACCTGAATTGGCATCGTTTATGCTTCCCCTATTATACTTTGACTTAAACGGACAGATGATATGCCACTATATAGTTACTTTTATCTAGATTAAATCAAAATAAGCTTCAACTCTCACAACGGCATTGCTCTTCAAAACTCTATCCTACGAAGAACAGAACAAGATGAGTTCACTTGTGCAGGTTTGTCTGACATGCTTACTGGCGGATAGAGCGTATTCTGATACACAGAAATCATACCAGCCTTATGGTCCCAGAATGTGTGAAGCACTTAATCAGAACCAAGCAACACTGTGGGACTTTGATGAAGTCCATTTGGACTGCAAGTCAAGTTTCAATACATCCATGAAAGGTAACCTTGACAACAGACGTTATCAGCCCACTCGAGAAAGAATGACAGGGCACCAAGGGAAACAAAACACGTCATTATATATTGTTATCCAAATAGTTGAAAAGAATATAATACTATAATATAAAGTATACAAGTTAATATTTCGATACGATATTTCGTCCTTTGTGAAGTCATTACACAATTGTTCGTGACATCACTTTAGCTTTTAGAGAAGTTGGTCGTCTCATTGCTGTAAAATGGGTAATAAAGAAATGATTACACCCGGAAAGTGTACTGACTTTGACCAAACTTGTGGAAATATGGGTATAACCATGTCTCTAGCTCGGGCAATAAACATAATCACTTTCGTTTCGTAAAATACATATCTCACACTCCCAGTTCAGTCCAGTCAAAATTTGAATTTCATTTCCAGAACTATCATTGGACACTATAAAGTACATGATTTGTATGCATGTACATATTAAAAACAATCGAATTAACCATACAAAATGTCAGGGTTAACAAATAGGATGAAACCAAGATGTTCCAGACATCTGAGGCAAATGATGGTCAACAATGTTTGATGATGATCATATGATCATGAAAGTGATGCCTCAAGTCAAGTGAGGGGTTTTAAGTCAAAAGAGAAACAGTGAGTATTGTCCAGACATAGTTACAGGCGGTTATGTTTTTTTCAAATAGGGTTTTTGATGGTAACAGAAACAGGGCTACTGTGGTTCGACCTTGCCATGAGAAAAAGAAAGGTGTCCTTAAGATACAACCGTTCACTAATGGACTTTTACTATGATGAAGACGACAACATTCTTTACCTGTTTAACAGAGAAACTGGAACCATATATCAAGTTGTGAAAAGGAATAGGCGAGTCAAATTCAGGAAATATAGACACATCAAAGGTAAGTATCGTTTTATAGTGTAAGTCAAAAGTCCGATTCTCTGAGGTCAAGCAAGCTTGGTTAGTAGCTGTGCATTGACGCCATGAAGTCACGCTTTCTTACACCTAGATTGGATTCGTTCATTCCATTTATCCGCTCAGTGATGTTGCAAAGTTGAGTAAAACATTTGTGTGTGGTTTATGTACACTCAAATGAAAATGCGCAGTCTGGTTGTTATAGGCAGAGTCTGGAGTCAAATCAACTGAATCAGAAAGTCAAACATTACTCAATAGTTCTCTTCAACCGCTATCATGACGCATGTCATTTTGCTTGAGCTGCCATTACTGTTGATATCTACCAACCCTTGACACACCAGTCTCTTGACCTCGTCCAGATTCCAATCTTCACATTCTAATGGTAAAGTATTACAGGTAGAATCGTCCTCGTCACCTGTGAAGTACAGAGTTATCGTGTTAATTAATGATGAAAAGAAATATTCAATTTCAACAAGAAATGTGATATCCATTTCTAGTCTTTAAAATTATAATAAAATTTAAAAACATTTTGACATGCATTTAAACGGTATATAACAATTTTAATGTCTACAAAATCATGAATTATTATCTGGTATGTTTGTTGTAAACTAGCATCTTGAAGTAACTTTACCAACGAAAATGCAAGATATTTTAATCCACGAGTGTTAAGCATGACTAAAACGGAGATACATGTCTTCAGAACCCGCCTAAACTAAATTTGAAATTTCATAACATTATCTGTTCAGTTTTCGGAGAAACATATGTTTTAAGAATTGTCATTTTCGGATCTCATTAAATGAGTGAGATATGACAGTCAAACGTCGGTTTGTTTTATAGCGTCCTACAGTAAACACGTCTCAACCAAATAAAGTCACATAAATAAATTAATTAAAGTTGAATTACAAACACTCTGGCCCAAAACCATTTTATAAAATGAAGTTTACAGACATAAAAGTATTAAAGGGATGCTGCGTCGAGGATAAAAATGAGATCACGTTTATCTACCTATGCTGATTAACGTGTCTGCTAACGAGGTTCACTTCGCCTCACTGTCTACATGCAGTAGTTTGTATTACAAATTACTTCAATTGTCTTAAATGCTGTGTCTGTGACGCTTTACCAGACACGTTAATCAGCATAGATAGAGAAAATCTGATTTCATATTTCTCCTCGACAAGATGTCCCTTTAAGCTCTGATGTTTGTCATTGGAGGTACCTCTTTACAAAACAGTTCCCTATTTTTAAACAAATTCATTCAAAGTCTATTTTTTTGTGCAACAAAATTTCTCTTTTCATTCTGTTGAAAATATGGCGACGTTTCTGTTGCGGTTGAGTTTATCAATGTCTAAACACACCATGCACTGATATATGCCATATTCAAATAATATAGGAATAAACAAATCGGAAAAATTATAAAATCATTATAAAAATGCAAACACGCATGTACAGTATTTATTTTTTCAAAGAGGGAAATTCATTGTCGCATTAAGGCGTGTTCATTTGATGACAATTTAATTGGATTTTCTTTTTAAAAGTCTGAAACGTTGTGTGCAGACGCCTTGGTCAATGGGGATTCTAAATTGTACATTCATTGATCCCTTGACTTCTAACCGGGGTCACAACCTTAAACACCTATTTTCATCTTCTTCTCCAGTACCAAAAGGTCTAGAAAGCTGAAATAGTGTGTGCAGGCTTATTGGCCAATGGACTAATTAGGGTCATGGGAGTCACAACTTTAAAAACTATGTTGTGCTTGTTAATAATAAATTACTTGAGATAACATAGATAATAAATCAAGGAAGTCTTGATTAGCTCCAGAGTCCATGGCTCTATTTTTTGTTTCTTTTAGTGAAAGAAATAGACAAAATAGTTGTTGATAAAAAGAACAATGTAGTAATTTTGACACAATACTACAAATCATGTGCAATCAAATGTTACAACATCCGTACAAAGAGTCCACTAAAATTAGCTGACGAGGAGTGCAGTGACAGCGAAATGGTTGTGGACAAGAGGAAAAGGTAAATCTATTTTTGGCTTCACAATTTGATGACATGAATAGAGATTATAACCCGAAGAAGTGTGTCATATGACTTTTATGAAACGAGTGCGATATTTTCTATTGCCAGAGAAAGACCGAAGATTATCATCAATTTTCAAGAGTTTCGTAAAAGTCATATAACACACTTTTTAGTGTAAACATTTCTTTTTTACCCATTCTATTACACTTGAATCGTGTAAACACAGTCAGGAAACGGCCCACAAAGTCACAAACACTTGGCAGACGTCGAAATATGGTAAGGCGCGTTGAAACAATGTTTGCTGGACAATTCGTGATATCTGCACATGTGCTCATATTGAAAATATTAACTTGGTTATTTCCAAACATACGGGTAATAAAGAAACATAATGGTGGATAGGAAATTTTCATGTGTTGGTGAAGATTCAACACCTATTTAAAGGATAAGGGAATTCAAAGACCTTATTAACCCGTCAGATTGTGTTTGTATATATATGGTTGTTTATAAATTGTCCTGATCATTAATATGTACTTAAGATGTCAAAAACGTTTGCAAGAATGTGCACATATTCAGATTTAATGACATGGCCAAGTTTAATTAATTTAATTATTTAAACCTCGACAGTTTCAAATGTATTATTTATTATTTTTAGTAGATTTGAATTATCTACATACAGGTACACAAACATTTATGTTTTCACCCATTAAACTTGTTTCAAGAAGGAACAAAATTCATGATTGTTTACTATATTATCTATATTTATGAATTATAAAATGCATGCTAACATAATAAAGCCTTTAAGTTTATTATGTTACCTATGTGCATTATATGCTATTTAAGTATGTCAAATCACGAAAAAAAACTGACTGAAATAATTCAAGAAAAGATTAAACATGTATACCTTTGAACTGAACATTGATCATATTGATCATGCTGGAACAGTGATATATAGATCTCATTTCCTTTCATTCATTCATTCATTCATTCATTCATTCATTCAAAACCTCACTCATGTCCTTAAGTGAGTGAATGGTGAGACAACTAAGCACACCATGAATACCTGATTATATATCAACAACTGTACTTAACATTGTATCATACTTCAATTCATGAACATAGTTTCTCTTTAGAGTCATCTACTTTCCTCAACGATACAAACTGTGTTCAATAGGCTACCGTGGAGACAACAAGAAGATTTTCAACAAAATAAAGCTTAATGGTGCCTTTTATCTCGAATATCAAGGTAAGATATAATACGTTCATAGGTTATGCGCGTTGTGTTTGAAGGTAAGACATATTACGTTTTTTAGTGATGCGTGGTGTGTTTCAAGGTAATATGTAATACGTTCATCGGTGATGCATAATGTGTTTCAAGGTATGGCATAATACATTCATCGGTGATGCATGATGTGTTTCAAAGATATAATGCGTTCATAGGTTATGCACGTTGTGTTTGAAGATAAGACATGTTACGTTCATCGGTGATGCATGATGTGTTTGGGATTTTAAAATGTTATATTTTGTGGAAACGAAATTCGAAGGGACATTCCTATTTATACATATACTTATAATTACACAATTATAACGTATTGTACCTGAGTGTTCATTTTGGTGACTTAAGAGTTTACATTTTGACAACAATAATAAAAACATTGAGAAGTGAAACCATTCATCTGCACTATGAGTACGGAAAACTTTGCTACTGCAGAACAAGACATTGCGTAGACATGATATTCTGTCAATGTATGTTTTATGTTTGTTTAACTAAAATTATAAGTAATTGGTCAAAACAAGGGTGGAACCATTCGCTTTCATTCTATAATTTGCATAAATCTCCCCAGAAAGTTTGTCCGAAGCATATTTCCCAAACAATATATAGGATTCCTACCAAACTTGGTATACATGTCAAACATGATCCCTAGATGTGCCTTTTAAGGGTACGACTTAAAAGTCAATTTTATTTTTGGCGATTAAAATGGAACCCTCGCGTTCACAGTTCAGATAAAATACGATAAATCTTAGAATCTAAGAAGATAGGACACATCATGCTCCTATTGATCGCTAAAAATATGTTCCAGACCAATACATCCTCTGTATTTTCCGAATTAAAAAGAAGCTGATGGAGTACAAGATGAACAGGACAACTATGAAGAGTCAAATTACAGGAACCACTGTCAAATGTATTCCAGGAAACCAAATTCCTTTCCTTTATATTCTCAAAGTTGGAAAGAGGATTTTTGCTGTTCATGACCAACATCCGTAAGTATAACGTCCTTGGTAGACAGTTTAAAGGGACAGTAGCCGTTTTTTCGCTCAAATAAGTCGATGTCACCAATAGTATAACACCCTTCTCTCCTCAGAAAATCAAGTTAAAAGATGGGTGTACATGGTTCTGTAAAGCCATGGGAATCGTTTATGTCCTTTGAAATAATAAAATATGTTCACAATAAAATGGCCGCCATGCAAATTTTGCATTATACGCAACACCATTATTACCAATTCGGTTAATTAGTTTGTGTAATAAGATGTTTTACCCTCTAAAGTAAATATAAATGACATAAACTATCATTGAAAAAATAAAATTTGCCAAAAACGTGCTACTGCACCTTAAACCCTTGTCTTGAAAGATGTCCTAGTATCTGCATCGAAACGTCAACTATATTTGCTATAAGAAAAAGACTATCCTACGCACTTGATCCCCTTCAACCATGATACTCAACTCATACATTCTTGAACTTTGTTTTGAAAAGCTCCACACTTTCTTTCACTTTCAGAGGCCTCCTAGTAGTCAAGGGGAAGAGATGTTATTGGATATGGAAGCATTTGGAAGTGAACAGTCTTCACTTTGGATTGAAATTTCAAACTTTGTCATAATGAAAACGTTATGTTGAGAAACCTTCCAGTTGTCATGATTATCCATTTAAGTGGATTAGCTAAAATAACTGTTTCTCTGGTGCCGGAGCATTCATCGTATCTAGAAGAAACGCAACTCTGAATTATGTATTTTAACGAATGGATAAATAATAATTTCTGATAATTTCTTTTCTGTGGACTCGTCAAAGTGTTACCCTACTGACGCTAACCAAGGAACTGATTTTGACGTTTATTCCTGCACTGCAATGAATAACACAGTTTTAATATAAAATGAGATTTACAGTTGGCCAGGAATAAAGGTCGTGATGACATTGTGTTATTGCTAAAATCCTAAAGACACAAAACTAGTTACAGAGGTGCAACATGTTGGGTCGGGCGGTCAGGCAGGTCACAGTTGACTATGTATTGTGTAATGTATTTTATGAGATGTTAATAACCACAACCACAACCACAACCACCACACCTGTTCCACACAAAGGATTTTTCTTAACATGAAAAGGGATAAATGACAAACACAGTCATTTCTCTTAATAAAAACGTTTATTCAGGTGACGAGCATAATTTATATACAACTTCAATTACAGGTAAAAGGTTCAGGCACGTTCTTACAACGTAGAACTCCACATACATAAACTTAAGCTGACGTCATGTCACAAAGGTCAAGGACCTCTGGAAATAGCACTTTGGTATATCAATGGGTCTTCCTTCAGTTGACACGAATTAATATACAACCGGCTTCCACCTCTCAATATTACTAATCATAAATAATACATGAACGTATCATCATCTGGCTTGTGTAACACAATGAATGTGTATCAAAATTGGGCAAGGTTGATTCTTACATCGCACTTATGTATGACAATAAATATCAAGTCTACCATAACTTTGCGAAATAGTCGTTTCTGATTGGCTACTGTGAAATATCAGAGATGGTATAATTTGGTATACAGTGCTCTGTTTACTTGGTCTTTTGTGTAAGAATAAGCTTGTTGCCAAGCAACAATAGCGAATGCATTAATTCTCAGATTACTTGCATGCTCGAATATGTGTTATATTAGCTGTTGCTGTGAACAAAATGACATAAATAAATAATTTTGACAATAAATCTGAAACCGATCAAAATGAGACCCAAAAACAGTTAAAAAGTTAACAATGCAGTTCGAAATTTCTGCCATTTCTGGCATTTCAGAAACGTGACTGATTAAACTCAATTGGGATGACAAAGGGTTAAAACCGGGCATTAAATCACCCTAAAACTGTCGAAATGTAGAATAAACTTACCTAAAACTTCCTTTACAAAATTGACGCAAAAATACTTATGTCGATTTTGAAAATACTGCAGAAATTATCCCAAACACTGAAGCCGGTTGCAAAACGCTATCATCTACAGAATAGAATGACCTCCCCTTTAATTTATTTCGAAACTGTTCCTGTTTTCCAAAGTCTTATAACGAGCTACGTCTATCGAGATTACCAAATACGTTATACGTTACCTCACTTTAAGGAGGTTCTTTACCAATGTTTCCAAGCATCCTCGGTTGTTAGATTCAGATAGAGATTTTACAAGCGCTTGCAGCAGTGCTGACCTTATCTCTCACTTCAGAAAGGCCTTGTAGCCACATAGCCTTAGTGTACACTTTCAGTAACAGTGTTCGTTATGCACAATAGAAATTTGAATAACTGTCTGGAAATATGATAATAAAATCATTTTATTATAATTTTAAAATTTAGAATTTGTTTTATGGTAAGGATATATATTTTGTTATTTTGCTCTATAATCTAATTTAAGGGGAAACAGTCGTGCATATTGAGTATGAGTTATCTCCCTTGCAGTTTCTCAAGTTTTTTTAAAACATTATTATTGAAGTTAGCCTCGATACATATGATATTTTGGGGTTAATTTTGTTGTTGAATATTATTTCTATCAAGCAAATCTTGGACATAGATATTAATGTTTAGCAGAAAACAATAAACATTTGTAAAAATTATCTTTTTGTTAAAAATCTACAAGATAACACTAAACTTGCATTTTTGTGTTGCATCAATGTGTAAGCATAACCCTAACAAACAACACAAAGCACACTAAGTATATCACTAAAGTAGTGGAACAGACAACACAAAGCACTCTAAGTATATCACTAAAGTAGGGGAACAAACAACACAAAGCACACTACAGGTAGAGCAATAAAGTAGGGGAACAGACAACACAAAGCACACTACAGGTATAGCACTGAAGTAGTGGAACTGACAACACAAAGTACACTAAGTATATCACTAAAGTAGGGGAAAAGACAACACAAAGCACACTTCAGGTAAAGCACTAAAGTAGGGGAACAGACAACACAAAGCACACTAAGTATATCACTAAAGTGGGGGAACAGACAACACAAAGCACACTAAGTATATCACTCAAGTAGTGAAACAGACAACACAAAGCACACTTTAGAGTGTGAAGCCTAACAGTCAAGCAATAAACTAAGATCGTATCTATAAAATGAAATGAAATTATACAAAATTAATTTAGATATGTTCATTTTAAACAATAATCAAAATTTATCTGAAAATGGCAAAATATATGTGACTGAAATGTCAAGGTTTACAACATAAATTCATAAATGATTTCAACATTTATGAATTAATTATTGTGATGGAAATCAAGTATGATTAATGTTTACCAAAGAGGAAATATACATTCGTATACCAATCTTATCTGTAACTCTGGAGACAGCATTATTATATTTAGCATTATATATTCGAAAGCTTCTTTATTGCCGGATTGCTAAACAAACTACTTCATTTGTCTGCCTTAATCCAGTAGAGGAACGACAGTTCAATCACCATGGTTCACATGTATCCCATCTACTTCATACTTCTATCAGGAAGCACCCATCTGACATTGGGTCAGAAAACACTTCAGCCCTATGGTCCAAAAATGTGTGAAGAGCTTTGTCAGAGCACAGAAGGGTGTTCAGACCACGTGTTTGATGAAGTACAGATGGCATGCCGTCTTGTCATCAATACACAAACTTCAATAAACACATCAAGTGGAACGGATTCGGGAGAGTTTTGTGTTCCAAGAAACGAATTTATCTCTAAGAGAAACGATCCAGGTAAACTTGTGTACCATTTACACATACCGAGTAAATTGATATACACATATAAATTATTTAATCAGGACCACATGGGCTACATCTTCTTTTCTTTTCATTGACTGATGAGGTTATAGATTGTAGATTTTAAGTCTCTATGTCACAAGGGTAACAATGGTTATATCCTGAACTTATTTGAATCTTCTTCTTCTTCTGAAAGACAAGTTCTCAAAGGCTGACATCATTTGTAAAGACTTCATTCTCAATGGGATTGGAAATTATATACACAAAGAAAAAGAATAAGCACTGAAATTTGTGATGATATCTTTTTCAGAATATTTTAAATAGTTAAACAAGGTTCATTTATGAGAAGAGTATGTAAGCTACATAAGGCAGTAGTCAGTCGAGTTGTGAGCTACATAAGGCAGTAGTCAGTCGAGTTGTGAGCTACATAAGGCAGTAGTCTGTCGAGTTGTGAGTTACATAAGGCAGTATTCTGTCGAGTTGTGAGTTACATAAGGCAGTAGTCTGTCGAGTTGTGAGCTACATAAGGCAGTAGTCTGCCGAGTTGTGAGCTACATTAGGCAGTAGTCAGTCGAGTTGTGAGCTACATAAGGCAGTAGTCAGTCGAGTTGTGAGCTACATATGGCAGTAGTCTGTCGAGTTGTGAGCTACATAAGGCAGTAGTCAGTTGAGTTGTGAGCTACAAGAGGCAGTAGTCAGTCGAGTTGTGAGCTACATAAGGCAGTAGTCAGTCGAGTTGTGAGCTACATAAGGCAGTAGTCTGTCGAGTTGTGAGTTACATAAGGCAGTAGTCAGTCGAGTCGTGAGCTACATAAGGCAGTAGTCTGTCGAGTTGTGAGTTACATAAGGCAGTAGTCTGTCGAGTTGTGAGCTACATAATGCAGTAGTCAGTCGAGTTGTGAGTTACATAAGGCAGTAGTCAGTCGAGTTGTGAGTTACATAAGGCAGTAGTCAGTTGAGTTGTGAGCTACATAAGGCAGTATTCTGTCGAGTTGTGAGTTACATAAGGCAGAATTCTGTCGAGTTGTGAGTTACATCAGGCAGTACTCAGTTGAGTTGTGAGTTACATCAGGCAGTAGTCTGTCGAATTGTGAGCTACATAAGGCAGTAGTCAGTTGAGTTGTGAGCTACATAATCCAGTTGTCTGTCCAGTTGTGAGTTACATAAGGCAGTAGTCTGTCGAGTTTTGAGTTACATAAGGCACGAGTCTGTCGAGTTGTGAGCTACATAAGGCAGTAGTCTGTCGAGTTGTGAGCTACATAAGGCAGTAGTCAGTCGAGTTGTGAGCTACATAAGGCAGTAGTCTGTCGAGTTGTGAGCTACATAAGGCACGAGTCTGTCGAGTTGTGAGTTACATAAGGCAGTAGTCAGTCGGGTTGTGAGCTACATAAGGCAGTAGTCTGTCGAGTTGTGAGCTACATAAGGCAGTAGTCAGTCGAGTTGTAAGTTACATAAGGCATTAGTCTGTCGAGTTGTGAGCTACATAAGGCAGTAGTCTGTCGAGTTGTGAGCTACATAAGGCAGTAGTCAGTCGAGTTGTGAGCTACATAAGGCAGTAGTCAGTCGAGTTGTGAACTACATAAGGCAGTAGTCAGTCGAGTTGTGAGCTACATAAGGCAGTAGTCAGTCGAGTCGTGAGTTACATAAGGCAGTAGTCAGTCGAGTTGTGAGCTACATAAAGCAGTAGTCAGTCGAGTTGTGAGCTACATAAGGCAGTAGTCTGTCGAGTTGTGAGTTACATAATGCAGTAGTCAGTCGAGTTGTGAGTTACATAAGGCAGTAGTCAGTTGAGTTGTGAGCTACATAAGGCAGTAGTCAGTTGAGTTGTAAGTTACATAAGGCAGTAGTCAGTCGAGTTGTGAGCTACATAAGGCAGTAGTCTGTCGAGTTGTGAGTTACATAAGGCAGTAGTCTGTCGAGTTGTGAGCTACATAAGGCAGTAGTCAGTCGAGTTGTGAGCTACATAAGGCAGTAGTCAGTCGAGTTGTGAACTACATAAGGCAGTAGTCAGTTGAGTTGTAAGTTACATAAGGCAGTAGTCAGTCGAGTTGTGAGCTACATAAGGCAGTTGTCTGTCGAGTTGTGAGTTACATAAGGCAGTAGTCTGTCGAGTTGTGAGCTACATAAGGCAGTAGTCTGTCGAGTTGTGAGCTACATAAGGCAGTAGTCAGTTGAGTTGTAAGTTACATAAGGCAGTAGTCTGTCGAGTTGTGAGCTACATAAGGCAGTAGTCTGTCGAGTTGTGAGCTACATAAGGCAGTAGTCAGTCGAGTTGTGAGCTACATAAGGCAGTAGTCTGTCGAGTTGTAAGTTACATAAGGCAGTAGTCAGTCGAGTTGTGAGCTACATAAGGCAGTAGTCAGTTGAGTTGTAAGTTACATAAGGCAGTAGTCTGTCGAGTTGTGAGCTACATAAGGCAGTAGTCAGTCGAGTTGTGAGCTACATAAGGCAGTAGTCAGTTGAGTTGTGAGCTACATAAGGCAGTAGTCTGTCGAGTTGTGAGCTACATAAGGCAGTAGTCTGTCGAGTTGTGAGCTACATAAGGCAGTAGTCTGTCGAGTTGTGAGCTACATAAGGCAGTAGTCTGTCGAGTTGTGAGCTACATAAGGCAGTAGTCTGTCGAGTTGTGAGCTACATAAGCAGTAGTCTGTCGAGTTGTGAGCTACATAAGGCAGTAGTCAGTCGAGTTGTGAGCTACATAAGGCAGTAGTCAGTCGAGTTGTGAGCTACATAAGGCAGTAGTTTGTCGAGTTGTGAGCTACATAAGGCAGTAGTCAGTCGAGTCGTGAGTTACATAAGGCAGTAGTCAGTCGAGTTGTGAGCTACATAAGGCAGTAGTCTGTCGAGTTGTGAGCTACATAAGGCAGTAGTCTGTCGAGTTGTGAGCTACATAAGGCAGTAGTCTGTCGAGTTGTGAGCTACATAAGCAGTAGTCTGTCGAGTTGTGAGCTACATAAGGCAGTAGTCAGTCGAGTTGTGAGCTACATAAGGCAGTAGTCAGTCGAGTTGTGAGCTACATAAGGCAGTAGTCTGTCGAGTTGTGAGCTACATAAGGCAGTAGTCAGTCGAGTCGTGAGTTACATAAGGCAGTAGTCAGTCGAGTTGTGAGCTACATAAGGCAGTAGTCAGTCGAGTTGTGAGCTACATAAGGCAGTAGTCTGTCGAGTTGTGAGTTACATAAGGCAGTAGTCAGTCGAGTCGTGAGCTACATAAGGCAGTAGTCAGTCGAGTTGTGAGTTACATAAGGCAGTAGTCTGTCGAGTTGTGAGCTACATAATGCAGTAGTCAGTCGAGTTGTGAGTTACATAAGGCAGTAGTCAGTTGAGTTGTGAGCTACATAAGGCAGTATTCTGTCGAGTTGTGAGTTACATAAGGCAGTATTCTGTCGAGTTGTGAGTTACATCAGGCAGTAGTCAGTTGAGTTGTGAGTTACATCAGGCAGTAGTCAGTTGAGTTGTGAGCTACATAATGCAGTAGTCTGTCCAGTTGTGAGTTACATAAGGCAGTATTCTGTCGAGTTGTGAGCTACATAAGGCAGTATTCTGTCGAGTTGTGAGTTACATCAGGCAGTAGTCTGTCGAGTTGTGAGCTACATAATGCAGTAGTCAGTCGAGTTGGGAGTTACATAAGGCACGAGTCTGTCGAGTTGTGAGCTACATAAGGCAGTAGTCTGTCGAGTTGTGAGCTACATAAGGCGGTAGTCAGTCGAGTTGTGAGCTACATAAGGCAGTAGTCTGTCGAGTTGTAAGTTACATAAGGCAGTAGTCAGTCGAGTTGTGAGCTACATAAGGCAGTAGTCAGTTGAGTTGTAAGTTACATAAGGCAGTAGTCTGTCGAGTTGTGAGCTACATAAGGCAGTAGTCAGTCGAGTTGTGAGCTACATAAGGCAGTAGTCAGTTGAGTTGTGAGCTACATAAGGCAGTAGTCTGTCGAGTTGTGAGCTACATAAGGCAGTAGTCTGTCGAGTTGTGAGCTACATAAGGCAGTAGTCTGTCGAGTTGTGAGCTACATAAGGCAGTAGTCTGTCGAGTTGTGAGCTACATAAGGCAGTAGTCTGTCGAGTTGTGAGCTACATAAGCAGTAGTCTGTCGAGTTGTGAGCTACATAAGGCAGTAGTCAGTCGAGTTGTGAGCTACATAAGGCAGTAGTCAGTCGAGTTGTGAGCTACATAAGGCAGTAGTCTGTCGAGTTGTGAGCTACATAAGGCAGTAGTCAGTCGAGTCGTGAGTTACATAAGGCAGTAGTCAGTCGAGTTGTGAGCTACATAAGGCAGTAGTCAGTCGAGTTGTGAGCTACATAAGGCAGTAGTCTGTCGAGTTGTGAGTTACATAAGGCAGTAGTCAGTCGAGTCGTGAGCTACATAAGGCAGTAGTCAGTCGAGTTGTGAGTTACATAAGGCAGTAGTCTGTCGAGTTGTGAGCTACATAATGCAGTAGTCAGTCGAGTTGTGAGTTACATAAGGCAGTAGTCAGTCGAGTTGTGAGCTACATAAGGCAGTATTCTGTCGAGTTGTGAGTTACATAAGGCAGTATTCTGTCGAGTTGTGAGTTACATCAGGCAGTAGTCAGTTGAGTTGTGAGTTACATCAGGCAGTAGTCAGTTGAGTTGTGAGTTACATCAGGCAGTAGTCAGTTGAGTTGTGAGCTACATAATGCAGTAGTCTGTCCAGTTGTGAGTTACATAAGGCAGTATTCTGTCGAGTTGTGAGCTACATAAGGCAGTATTCTGTCGAGTTGTGAGTTACATCAGGCAGTAGTCTGTCGAGTTGTGAGCTACATAATGCAGTAGTCAGTCGAGTTGGGAGTTACATAAGGCACGAGTCTGTCGAGTTGTGAGCTACATAAGGCAGTAGTCTGTCGAGTTGTGAGCTAGATAAGGCAGTAGTCAGTCGAGTTGTGAGCTACATAAGGCAGCAGTCTGTCGAGTTGTGAGCTACATAAGGCAGTAGTCTGTCGAGTTGTGAGTTACATAAGGCAGTAGTCTGTCGAGTTGTGAGCTACATAAGGCAGTAGTCAGTTGAGTTGTGACTTACATGAGGCACGAGTCTGTCGAGTTGTGAGTTACATAAGGCACGAGTCTGTCGAGTTGTGAGTTACATAAGACAGTAGTCTGTCGAGTTGTGAGCTACATAAGGCAGTAGTCTGTCGAGTTGTGAGTTACATAAGGCAGTAGTCTGTCGAGTTGTGAGCTACATAAGGCAGTAGTCTGTCGAGTTGTTAGCTACATAAGGCAGTAGTCTGTCGAGTTGTGAGCTACATAATGCAGTAGTCAGTCGAGTTGTGAGTTACATAAGGCACGAGTCTGTCGAGTTGTGAGCTACATAAGGCAGTAGTCTGTCGAGTTGTGAGCTACATAAGGCAGTAGTCAGTCGAGTTGTGAGCTACAAAAGGCAGTAGTCAGTCGAGTTGTGAATTACATAAGGCAGTAGTCTGTCGAGTTGTGAGCTACATAAGGCAGTAGTCAGTTGAGTTGTGAGTTACATAAGGCACGAGTCTGTCGAGTTGTGAGTTACATAAGGCACTAGTCTGTCGAGTTGTGAGCTACATAAGGCAGTAGTCTGTCGAGTTGTGAGCTACATACGGCAGTAGTCTGTCGAGTTGTGAGCTACATAAGACAGTAGTCTGTCGAGTTGTGAGCTACATAAGGCAGTAGTCTGTCGAGTTGTGAGCTACATAAGGCAGTAGTCTGTCGAGTTCTGAGCTACATAAGGCAGTAGTCAGTTGAGTTGTGAGTTACATAAGGCACGAGTCTGTCGAGTTGTGAGTTACATAAGGCACGAGTCTGTCGAGTTGTGAGCTACATAAGGCACGAGTCTGTCGGGTTTATAAACACAATACCCAACATGCAAATTAAGGAATAACAGAAAACATATACAGCAACTATATGAGCGATGATTGTATGATTTTGCAGACACTTTTAAAGCGTTTAATTTCCAATGCAATAAGTTTCTCTCTTTTAAAATCTGATAATGATTTATAAACTAATAAATAAATAAATATAAATAAATATTTGATCTGTATAAGTAAAACGACCATCCCATACTTCACAGATGAGAAGATATCGAACCAGAACGAGTATGATACGCCATGTGATACTCTCCATACAGAATGCCAAGATGGAAATTTTTACGAGGTGAAGAGACTCGTGTGTCAAGGGTTGGTAGATATCAACTGCAAGGCGAGCTCAAACGGGGAGACATGCATCATGATTGCAGCAGAAGAAAACTATCAAGACGTGTTTGACTTTCTTATTCAACAAGGATGTGATTTGTTAGCTGTTGATTCAGACAACAACACTGTGTTGCACAATGCTTGTTTTGGTGAAAATACTTACATGGTTAAGAAATTGGTAGATGACTATAACAGTGACATACATTGGAGAAATTTAAAGGGAAGAACGCCTCTGATGTATACAGAAGAGATTCAGGATGTGAAGTTCTTTTTTGAGAAAGGGGCTGATTTTAAAACAATTGATAGGGAAAACAACACATTTCTACACTTGGCTGTTTTTAACCGCTATGAAAACGTTGTGAGGTACGTCCTGTCACTAAACATCATTGACGTAGAGTGTAGAGGAAAGGATGGGAAAACTGCTCTTATGGTGGCTGTTGAATATGGCAGAATTCCAATTGTTGACCTGTTGCATAAAGAACACAATGCCAGTTTGACATCGACCGATGATTTTGGTTTCAATGTACTTCACATCGCCTGTCATGCTGGTCACATGAAAATGGTCAAGTATCTTGTCAAGATGAAGGAACTTGTTGGGTTTGAGAAGAAGCGAGATAAGAATGGGAAGACACCTGGACAGTTAGCCAGGAAAAGAGGTCGTTATGACATTGCGTCACTGCTAACATCCTAAAAAATAAGGCAATCACGTGACCGTCGATAGAAAACCATATTGAATCCAGCGGAACCAAAAGCCATATTAACTTGTTGCAAGGATTTCATGTTACAGAAAGCCCAGCTGTTTAAACCAAATTGGTTTTTTTGTCATTGTTTTCCTTTCGTTTCTGTTTTGAATACATGATAAAACAATTTTGGACTGGTGACTTCGACCGCAGACTTCGTCCTTGATCAATAGTGTTTTCTCGGGTCCATAAAAACTGGTATTGACCTCATCACCAGTTTATAATTGTATACTATTGATTACGTGGTCCCATGGATATAGTTGGCAAGGAAAAGGGCCGGTGGTGATGACATTGTGTTATAACTAACAGTAATTACAGATATGTAGCAGGTAGAGCGGTCTGGCATGTCACAGTGGAGTTTGTGTTGTGTATTTTATTGTATTAGATGTTAAAAACCTGAACCATCAACCTTGCTCCACTTCAACAAGATCTTTGTTTACATGAAGAGGGACGAATGACAAAAACAGTACTTTCCTTCAATAAAAAACGCCTATTCACGTAACAATCATACATTATAGCAACATATTCATTACAAGAAAAAGGTTCAGGCACGTTCTTACGACGTAGATTTTCCACTTACATGAACTTAAGCTCATGTCATATCACAAAGGTGTAGACTAATTCGAATAGCACTGAAGTATATAGATGGCTTATCCTTCAAGTGTCACTAAGTCAGTACCATATATATAAGTGCAACACGTCAAAACTTATGAATAGATTTTCCCCCACTATTACTGAAAAATAATGTCACCATTGTAAAACACCCTTCTCTCTTCGGATGGTGTGGTAAAGCCATGGGAATCTGTTTTTGAAATTTGAAATAATCAAAGGTGTTCACATTAAAATGGTTGCATTTGCATTGTTGGCTTTATACACAACACCATTATTACCACTACAGGTTTAGAAAGTTGATTTACCTTCTAAAGTAAATATAGATCACATAAACTATTATTATGAACAGGAAATTTTTAAAAATAAAATTTGAAAAAATATATATAATATAATGTATTTTAAACTTGAATTTCGAGACCAAGGATGTTAAATGTTAGTTGAACTTGAATGACTTCAGGATGAATTTGTCTTTGTTACCTTTTAACCGAAGAAGCTAATTTGATCTGTTTATCAGAAAGCTGAAACTGAAGATGAATGCATTAGTCATGTGAAGATATTCCATGTTACGTTATTGTTGGAATTGTTCAGCAAAATATTCCGTTGAACAATTTGTTCATTTTATTGAATGTTGATATCATATTTGTGAAAAACTAAAAATGTTAGTGTTCAGAATGTTGCCGTTGAGCAGTAATTTCTTAACAGTTATTTGGATTGATCTTGGGGACAGACAATGGAAAATCAGTGGTGTAACACATTATGTCAATTGATCGACACCATAACTAAAATTTCCACAATTTTTCATGTTTCATTTTTGTGAAAAAAAATCAAATCCAACTGTTGCGATATTGCTGTTGAACTTTTCAATTTGTATATTAGCAATTAGAGACGGTTAGTTTGAAAGATCAAGGGAAAATCATTGGTGTAACAATATTACCAGAAGGTTTCATTTTGTTCATGTTAATATTACTTTTGTGTAAAACAATTAAATGTTATTGTTCTGAATGTGCTGTTGAGCTTTTCGAATTTTTTAAATGAGCAATTAGAGGTATTTAGTTTGGATGTATCTTGGTGACAGATGAAGGAAAAATCAGTGGTGTAACACACTCTATGTCATCGGTGTAACACAATTACTACAAGTTTTCATTTTGCATTATGTTGATATTATTTTTGTGAATTTTTTTTAATGTTTTTGTTCATAATATACTGTTGAGATGTGTTTGATTGGTTAATAAGTAATTAAAGACTCATTTTTATTTATCTTCGAGTGAAGTAAAGGAAAATTCAGTGGAGTAACAGTATATGTCATTGGTGTAACAGTATTACCACACTGTTTACTTGTTCTTACGTAATAAATCCTTTGTGAAAACGTTTTAAATGTTAGCGTTCATAATTTGCTGCAAGGCCTTTCATCTTCTTCATTAGCCATTAAAGACAATAAATTTGAATCTGATGTTGGAGTTTTGTCAAGACAAATCAGTGGTGTAACAAAATATGCCATGGTTGTCACACTGTATTCGTTGAATTTGTACATTTACTTGTTTCATTTTAATACCATTTGGTTTTCAATGCTGAATGTTTTATTATACTTTTCTGCTGATGGTTATAAAGCACTTTAAAACATGATAATAAACTGGTAACTGTTGTTTTAGATTATCAGTTCACTTACATGCAGAAATGTTATTAGTAGTTTTGAAAACCTTTGTTAAAACTTGAATGTTCTTCATTCGTAAATTGCATCACCTTAGAGGAAACTTATAACAGGTAATAGGTATGTAGTAAGTTGGTGGTGTTTTATCCAACTTTGTAGCCCACCTAGCGTCGAAAGTCTGAAGGGCTCATGGCATGAAGTTTTATGTCACACAAACCAGTCCTTTATAATCATTTCGCTTTTCATCTCCTTTCCAAGAACCACAGCCTCTGGAAAACTGAAATTTTGTTTATCATTCTTCATATTATTACTATTGTTATTATCATGTCAACTATTAATTGTAGGTTAGATGATTCCAAGGCCCCATTTAACGGATATATACTGGGGCCATGACTAAAAAGAAGAATGTGTCTTCTTACACATCATGTTCCGTCTACTTTATGTGCAAAATATGTTGTCAGCTAAACATGTTGACAGCACCATCCCGACAAATAATCCACTTGTTACTCCACAGAAGATACTAAACTCCACACAGAAACCTACATAACGCAATACATACTACACACCAAACAAACCACATCCAACACATATTACCACACACACTATATATAACATGCGAACCAATACAAACCACATTTTACCACACACCAAAGACTACACCACACAACACACTACACACAACAACCTACACACAACTCGTCACATCACACAAAGGACTACACCACACACAATTCAACAGAACATGCACATTACACCGCATAGTACATGCCTCACACACCACACAAAACATACACCACACAACACTAACATCACATCACACAACACTTCACAATATTACACACAGCAACAATAATAAACCACAAAGTCTTTTCAACGCAAAACATGCAACAAACACCAATGCACTACATGTATAGCACTAACGTAAGGGGAAATGTATATCGTTTATTGTGTGAAACCTAATGATGATGTAATAAATTAAGATTGTATCTATAACATGTAATGTATTTATACAAATTTAGTTTTGACATATACATGTTTTAACAGTACATTGAAAATGTGTATGCAAATTGCAAAATATATGTCAATTGATAATAATGCCATAAATAAAGTAAATGTGTTCAACATTTATGAATTAATTATTGTAAAGAAAATTAGGTTTGATTAATATTTACAAAAGAGGAATATACATTCATACACAAATCGCATCAGTAACATTGGAGACAGATTAAGAGAGCATTATATCTTTTAAAGCTTGTATAGTGCAGGATTACTGAGAAACTTACTTCATATGTCTGCCTCAGTTGAGTCGAACCACATCAATTTTAACACCATGGTCTAAATGTTGTTCCTCTACTTCATACTTCTATCAGGAAGCATCTATCAGACATGGGGTCAGAGTACACTTCAGCCATATGGTCCAAAAATGTGTGAATAGCTCTGTCAGAGTACAGGAGGGTGTTCAGACCACGTGTTTGATGAAGTACAGATGGCATGTCGTCTTGTCATCAATACACAAACTCAAATAAACACATCAAGTGGAGCGGATTCGGAAGAGTTGTGTGTTCCAAGAAGCGAATTTATCTCTAAGAGAAACGAACCAGGTAAACTTATGTCCCATTTACATCTACCGAGTAAATTTATATACACATGTAAATTATCTAATGAGGACCACAGGGGCTACCTCTTCTTTTCACATCACATCGAGTGGAAAGGGTACAGAAGTATTGTGTGTTCCTAGAAGCGAATTCATCTCTCAGAGAAAAGAAACAGGTGAAATATATCCCATTAACATGCAACACTATACATGTAAATATATATATATACACATATCAAATATCTAATCAGGACGACATGGGCAACATCTTCGTTTCTATTTCTTGGTCAATGGGGATTATAAATTGTAGATTTGGCGATTCTTTGATTCTTCGCCAGAATGAAAAACCCTGTCAAAATGATATATTGTTAACAGATTCCTTAGCAAACGGTGATTATTTATTGGTAGATTTTATGGCCCCTAAAATTATCATTTGCTGGATTTAATGGCATATATTTTTTGTTATAATTTTCCATAAATAAAAGTCTAAAAAGCTGAAATCATTCTTTGGCCAATGGGGGTATTATAAATTGAAGATCTGATATCTATGATTCATTTTAAGGCCCTTATAATTGCGGTAAATTGTAATAAAAACGCGGTAAAATGTAAGAAATATGATCGCAGTAAATTGTAATAGGGGGTTCGGGAAAATGTTCAGATCAAATATGCGGTACATTGTAATATGATGTGCGGTAAATTGTAATAACATTGATGAAGAGGTTCCTGTTGATATAAATAGATATAATCGTGTAGGGGGCTTGTGAGTAGCATTTGCCAAATAAGCAAAACTGAATATTTCGATGATTGAAGTCTACTATTTCAATACGATTCTATATCAATGTACAAATAACACATCTGTTTTTTGGGTTTTTGAAAATTATTTTTTATATTACATTTACAATGTAGCTCAGTTGGTTGGTGTTTGCTCATCATCCTAGTTCAATTCCCAGTCTCGCCATACCAAGATACGTTAGATGGGAGTTGTTGATTTCTTGCTTCACAGCATTACAGGTACAGAAAGACGCTTTAACTAGCGCTGCACTGTAGCTGTCGGGGACACAATGTACAAAACAAATTTCCTATGTCAATTTTTATTTCAGACAATGAAGAGTTATTATTATCAATTGATTAATTTCTGGTATCAATTCATTTTCACTTTTCTGGCGTTCATTAAGTGATACTGATTTGGCACTCAATATGTTCATGTGCTTCTATAGTCTCTCAAATTATGTTTTCACTTTTCCTGACCTGAATTCACAATTAGGACTTATCTCAAGACAATCTATCACCACTGCACTTGACGTATTACTACCTGTATTACAACACATTGTCACCAATGTAAAAATATACCCTTTACATATACATCTTTACATTTAACAATCGCATAGGTAAGTTTACAATCTCATTCTGATATATAGAGGATATATGTCTTTTCTTGACTAATACCATGTTTATCTCATCCAGTGAGGTAGAAAGGTTATATTTTCATGAGTAGCGCAGCCACGAGTGAAAATATATAACTTTTCTACCTCACGAGATGAGATAAACATGGTATTTGTCAAGAATTGACGGATATTCTATTTATTATATGATATTATCCATGTAATTACGTCGGAAAAGGGTCGTTTTCACGCCGAGCAGCCGCTAGGAACAGCTCGTCACCACAGTAACACTGTGACGTCATAAGCCAAATCGCCGCGCGAGACCATTGTTTTATGACGTCAAATTATATCAGTCACCGTTCGCAGTGACAATATAAGTTATTTTCACTGTAGCTTGATAGAAAGTTTATTTCACTGATAAATCCCAGTATTTCACTGCTCGTCATATAATAAATTCCGTTTAACTGCAAGTTGCTTTTAGTTCTTTTTTTCTTTTGTGCTCAATTGACCAATATCTGAAATACAAAAGTGTCATGTTTGAACGGATACCCTACCCTACCCAACCCTACACCACACTATCAATTGACTACAATGAATTGCTGTCAGGGTTATTTGTGTTCATCCTCCTTAATGAGTGGCTTGAATGTCCTCAAGGTGTATAATTGACATTGTTTATATACTGTTCAGTCTTAGTTTACTACTTAGTACTAAACTGATACGTTTATTAATTATGTCTTTGCCTCGTATTAGTGTTTCAAAATGTTGCATAAATCCTGATTCATATTAATTACCATATACTTAAACTCATCTGGAGTATGAACTTTATTCTTATATAACTGTTGAAGGATAAGTGCAAAACTGATGTACACAGATGAAGAATGTAAGAAATACATAAGACCAAAGTAAAGAGGATGTTCTCAGATGAAGAATGTAAGAAATACATTAGACCAAAGTAAAGAGGATGTTCTCAGATGAAGAATGTAAGGAATACATTAGACAAACGTAAAGAGGATATTTTTTGTAAGGATGACACTCGCTCTAGCGTTTATCGTATGAACATCACTTTCTTTTGATACAGGGAGCTGAAGATTTTAGCCTGACATATATCTGACTAACCGCTTATCTATTTGTTATACATTAGTACGTTCACCTTATGCAAGTAATAAATTAACATAAAAGCAATTTCACCCATGAATTTTAAAAGAAAAAACATAGGTGTCCCCCAGACCTAGTTTCAGTCTAGATCTATTCTTGAAGCCTTAAACAGATTCAGCATTTGACTCCGTTGACCATCACATTCTGCTCTGTCGCCTCAAGCACACGTTTGGCGTGCAAGGCACAGCTCTAGCTTGGCTAGAATCATACCTTGGAGAGAGATCTATGCGTGTGCAGATTTACGGGGTCTGTTCTGACCCGAGGGAGCTGAAGCGTTGAGTTCCACAGGGATCTGTCCTTGGTCCTGTGCTCTTTTCTATGTACATTCAGCCTCTAGGCAGTATTATTCGACAGTATTCTCTCAACGGCACAGTTATGCAGACGATCAGCAGCTGTACATCGGAATAAAGCACAACAGAGTCCAAGAAGATATCAACCAACTACAGCTATGTATCAAGTCAATCCAAGAATGGATGTCAGCTAACTTCCTGAAGCTAAACAGCGGTAAAACAGAGTTCCTGATCATAGGAACACCCCACCAGTTGAACAAAGTTGGGAGTACTGAACTACTTGTTGGAACATCTTCTGTTATTCCGTCATCCTCGGTTACGAATCTTGGAGTGCAAATGGACAAATACATGTCAGGCAAGGCTCAGGCACTCAAATGCGCCAGGATCGCCAATTTCAAGCTCCACACTATCGGCAGAATCCGAAAATACTTGGATTCAGATACCTGCAAAACATTAGCTCATTCTTACGTCACGTCACAGCTAGACTATTGTAACTCTCTCCTGTCCAGATCTGGCATCATCTCACACCTTCAAATAACTCAAAATAAAGCAGCCCGCCTCATAACCAGAACTCGGCAACGTGATCATATCACCCCAGTCCTCAAAGAACTACATTGGCTTCCAATCAAACAGCGGATATCTTTCAAGATCTTGACCCTTACATTCTCTGCCCTTCACTGTGACACTGCTCCAAGCTATCTAAAGGACCTGCTCACGCCCTATCTCCCCACCCGTAGTCTACGCTCATCTGACCAACTTCAGCTCTGTGTCCCCTTTACTAGGACAAAGTTAGCCATCCAGGCTTTCTCTGTCGCAGCTCCAACTCTGTGGAACAGCCTCCCAACAACCCTTAAGTCTGCAGACTCTGCTATATCATTCCGCCGTGCCTTGAAGACGTATCTCTTCAACCAATAACTTTTTGTTTTATCTCTCTTAATCATTTTAATCTTATGAAGCCCCACTGAGCAGCCGCCGTTTGGATATAAGGTGCTATAGAAGTACATTATTATTATTATTATTATTATTATTATTATTATTAATGAGTGAGTTATTGTTTAACGCCGCTTCGGCAGTATTGCAGCCATTAGCGGCTCAACGAATTAGACCTGAAGGTGGTACATTATGTCCGCAAGACCTGTAATAACCATAATTTCCATATTTTGTAAATTTTAAATTTTAAATGTAAACAAAGATCCCTCTTGAAATATCGATTTTAGCACCCCTGAACAAGCGACAAATAAAAGTATCATACCATGATGAGAGAAATGTTCAGTACTTCTTTACGAAACATATACTTATCAAAGACATACAATATTGATTTTGTGAGGTAGCAGTATTTTGTTTATTTTGAAAATGTGATAGCGTTTCTTTTGGCCGCTGGTTTATGTGTAAATATTTAACAAAATGTGATATTGTAATATTCAGATTCACAGTTTCGACATTTGGAACAGGCAGTGATGATGTTGATTTTAATTCTGTAAGGAACTGAAGAGAAACCCCCAAAAATGAGTACTACTGCAGAATGTGAGATTAAAAATATAAATTACTTTAATTTGTTCATTATCAAAATGGCGTCTTTCTAATGTATTCAGCCTTGCCAGCTGTGGCACTTTAGATGTGCAAGAGCTGTTGCTGATGACTAAGTACCGATTATTGGAACTTGATTTTATCGAGGTCTGTGCCAAGTTGCATAAGCTTTTGACACAGTCAGTACATCGATTTGTGCCTGACGTTGAGGGTGTGGCTTCGAAATTTGTGTCCATAAAATGTGGGAAATAAGAGAGTTAAAATGAAATGAGAGACCGCAACACAGCAGAAACTAAGAGAAAGATATACGTAAGAGAGACATACAGACAGACAGACAGACAGAGATATATAAAGATTCAGAATGTGGTGTTAATCTATCTGAGATTCATTATTTTACATTCTATATCCTCAGAAAACTGAAAATTAAGATATTGACAGACTGGAAATAGCTAGAAGAGTACAATAATTCTTACCTCAGACCTACAATTGACAGTCAAAGTAGAAATGGGGGCGGGATAGCGCAATGGTTAGCGCGTTCAGCTTCGGATCAAGAGGTCCGGGGTTCGAATCCCGCCAGGGGCACGGCAACTTTGTCTGCAGTAGAGAACTGTTCTACACACAGTAATGTTTGGGTGCAATGCTACACTGAATTTCAGCGTACTACCACCCTTGGTTCGCTAGTTCAAGCCGATGCTCGCAGGTTTCACCGCAATGCATAGCTACATGGCATTGCGTGCTTTCTTCCTGCCATAATACCAGCAGCCGCGATATAAGTGAAATACTCTTGAAAGCGGTGTTAAACCTCAACTCACCTCACCAAAGTAGAAATAAAGTAAAATAAACAATTGATAGGGAAAATAACACATTTCTACACATGGCTGTTTTAAGAAATGGTGAAGATGTTGTGAAGTATGTCTTGTCACTAAACATCATTGACGTAGAGTGTAGAGGAAAGGACGGGTCAACTGCTCTTATGATGGCTGTTAAAGCTGGCAGAATTCCAATTGTTGACTTACTGCATAAGGAACACAATGTTACTCTGACATTGTCGGATGATTTTGGTTTCATTGTTCTTCACATCGCCTGTCATGCTGGTCACATTAATATGGTCAAGTATCTGGTCAAGCTGAAGGAAGTTTTTGGGTTTGAGATGTGGCGAGATAAGAATGGAAACACACCTAGACAGTTGGTCAGGAATAAAGGTCGTAATGATATTGTTTCACTGTTAAAATCAACAATAGTTAAGACAGACCAATAATCATACAGTTAAGAAGACTAGCCGTCCTCCTCTGATGCACTTCTGATGTATGTAAAGCTGAGTATTCCTCAAATACAAATTCCAAGTAACTTCCGGTTTTACATCACACACTTATGATTAAGCGATCTCATTGAATATAAACTCTTCAAAAAAAGAAACGCAACCTAGATTTGGAATTTTTATTTTTCAATAATTAGTAATCAACTTACTTTAAAGGGTAATTTTTGCTTAAGGATAGTTACATATACCTTCTAAAAGATGTTTGTGTCTCATTACCGGCAAACGATAACATATTGCCAAAACGCAACCAACCTTTAGACAATTGCATGAAATGATCGCACGATTAAATTCACACACGTTGCGCACGTGCAGTTCATGCTAGGTATCGCTGGATACAATGACTATAAAATACACAATGTGTACTCATCATTTTATCCATCGTTTAACATGCAATTACGCTGTTCAAAATGCCACGAATGAATGCTGCGGATCGAAATATCGCCATTGGACGCCTTGAAGCTGGAGAAACACAGATTTCCGTGGCAAGACATTTCCAGGTTCACAAGAGCACAATTTCACGTTTATGGGATCGATACAGATAGTTTCGCACAACCCAAGATCGACCCAGAGGTGGACGACCTCGAATCACCACTCCGGGCCAGGATCGTTGCACCCGGTTGCGCCACCTACGTGATAGATTTGCTACGGCCACATCAACCGCAACACAAATACCCGGACTACGAAAAATATCGGGCCAAACAGTACGGAATCGTCTTCGAGAGGCAGGAATTCGTGCACGAAGACCTGTTGTCGGACCTGTGCTACGACTACAACATCGACGTCAACGTGTCAGGTGTCCTAACTTGTAATCCTACAAGGGAATATCAACGCGCATCGCTACATAAACCAATTTCTCAGGCCTCACCTGCTGCCAATCATCAACCGACAGAGGCATATCTTTCAACACGATAATGCCAGACCTCATACTGCACGTGCTGCGGTGGCCTATCTAGCCCAGGAAAACATCAATGTATTACCATGGCCTTTAAAATCCCCTGATCTTAATCCTATCGAACACCTGTGGGATTATCTTTGACAGACGTGTACGTGGACGGCAACATCAACCTCAGACGTTACCAGAGTTGGCCAATGCATTGCGGGAGGAATGGGAAAGAATTCCACAAGCTGTCATTCAAATACTTGTTCAGTCTGTTCCACGTGCCGTGCAGTGCGAGCAGCACGAGGTGGCCATACGAGGTACTGACTTCAACGCCATCTTACGGACACAATTCTCAAATCACATGAAATGTTTTCACATGTACGCTTCCATATGAACTCAGGTTATGTCCATTCAAAATATCATGCCAATACCTCTAACGTAACTTGATTTACATTGTCTTAAAGCCACAAATAAAACAATTCAAATTTTCCAGGTTGCGTTTCTTTTTTTGAGGAGTTGAGTATTCCCTTAGCATATACTGTGGGGGATATAGTCGTTTGCTCAATCCATCTGTCCGTAGGAACAGAAGGCCTAGGCCTAGCTTAATGGAACAGATCCAATTCTGTAAAACTTGATATCTGCAATACCTAAATTAGCTTTAAAAACTCATTCAAATTTGGCCACTTAGACATACAGCTACATGAGACGAGAATATGTCAAAATGTCTGCTTTTGGCTGCAAATATCGCTGAGTTTGCAACATTTACTAGCACATCATCCCCTGGTGAACAGATGCTCTATGTCAAATGGCAAAGTCTGTTAATTTGGGTAGTTTGTTTGCTGTATCATTCTACATAGTGAGTGTCTTTATTGTGTAAAATAAGTTTATTTGTGATGTGAAATTATTATCTGATCATTCATGTTGAAATTAAGCTTTAACTTCCGCTATGCTTTCACCAGAGTCTTTCTGTACGAACAGTTTTGACCAAACAAAAATAATCTACATATGTCTGCAATGGATAATGTAATACTACTTAGATCATGAGGTTAACCTTTTTGGCTTTTGCTGATACTTGATTGGTTCCTGTTTTATGACTTGACATTTTACAGTCATGCCACAGACAAGAACATCCTTTAATTATATTACATGGCGTTGCAGGCTTTCTCCCTGCCATAATACTAGCAGCCGCGATATAAGTGAAATATTCTTGAAAGCGGTGTTAAACCCCAACTCACCTCACCTCCCATATTTTCAAGAATGACCTCAGACCCCCCTGTGATCCTCACTTCACTCAATCTCCAAAACAGAGATACTACCAGCTTAAAGGTACATCCATTGTGTTCCATAGCTAGTCCAGTGGCTAACTGCAGATTTTTACCTTAATCTATACACACCGGATTAAAGCAAGAAACTTCAAGTAACCACCAATACAAATCATACGGCGGGGATGTGCCCGATTTTAAGTTTCTTAATTAGCCTGAATTAATTGATTAAAGTTGCTCATATCCCTTTAGCACTAGACACGCTAGTTGACACACACACTGTAGCTGACCGACTCTGGAAGGCAGAGAGAGATAAGACTGAGAGATACTGGTAAGGCGGTGGGATGGCCTGTACATTCCAGAGCTCAGATTTAGGTCGCACTTGTTATAAACAAAGCCAGTCAATGTTTAGAACTAACATACATGACAAGGGGTGGAAGTGTTAAGTAGATCTTGTATCGCTGCTGTATTTGGCAAAATTGGAAGAATGCCTCTAGACGTAAAAGATATGATAAAAATAGAGCCATGGGCTTTGTAGTTCATCAGACTTTATATCCATTAACTACCGTATTCATCCTAATAAACGCCCTCTCCTAATAAACGCCCTCCTAAGCCATATTTGACTCGCGGAAAATGACCCCTAATAAACGCCCCTCTTTTGTATCGACTTATCTTACTGATGTTTCATTGAAGAAGAGTTTTCAATCTTGGTATCAACCTCTTATGTCCAGTAAAGTGTAAGGTACATGGTATTTCCAGTCCCCCGGCGACTGTCGAATGTCTGTAACGATCAGTCACTACACATTTAATGCAACCGCCATGACTACAGATGACACTAGCACACTGACCGTTATTTTGTTAACGTGTAGTTGTCAATGTGATATAAATAAAGAATATCATGACCCGTGAATAGTGTTTACATAATCGTTCTGCACCATGTGCTTATCAGCTGATTGTCTTTATGCTGCCGTTCATTGGTGGTTATACATTTAGATTCCTAGCTAACTAAAGTTTCATTGGATAAGAGTAATGACCCGACAAGATGGTGGATTCAATTACTCCATGTATCTTCGTGAGTTTTAATTAGTTTCAATTGCGATTGCAAATTGTGTATCAGTACGGGTTGAAATTTGACACAAATAATAAACTGCGATATTTAACTCTTCTTTACATTTATTTGATACACCTATTTGGATTAAAACTCTGAAATAAAATCGATGTTTCCTTTTCTTTTGGACATCAACAGACATTTTTTTTAATAAACGCCCTCTTTTTACGATTTTTTAAAGTCATTTTAATAAACGCCCCCTTTTCCCAATTTTTTAAACGCCCAGGGCTTCTATTACGACGAATACGGTAATTCAAAATGTCAACTTCTAGGTGAGAGGTACAACACATAGGAAGCACTTTAAATGGAGAAGATGAAATAGGTCTTAACGTCCTTACCCCTCTGACCTATCTTTTAGGCAAGAGATAAAATCCTCTACAAATAAAGAAACACTTGAAGATGTTATTCATTACTGTTGTTTCCTATAAATTACCTCCCTTTAAAGAGCACATAAAATCTCAAGATGAAATAACTTTTCAGCTCTCTAGACCTTTTGGAACTGGAGAAGGAGATGGAAATTGGTTTTTAAGGTTGTGACCCCTGTGACCCCAATTGAGGTTACAGGGTCACCATATATACAATTTAGAATTCCCATTAACCAAGGAGTCTGCACACAACTTTTCAGCTCTCTAGACCTTTTGGAACTGAAGAAGAAGAAGATGAAAATAAGTTGTTAAGGTTGTTACCCCTGTGACCCCATTTGCGGTCACGGGGTCACTAAATCTACAATTTAGAGTCCCCATTAGCCAAGGAGTCTGCACACAACTTTTCAGTTCTCTAGACCTTTTGGAACTGGAGGAGAAGATGAAAATAGGTTTTTGGGGTTGTGACCCCTGTGGCCCCATTTGAGGTCACGGGGTCATGAATTCTACAATTTAGAATCCCAATTAGCTAAGAAGTCTCCACACAAAATGTCAGCTCCCTAGACCAAGTGGTTCTGGAGAAGAATATGAAAATGCGAAAAGTTTACAGACGGACGGATGGATGGACAGATGGACGGACGGACGGACGCCGGACAACATGCCATGCCATAAGCCCAAAATGCATAACTTTTTCCCTTTCAGCGCCTCAAGGGCTTGACAGGCCTCTGGTATAGCATTTTCGCTTTTACAACTTCTTCTCAAGAACGACTGTGCAATTAGACCTTGTTTAGTAATCAAACATTAACATCATTTCTTTGTATATCTTTAATTGTACACATTTAGCAATGTGCATTTGCTTACATGTGTGAACATGTGTAATTTTTCACCCATGATGTATGTAAAATAAAAAATGGACCGGAAGGCCTATTTTTTCGAAATACGAAACGAATTCAGCCAAAATCTATAAGATCGACTATTTCTTGTTGACAGGAGTTACAATATTCAATCAATCAATCAATCAAACCTTTATTCCGTATGAAGGCCATCGGGCCCATATACATTTACAAAGTTCATACATTCAATATATTATATTCAATATATATACACGCCCATCTGCTAACATATATATTTACACATTTTCATAGATATACAATGCAAATCGGTATTGATGAAATGAACAAAGAATATGATGAAATGTATTTTGATATGATAGACAAAATGTTAAAGTAATCAGTGCTGTTATTATTCTTGTAATGTATTAGATCTGCGTTCGTATGAGGGCATAATATTGAGACTGAACATTTTTAAGGTATGGATACTATCTGTTGTAAGGAGTTTTTTAAAGCTAAACATATTTGTTTTTAATTCAGTTGGCAAATATCTACGACATAAATCAGCATATCTTGGACAAATAAAGGTAAAATGGTATTCGTCCTCAATTCCCAGATCACAAATAGGACATAGTCTCAGAGTTCTGTTGGTGTTACACCATCGTCCCTCATTAACTTTCAACCTTAACAATCCGGCTCTAAATTTAACAAGATACGTACGTAATTTATAATCAACAATCGCGAAAAGATATTTTTCAGGATTTAAAAGACTTTTGAATTACATAACGTGTGCTATTATCAAGATCAGAACTCCAATTTTGTTTAAACATATCTATTAAACGAGTCTTAAAGAGTTTGATAAAACCTACTCGACCTAATCAAGCTTTACAGATATTTAGTTACAATAAGAACATATCTCTAACGAAACAAATTGCTAACATTAAATATAACTAGAAAACAATAAAGTATTCATGCAGCAGGAAATTCCTACAGCGCAAACAGGGACTTGAATCCGGTCATTCACAGACTAATCAGAACAGGGCACTTACATGATATAATTAAAGAACTGAATGGCGTGTTTGCACTGAAACATGAACGATGTCAAGATTCCAAGAGTACATAGGTAATGAACCTTGAAATTTAGATCACATGACTGTGCTCTCAACCAACCAATCTTCGCGAATCCGTGTATACTAGAAGAAACAAATAATAAAGTGAGAAATTAATTATAATCGAATGGTGTGATACAGTGCACGTGCTTATAATGTAAACATTAATGTTGTTATGCATTGGTGGTATAATTGTTCAGTGATCGAATGGTGTGTAATTTAAAGTCTCGTGTTGGACCATTTCAATTCCGTCGTTGGTATTACTATATAACTCAGAACAAAAGGTAGGTGTATAATTATGTCTTCCCCCAATTGTTCAGTGATCGAATTATAAGATAAATAGTTGCGTTTGTAAAATTTCCGGGATTCATTGCTATTCAACACCCCCAAATTTAGTTTGAAACCGACGGCTTTAGCCGGAGGTTTTAAATGCTGAAATTTTTGGATTTTTCGATATTGTAACATGACAGTTAGTTATCAGGCGTTTTGAAACGAACTCTCTTTTTGCGTACCTATCTCTGAGTGGAAAGGACTTTGCGACTGTTCCATTTTTGTAAGAGGTGTGGTCAGGTCAAAGCAAATGTAAATACTCGGCGTAATATGTACATTAGCAACAATTTACACATAAGCTCAAACAATGTCACTTAACTATGTTCACTTCACAATATTCACGTATCCTTTTAGATGGCGATAAACATTTATCTGCAACATCAACACAGTAAAAGACCTAGGAACAAATATCTTTAACTTGCCCTAAACCATTGTGACAATGACGCTAGCATTGTGACGTCAAAACGGTTGATGACTATGATGTCATGCCATGGCAACGGCATTCGGTTAACACAGCCGCATGGAAGAAGGCGTCAAACTTGGACAAATCTGACTAGTTAAAAACATTTTAGTTACTTGAAACTAATTAATTTTTAGAGTTATCTGTGATCTATACTGCTATACACAAGTTAGAAAATGACAATGCCACCTGTCAAATTTTAGTAAGGAGCACATATTAAGAGAAATAGAATCTTGTGAACACGATGTGTATGTTCGCGGTGATTCGCCCCAAGTAATTTGCGGGTATTCATTGTCATTCAACATAGGCAAATCAACCAATCAGAATCAAGGATACACCGAAATCATTTTACAATGGTGTGTAATTTAAAGTCTCGTGTAGTTGTAGAGAGAGCCAACTTATCTTCCAGTTGGCAATCACATCCATCGAGTTTGTTTCAATGGTGAATATATGGTTGAAACTGGATTAATCTCTTTTCTTACGACAACCCAAAGGGAGGATATCCTTTTGTAAGAGGGCGTAGCATGCTCCTGCAATCACAGCACCAACAGCTGTACCTATTGGACCAGCAAGAGAACCGACTAAGGCTCCAGTAGCTATCGCCCCTGCTGCTCCTGCTATCGTTAAACCTCCAGTTATGGCTGTATTCACTGTCTCTCGTGCCTCCTGTCGAGCTTCATATTGATTTCTTTCTTTGATATTTTCTTTTAAGGCAGCCGTTTTGTTTTCAATGAGTGCAGTTCGATTCTCCTTCCTGATGTCCTCATTGGCTAATTTGTCCTTGTACTCTGCTAGAGCTTCTACTTTCATCTTCTCATCTCTCTCCTGGTTTCTCTCTTCGATCTCCTTCAGTTTCTTTGCTTCTACCTTCTTCATATGTTCTTCAGCATCTTTAAACATTTGACTGGTGAAGAAGCTTCCTCCATTTTCACATTGCATCTGTTCAATTTTGGCTAGAAGTGTTTCAACAAAATGATCCGTTTCTGTTGCCTTGTTGTTAACAGCGATGTAGCGGTTGTTGATTCCCCGGAGATATGTTTTGAGAGAGTCGTCAGCATTCTTGATAAATGTCTCAAGGTCATACTTGTCAGTGAGATCATCTGCACCAGTGAAAACTGCAATGACATAGTTTCTGGACTCTGGACCAAAGGTTTTTATAAACTCTTCTTCAACTTTGACATCTTCCTCAGTATATCGACCTATCCTGATGATAAACAGAATTGCGTGGATACCAGGAGACAGCAAGACTACACACTGAGCGATTCTTTTTGTGGTTACCTCTTGTGGTAATCGTTTGTCAAGAAATCCTGGTGCATCAAGTACTTGCAGATATTTACCAAACCGTTGAGTTGAGGCGTGATCACAGTATTGAGTTACAGATGTTGAGGCTGGCAAACTTTCAAATTTCTCCTCCCCAAGTATGGTATTTCCTGTAGCACTTTTCCCAGATCCTGTTTTCCCGACGAGAACTATTCGGATTTCGTTTCTCAGAGGATCTGTGGAGACAAATATGTAAAGAAAATAACAAATGCTACTGACACTTAACTATTTGAAAGGCATTTAAAAGTAGAAAACATAAGAAAACAAGATTCTCCTGATAACAACAATGTTCATGGAAGCCCACTTTGTTGCTGTCAGCAAAGCTTGCCACTACAGCATTTTCAACAACAATAGAGTACGCCACTACCTGGATATTCCCACATGCAAAATGTTGATGTACTCCCTAGTAACTTTGAAACTTGACTAATACGCACAGTACACCAACATGCCCTCCACATCAATTCAGAACACTGCTGACTGATTTATATCCTCTTCTCGCTATGACCGTGTTTCCCCTCTGCTTTAATCACTTCAAGGCTTCCCATCTCTTCACGTATGACCTTCAAACGCCTCTCAGTCCTCACTATTCTCTCCAAAATGAAGACTTTCCATCCTAACTCAAAAAACTGATGTCCCCTACTCACCTCAGCGGAACCTCAGACCCCCCTGTGATCCTCAAACAAAATCAATTAACCGACTTGTTCTCCTCCTTCAGGCCACTATTATTGAATGTTCATCTCGTACAACCACGGAGACACTGCCAGCTTAAAGGTACATCCATTGTGTTCCATAATTGTTTATTTGGATTTAATACTTGTCAATAAACATATGTCAGTTGATTTTAATTTAAATAATTTTACTCAACTTGCTTAATCATCTCAAATCGCCGTATGTATCATAATTACTATACTTTATTAGTTTCCAATGAAAATCCAGCAACATCATTATACATGTACAGAAACTTAAACTACACGTCTAATGCACATGCACATAAATTCACACATTGTCAGCTAACTTTTTTCTTGTTTTTCTCTTGTAAATAAGTTTCCAAAATTACGTTACTAATTTATGTGCGTCAAATGAGGTACATTATCAGACTATTTTTTATCAAATATTACTAATTATACCTTTACATCTTCATTATACTGAGACCACTATCATCAAACTTGTATTTTTTGGCAACAGTCAGTACTTCTCGATACAATAACGCCGTTTTGGATGTTTGGCATATGTTACCCTCAACAACACAATGGGTACACCTTTAACATTCACTTGTTTTCGTCTCAGTACAAGCAGATACTCGTTTCATATATATATATGTTCCACTATAATAGCGTCGCTGAGCATACGTATGGTAGATAAAAAAAATATATTTTATCAGCAATATTATTATTAATTCATTGTGAAACAATCATGTTTCGCGGATGAGGTAGTATGCATTTTGTTCAAAAACGTAGTTTTTTTCACAATAAAAAGTTATCAAGAAATTCTTGTTTCCATACATATATTCAACTTCGGAAGAGTGTATTCACATAGTGAACAACGAATTAATCACATAAACCTTTTTTTTTCGTGAACCCATCGTTTATGGCTTAAAATATTTTAGGGAAGTCGATCGTTTATTGTTTCATACCTAGTTTCACCGTCCTGAGAGCCATCATTGTATGGGAATCTGTCAGATCGCCTGAAACAAACATCAAATGTTAAATATCTTCTGGGATACTTTATGACAAACATAATATGATAAATATATTCTGGGATGTTTTATGAAATTATTTTCTGATCATGTTAGTTGATATAAATTCTGAAGTAAGCTGAAAAACAATTAATAAAAATGTGAGGTCTGGTCAACGCAAATATAAATGAAATTATATTATTTTGATATTGAGTCCCATCTTTTGTGTAGTCGACGTACATAGAATACTAAACGATGTCCCGTTTGATAACATGTTTATGAAATGAGTGAATGTTTTGGTATTTTAACGAGCGAAAGTGAGTTAAATACCGAAGCCATTCACGAGTTTCATAAACATGTTATCAAACGGGACCGAGTTTAGTATTTTATTTATTACTCAATGCTGTAAATAGCGCTGAATTGCAAGACAATCGGTTTTAGTGACGCCCACCTGCAAAAAGGTCACCCGCCATTGGAGTCGCGCGGGCTAACATTGTGACGTCAACCAAAATTGACTATGATGTCACCCGCCGATTATGACGTTACGAAAGCACGCGGTGGTAGCACACATGTGTGTAACCAACTCATTGTTATCTAATGAGTGATCTCACCACGGAAGAGTAATAAAGAAGAATATACAATAGTTGCTTAAAACAGTTTTCCAGTCCATAGATTTTTCATTATATTATGCACTAGGAACGAACATTTGAATTCGCAATAATAGTTGAATTCGAATATTCTAGTGCTTGTCGACCTACTAGCAAGTCAATTCTTATCATCATTCAATATAATGAATGAAGGAAATTAAATCTCCTGCATCTATTGTATTTAATCAAGAAGACATGGTCATCAGCATGCACGCCATATTGATGCTCTTAAAACCCTCAAACCTCTCCTAAAAGTCCTAAATCTAGTGCACTAGAGGAAGAAATCAGAAGTCACTCAGGAAAAAAACTGTTTGTGGTGCTATTCGTGGTACGAGCCATCAACGAAGAAACTAACTGTTATATTAGTAATCTTGTACCTTCTAGATTATCAGATGTAACTGATTACAATCTTTGCAATGATTCGAATCTTCAGACAATACATTGTAAAACTGACAGTTATGCCAGGTCCTTCTCCCAGATGCTGTTAAATTATGGAATGCATTGCCAACTGAACAGAGAGAAATACAGTCAGCATCAAGATTTAAAACTGCCATTCTAAACAATCCTAATATTTACAGCCACTTTGACTTAAACGTCGGTAGCAGATTTTGTTGATTAAAGTTTGTATATTTAACAGGCAGATTTGATCTAAAGAAGTGCTCCTATGCCATAGTCAAAATTTTTATTTTATTGGCATTCTTTTTCAGATTGTATCATTTACATGCCTTTATCTTAAATACTGTACAGTCATCATGACATGTTTCGTATTCGCTTGTATCCCGGAGCATTTGCTTGTTAACCAATTCTGTTCCTTCTTTTTTGGAAATAAATATGTTTAAACCAGTAAAAAATACTTAAGAACAAATAATCGCCTGTTATTCATTTTCGAACTTAATCAAGGTATTGGTACCCAACTAATTAATGTAATAAAATTTTGTTTAAAAAATGTGCTCTTACTCACTTATCATAATATATGTATTCATAACAAGGCATTATTCTCAAAATCACAGCGGAATTTTTTCCACAATGTGAACTTGCATGTTAAGCTTCTCAGCTAGATATCTAAGGCACCGTTCATTGGATTCTCTTCATACCTTACAGTTCCTATTTCCGATTCAAAGTCGGGTTCCAAGATTTTTAGATAGTGGGGTATACGCATATGAAATAAACATTTAGGGTATGGCGCCTGTGGTACACAAAGAACAATTAAAACCACATTACTGGAGGCTCCTTGAAAAAACACCATGCCATGCAAGAGAGAGGCAGAGAGAGAGAGATACAGACAGACAGAGGGAGACACAAAAAGAGAGACAGAGACCGAAAGATATTCCCTGGAAAGTGGTCCTTTCATGAATTGCTTTGACCGAAGTGGTAAAGATATATACTTATACACGGCCATCCCGCTCAAAACCACCATTAAGGCAAATGGTAGGAAACCCTCCACAAGAAAACAACAGCCTAAAGGCGTAGTTTATAACATCAGCTTCAACTGTGACAGCAGGTACATTTGAGAAACATCCAAACCACTTTACATACGCATCAAATAAAATAAAACATCCACAATCAAGGCAGACAACAAATCAGTAATTTCGTAACACATCACCAAATATCAACAACACAACATCAACTGGAACATAAACAACAAACATTATTAAACTCACCGCCCTTTGTCTGAAGCATTACAAATCTTAAGACATAATTCCTCTCTCAATAGGGATCAAGGCTATTTCATGCCATCATCTTACAACCCCGTAATCCAGAAATAAATGATTCACTCTACTCACTCTGGCTTCCAGCATTATCCCCTACTAATTGGTTACCCTGACCTCTACGTTGTACTCCCATCTCTTGTCAACTAACCTACATCGCTGGTATTCGTGTTATCACAACTGCACTCACTTCAACATGTCATGTCATTGTTAACTTATGTTGTTGTCTTCGTTATCTCATTATCATTAGAACATTTATCTTTTGTAAAACCTGTTCTGTCACCCATATGGTTGATAATGGTATAATTAAACGTCGCCATTGTTAAATTAAGATCATCCATGTCTTCTTCATCACAGCAACTTCTAGAATGCCTCTCAACAGTTGATTGTTTTAAATTAAATTTAAATTGATTTAAACATTCTTATTTCCGTAAATGGAACCGGATAGGTAAACAAGCTTACAGCTTTTGATAATACTGCTCCGGGATACAACAATAACATGTCATGATGAATGTACAATATGTATTACATTTTATGTATGAAAAGAACAATAAAAACACACCATTCATTGTTAGTCATCATATGTCATGATGAATGTACAATATGAATTACATTTTATGTCTGAAAAGAACAATTAAAACACACCATTCATTGTTAGTCATCATATGTCATTGAAATTAGTGGCGGATCCAGGGTTCGACTCTCCATACCCCCCTTTTAAATTCTTTTCAATGACGGTGTGTGGGAACATATTTTGGATTCATAATTGATTGCATTTTGTAAGTTGGAAAACACTTAGTGCAGCTAACCATAACCAACGTAAGATAATTCATGCTTAACTCCATCTTTACCAAACTGTTCCTCTTCTATTGAATGGATAAAACTCCTTCAACGGAAAAACAAACCCGTTCCCGAATTAGACAACGCGAAAAGATCTTGTGATATTTCCTCTGATTTCGACAGCTCTACGGCATCCATCATTATGCAGGATCCCAGCAGTGAAACGGGTATTTTACGAGTGATGATGTTTTTGATGCCACATTATTGAAAATGTTGCAATATGCAAAATAAAGATGATTTGACTGTCATCAGCAGTACAGTTGTGTAAATTATAAGGCCAATGTTAAAACAGGAGATGGAGATTTTGGTTAAGAAGAAGGTAACATTACTCAATAACAGTATCACTGAGAGAAAAATGAGGATATAAAGTCTCTGTCTGATCGCCTGGACCGAAACGATCAATATTCACGCCGAAATAATCTCCGGATTTTGGGTATTCCTGAAGAAGATGATGAAGATACAGATAATCTAGTCATCAATTAAGTAATGTGTGATGCATGTGCATTTGAAAACGAGACTTGTAATGAAGAAACACGACGATGATTTCATGAAGCTTGTGCATCTCGTAATGAAACGAAGGCACGAAGCAGTCCCACTTTGCAAGCCACTGAAAGTTGCATTGAAACTGATACGTGAAGGATTGACGCGACTCTGATGGATTTTAAATGTAACATGGTAAAATAGTAACAGGTATTTTTTCACGATTTCTTCATGTATATATATAATATTTTCATTCAAAACGATGGAGAAACAACACGAAACAGCTGATTCCGAGCTTAATACCGGTTCAGGTCTCGTTAATTCTAACCCCGGAATCAACTGTTCCCGGGTTTTTTTTCACTTCAAAGGGGATAATAAATTGTGGATCGATGACCGTATGACCCCACATAAAAAATGAAACGAAAATAATAAAAAAAATACAAAATTGTAATTCTGCACAACACCTCTACTAGTAGTTTATTATTAGGTCTTCAAGACGAAGAAAAAATATTTTCCTATTAATATTATTATTTGTTCTCTTTTGTGTCTCGTGGACAGCCACATTGACTGCACCAATATCAATGAAACTGGCAGAGGTGATGGGCCTAGGTGTAAGCTCTGAAAACCTCATCAAGAAAATTGCACAACACATGATCAAAATGTAGACATCTTCTTTCACCGAATGAAGCCACAACTTTTGGTGAAGTTTCTTGGTTTTGATTGAATTCTGTTTTCTGCTGCCTGTTCATCGTTTGTGGTATAACAATTCCACTTCAGAATGTAATCATGTAAAAGTTGACTTTTGAAACAGAACTTGGAGGGGGATTTTCTCTGGAAAATTTTTATTCGAAAAGTATTGAAGATAGAACCACGTTTGATAGATCATATCAAAGTTCACGAACTGAGCACAACACGACCTGGATTTGCCATGTTTCTAAGACCACACACAAAATGTTTTTCCCTGGTGTTAAGAATGTCTTAAATTTGTTTCAGTAGTTGTTATTGGTAGGTACAAACTCCAAAAACGGTTTACCGGGATTTCCATGTTTCTAAGAAACGCCGTAAAATCATGGTTTGAACAATTTTGAGCAAAAAATATTTTTAAAAGTTTTGTTGTTAAAACAATACTTGTTTGATTGGTATTCTAGAAGTTGATGTGATAAAGAATAGAGACGATTTTATGGAGATACAACTTCTTAATTCTTTGACGTCGACGTTTCGACATAGGTTCTAATGTGGTTGTCAAGCAAGTGATACACAACTAAGTTAGTTATTTGGAGATTTTACAAGCGCTTCCAGCAGAGCTGATCTCACACTTGGGTTCCGCAGAACCTTTAAGAGAGGGAGAAGGAATGGGTGTGTTTGAATGATGTTTTGAATTGATGGATTGTTAGAATCCTTAATATATGTGGGGGGGGGGGGGGGGGGGGGGGGGGGGGGGGTTAATATTTGTTGCATGTTGCCTGGATTAATGTTTTGTTGTAGGAGTATTGTGTGTAGTTGTTTGCGTTGTGTTGTGTAGTGTAGTTGTGTTGTGAGAATGTGTCTAATTGTTTCAGGGTTGTTGCAGTGTGAGCATGTTGGTGTGGAGTTGCGTTTGATTTGGTGGAGGTGAGTGTTGAGTTGTGTGTGTCCCGTTTGGAGTTTGGTGATTGCCCTATCTATATTTTTGTTTTTGTGGTATGTTTTGAATTTTGTTAAGGGTTTGGGTAGTAAGGTTTTAGTGTAGAGAACAGTTTTGGATTTGGTGTATTGTTGTTGCCAAATGGTTTTGGTATGTTTTTAGCGAGGCTTTTGGCCTCTTGTTTAGAGTGGAAGTAGCGAGGCTTTTGGCCTCTTGATTAGATGGTAATGTTATATTATTGAGTTTTAATGCTAGTATAGTTGCTTGGTGGGCCCTTTCGACGTGGGCAGGTACCCAGAGAGGTTTTACGGATTTGCCCTGTAGGTTGAGTTGTTGGATCGTGTGGTGTATATGTGAGATTGAAACTAAAACAAGGCAACAATAACCCAATACATTTCAATCTGTTTTGGGGTTCAAGGTTTTGTCAGATCATTCACTCTCGCCTCCGGCTTGGATGCAGCGACCTAACCTGCGATAAGTTCGAGAGATTTATATCGGATACCCCTGCATGTGCCTTAGGACACCATTTAGAGGATGCACTTAACTTTTTTCTAACCTGTCCCATATACAATAATATAAGAGTAAACGAATACTTCTTTACAAAAGGTTTCAATATAACATCCATTTTGCAGGGAAATGCTTGCGCAACGAAACAGGAAAATCAAGCACTACTAAAATCCGTCCATAATTTTATCGTTAAATCTAAAAGGTGTTCGGAATTTTCATAGCTCATCTTTGTTCTATTATCATGCTATTGCCTTGCTGTTATATAACTTTCAACAACTTAAACGTTTAATGCCTTCAATATCATCTTGTCATCTCGTGCCATTTACATGCCTGTTGGCTTTATATTTTATGATTCTGCAATGTATGCAACCTATTCGGTTCTGTGAACGTCAAGCACGTTTGTTTTGTTTTGTTTCCAGTTTGTAGGAAGAGGCATTTATATAAGCATAACTTTGCTTGTTTGCCGATTCCATCACTTTTTCAGTGAATAAATACGTTTAAATCATATGTGAGATGAAGTCTGGGCGTTTTTTTTGTGGATCTGTGTTTGAGTGCCTCAAGCCCACTGAGTGAGTCAGAAAGTATGAGTATGAGTATGTTGTTGTATTTTTGTATGATTAGCCTGTATGTAGTGTAGCGTTGTGTTTTTGGCTTGTTGAGGATTTTGTTTGTTGATGAGTTTGGTGAGATGTAGGTTGACGCTTGGGATAGGTAGCTGCGGTATGAAGTGTTACCAAAATGGCCATGAGTTCCGCCGTAAAGACGGATTGGTTATTTGGTAGTCGGTATGCCTGTGTGGCTTCCAGGGTTGATGCAGGTGAACCCCAAAGCTTGTTGTGCATGAATCGGGATCTTATGATCCGTCTGTGTATATGTGACACCAGTCGTGTCAGTTGTCCTGTATGTATTGTAGCGTTATGTTTTTGGCTTGTTGAGGATTTTGTTTGTTGATGAGTTTGGTGAGTTGTAGGTTGATGGGTGGGATAGGTAGCTGCGGTATGAAGTGTTTTATGGTGGATTTGGTTGGAAGTGTGATGTTGAGGTTTTCCTGTTTGATTAGGTTTTGTATGCGGAGTGAATTAGAAGAAGTAAGTGGGTATTTGTTATCTAATGCGAGTTTGCCTTTTGAGATGTTTAGTTGATGTAGGAGTTGTGTGATGAGTGGATCCTCTGAAGATGCGGCCAAGAAGTTTAAGGTGAGTTGGTCCCGTCTCAGATTGAGGGGAAATTCACCAGTTAGGGCCTGCAGAGCTTCAAGGGAGGTGCCTTGTTGTGTATGTATTGCGAGTTTTAATGCCTGGTATTGTATGGAGTTTAATTGTTTAGCTAAGGTTTGGTTTAATGTGTTGCATATTGGTGCGCCAAATTTTGAAGTAGAGAAATATAAAATTGTATTAGGGTTTGTTTGTTAGCTCCCCAGCCTGTGCCGGAAACTTCAAGCAGGACATTAAGGAAGAAGAAGAAGAAAAATAGTTTATTAAAAATTGTCACACCCTGTGTACAGAGTCTGGCCTACAAGTCCTATGAGACACATAAGAAAAAGGCAATAATAAAATCCTTAAGATAATAGATAATATTCATCCATCCATAACTTAACATACATACATACCTTCGCAACAATGTACACTCGCTGTACCCCCCCCCCCCCCCCCCCCCCCCCCACCTACATCCTTACTGATCAGACAAACCAAGATATCTAAATGAATCACATTGGTTTTATCAGTATTCACTTTAAGTCTCCATTTCTTGCACCAGTCGGTTAAACTGTTTAACATTCTTTGTAGGGAGGCTTCATCTGGGGCTATGTAAGGTCCTTACTGCACCTACCAATTAAGTCTTTGGCGTGGGCTCCCCAAGTGAGGTGTTCGTCAAAGTTTAAGCCGAGAAAATTGGTATGATTTTGAAAATTGATTTTATTATTTTTAAGAAATTTGGTGAGATTGGGCGCATTCTTTTGTGTTTGAATATTACCTCTGTAGTTTTTTCCGCATTTAATTTGAAGCCCCATTTGTCAGCCCATTTGTCGATCTTATATAGTGCGGATGTGAGTATTTAGTAGCTGTTTTAATGTTATTACAACAGACCCAGAGGGCGCCGTCATCTGCAAATTTTGATGTGCTAACTTTAGTGAAGATACCTTCAAAAAGGTCATCTACCATGATGTTGAATAATGTGGGGCTTAATATGCTGCCTTGTGGGGTTCCGTTTTCCAAGAGGAAGTTATCGGATTGCTGGATGTCCACCCCGACAGTTATTTGCCAATTGGTAAGAAAATCCTGGATGAAGTTAATTATGTTGCCTGAAAGGCCTTTTTGGAGTATTTTTTGGATTAGCCCATTGTGCCAAACCATGTTGATAGCTTTGGAAAAATCCAGGAAAATAGCCAAAGTATAGTGTTCATATAATTGCCCTGTTTTAATTTATTGCTCTAGTCGAGCAAGATTATTTAGAGTAGAGCGACTGGGAGTGAAGCCACTCTGGTCTTGGTTAAGAGGATAAAGCTTAAGATGATTTGGGAGACGATTCTTTACTATCGCCTCCCTTACCATGCACAGATTTGAAGTTAAGGAAATGGGCCTAAATGAATTTGAATCCCAGGGGGGCTTATTTGGTTTAGGAATATATATAACTAGAACTTCCTTCCATGCCAAATGAGGTTGTATAATTTTAAGAGTATGTTTGTTGTGTTTGGAGGGAGCTTCTTAATTAACTGGTAGGAAGTTAGGTCCAGACCTGGAGCTGTACCCTTTTTCCTATTATTTAATACATATTGAACACAAGTATGGGCAACAGCTGGGTTATGTACACAAATTGTTTTCACAAGAGATTGGAGTAAGTTGTTTATACAATAAATAGATTTGATCATCAATGGACAAAGGTTGAATAGCTAATTGAGTGGAAGCCAGCTATGTGATGTACAGAGACTGCATGAAGGATAAGCGAGGTGATTGGAAGCTAGGTGAATGTTTATACAATAGACGAGATTGATGTACAGGATGAGTTGGTACAACAGATGAGATTAACGTTTATAGGAAAATAAAGTTGATACAATAGATGAGATTAATGTTTATGGGAAAATAAAGTTGATACAATAGATGAGATTAATGTTTATGGGGAAATAAAGTTGATACAATAGATGAGATTGATGTACATGGAGTAGGATGAGTTGGTTCAACAGATGAGACTAATGTTTATGGGAAAATAAAGTGGATACAATAGATGAGATTGATGTATATGACGAGCAGGTTATGATTACATAGAAATATGGACAGCACAGTAATATAGATTTATGAAATGGACATATTAAATGCATTAGATAACAGTGATTTATTTTAGCAAGTGGTGATAGGCTCTCAAGGTACTCAAGGGGATGAAGTATCCTTCATCTCTGTTGAGAGAAGGGCCTATCTTCTTGACAGACGGGTTACAAACATTACTAGAATTAGCGCAATTAGCAATACATTTCTGAAAATGAATGCCCGATTACTGACTTCGCCCTTATCAGATGTATTTAACAAATCCCTTTCTTGAACAAGTTTTCAAACAAATTTGGAAAGTCCCTATCCATAAAAAGCGTAGTATCAATGACTGTTTCAACTATAGACCGGTTGCACTAACAAGCTATTTGGCAAAAGTTTTTGAAAAATGCGTCTTTAAAAATGTCTTCAATTTTTTTAGGGATAACAACATACTTACCAATCTTCCATCCGGATTTACACCAGGAGATTCAACTGTTAATCAACTAACGTATCTTTATGATTTCATTGCCGGTGCAGTCGATAAAGGTAAAGAAATTAGAGCAGTATTTTGTGATGTTAGTACAACTTTTGACAGGGTTTGGCACAAGGGTAATTTACATAAACCTAAAGCATATGGCATAAACGGTAATCTTTTAAGTGATTTGAGAATTATCTTGAGAATAGAGTACAACGTGTTGTAATTAATGGTCCTAGATCCGACAATAACACACTGTTTGCTGGTGTACCCCAAGGCTCAGTTTTAGGGCCACTATTATTTATTGTTTATGTTAATGATATAGTTGAAGGAATAGATAGCAATATACGCCTTTTTGCGGATGATACTTTTTTATATGCAATCATGGGTGATCCCGAGGAAACAGCTGCTAATATGAACGATGAACTACAGCAAATTGCTAAATGGGCGGAAAAATGGCAAGCAATTATCAAAGTAAGACAGAGGCAGTACGCTTTACTCGAAAATCACAACCAGCTCCAATGCCGAATCTAATGAATGATAATGTTATTGCCTCTGTTCAAAGTCATAAACATCTCGGTCTCATACTACAAAACGATTGTTCCTGGAATGAACACATTGCAAAAAAAGTCGCGCCAATGGTAAATTGTCTTGGAAGCCTCAAATAACGTTTAAAACAAAAAACTTTGGAAACCATGGACAAACAGGTCTTTGAAGGGCATTTAGAAGTGGTATGTACTCCGAAACGTCGTGTATTTTCACATTAAAGAAGTTGTTATCCAGAAAATCTACATGTCCTCATGTACAAACAGTTCATACTGCCAATTTTCGATTACTGTAGTCACAACTGTACCTAACAGCTAGCAGATATACTTGAAAAATTCAATCTTGATGCTCTAAGAACAGTCTGTGGTGCTGTTCACGGAACCAGCCATCATAAGATCTATAACGAAACTAATTGTCACCCACTTTGTCAAAGAAGATATGTTCAAAAAATGACTATGTTTTACAAAATGGTCAATAACACTGCATCGAGTTATTTAAGTAATCTTGTACCTCCTAGATAAGCCGATATCTCTGATTATAATCTACTTAATGATTCAAATTTTCAGACTATAAACCCTAAAACTGTTAATTACGCAAGGTCTTTTCTTCCAGATACCATTTAATTATGGAACTCATTGCCCACTGAACAAAGATAAATACAGTCCTTGTCATTATTCAAAAATTCCCATTTGAAAAAAAAAAATACCTATTTTCATTTTGATTTAAACAGTGGTAGCAGAGTTTGTCAAGTCACTCATTCTCGTCTCAGGCTTGAATGCAGTGACCTTAATGCACATAAATATGATGCATATAAATAATTTACCAACCGAAATAACCAATTCGCCATCAGTAAATTCCTTTAAAAACAAATTTCGGAATCAAAAAGGAAATACTCTATTTGACATGAACTTTGGAACCAGATTTTGTCAAATTATCCATGCTCGCCTCAGATTGGGTTGTAGTGACTTAAACGGTGATAAATTTGAAAGACATATTTCGAACCATTCAGACTGTACATGTGGACATCCATGGGAGGATTCTCTCCACTACTTCTTTTTCTGCCCTCATTTTAACCTTATAAGATCAGATAAATATTTTTATAGAAATGGTTTTGATCTGTATTCAATACTTTATGGTGATCAATATTCCAACAAAATAATAAATCAGAACATTCTTGAATCTGTCCATAACTTTATTCAAGACTCGCAAAGATTTAAATTATCATAAACTCCTATAATGTATATGTTACCTTAATTTACTACTGTCAACCTTTTTGCCTTTGTGGAAATATGTGACTATTGATATTGTATCTTACCTTTGAATATTGATTTATGTTGTATTTGTAATTGATGGAGCGGCACTTATATAAGCCCACGGCTTGTTGTGCCAATCCATATTCATGTAATTATTTTCATGAATAAAATATGTTTAAATCATAAATATGAACGTTTCATATCTTCAACCTTATCTTGCCGTTGTGGCCATAACTATGAAGATTCTATTCATTACTTTTTTCTATGTCCTCTTTACAGCGATATACGACAAAGTATGTATTATTATACCAAAGGTTGTGACGTAAAATCAGTTCTGTTTGGAAATCAAAACTCTCCCCGAAGTGACAACAAAGAACTTTTAATTTCAGTTCACTCGTTTATAAATTTAAGTGGCAGATTTGATTCATAATAATATTTCAATGACATATGTTGACTTATATAGTTGGTGTGTTTTTTTTTTATTGTTCCTCTCATAAGATGTAATACATATTGTACATTCATCAAGACATGTTATGTATTGTTGTATCCCGGAGCGGTATTAACATAAGCTGTAAGCTTGTTTACCAATCCGGTTCCTTTGACGCAAATAAATATGTTTAAATCATATTCATGAAATATATCTAACAAATAATGAAATATATATATGTCAAGTTGATATAAATAACTTAGGAGTTTTAGGTAAGAAGCATGCAGAAGGCTAGAATTTTCAAATGTTGGCTGCAGGTATAATTATGTCTAAAGCGATCTGACCATTTGAAAATATGCCACCCTTCAGAGATTAAATATAATAATGAGATTATACTGTTAATATGATTACAAAACTTAGCTTTATTCAGTCAAACCAAACTCTTACAATAAAATTTAAATATAGTTAATTTTGATAAATCAATTTGAGTTATGTATAACTCTTTATAGTTTCCCCTATTTGATCTAAAATCATAACTAAAACAAAACAGATAAACCTGATGTAATGTTAATTTCTGAGTCCGGGCCTAAACATGAATAATTTGTATGCAAGTTAATACTACCCATACAATTATGAATTATGATATTAGGGTTTCAGGTACAGACATATTATGTAATTCCGTTATTTGAGGGATGTTTTACTTTAAAAATCAAGAACCAATTTGCACTTGTAGAATTATATCTCCAAATGAAAACGCAGTTGAAAGTTTACCTTTACTCATTGTTTTCATTCTCACAGTATTTGCAATAACAAACACAATTTTTTAACAAAAATCATAAATACATAATCACGGCAAACATTTAAATTTAGATTGTGTAAACAGTATTTACAGTTGAGGAACTTGCGTTTGTAAATCTATTTAATATACAATTCCATATCCACTGGACAATGTACCAGCTGAATAACTTGAAATCTATTTCCCGTTGGTCGGTCTGTAGCGTGAACTCGCAAATAGAGCTAGTGATAAAAACATATTTAATTGATGAGTATTATTATTTTGGTTTATAGATAGATTTATGACATAGATAATGAAATTGTGTATGTAGGAAAATTGCAATGGTGACGCATTGTGAGATTGCAAGTCTCCCGGGAAGTGATCGAATGATAGCGATTACGTACGAACGGCAGAAAAAACAAAGAAACCAATAATTGATATGATTATGATTACTATAGATTGTTCCAAGAAAACTAAAAATCTATTCCCAAATTAAAAATGTGTTTCTTATCGTATAATATCACATGGATTTTTTTCAATTGAGATATTTGACAAGTACTCATATCTGCGGATCGTTGTTCCACGATGACTCAACAACACGTAATGAATGAAAACTTTCATTAGTTATGTCAAATTTAACACGGACTCCTTCAGAAAACAGCAATACACTTTTGTGCAAAAGTAGAAAATTGAGTTAGTAGTAAAGCTACTCATGAAATCTTTCAATTGTCCTTCAATATTTTCTTGTTGATGTTTAGATTCTCATAATTTTTTTCTGGGGGAAATGCTATTAGATTACCTTTTCGCATGACTTCTTTTGGTACAGGCTAGGGTAAAAGGATTTAGTCTCAGTTATCACATCTTCTTTATTAGTAAGGATTCCTGATTGTTTATTTTCTAATATATATATATATATATATAATCTATATATATATATATATATATATATATATATATATATCCAAGAAAGATATATATATATATTATATATATAAGAAAAAGTGAACATTTATATGGATAAAATAATCGTCTTCATACAAAATTAATTTTCTTAAGACGTCATAAAGTCTAAAAAGGGCCATCTTCAGTGAGCACATGTTCTATTGATGGTAGATTTAACACGTATCACGTTATATGGCTGGTAGGTTGATAAAGCCAGATATCTGAGAGTGATAGGGGTAGAGTTGTATTTGATAAGAAACGTTTCTACAGGCCATATCAAATAGTCTTAATAGTGTTGATAGTGTTCTATTTAGAGGTACTCTAAGAGGTCTTTTAACAAGAAATGTAAAACCACATCGTACGAAAATAGGAATATTTCCTCACTTAACTAAGACGTTCTTATTTATACTGTACCTACCTCGTCATTGCTTATTTTATACCTACCCTGCAACTCGAAACATGGAGATGATCGGTTTGGTTATTTGGCTTCTGATGATAAAGGATAACTTGCAAACTGAAAGAAGTTTCTTTAACGTAGAAAGGAAGCATATATTTTGATATCAAGGATGTAGAAGACAATGTGAAGACAGGAGAGGATGCATCGATGTGGATTATTCTCCAACCACCTTGAAGTGTAGTCTACTATTGAACATTTCAGTCAGCATTTCAATCAAACCGAGGGTAGTAAATGTGTTATTTCGTGTTAACTTGCATTCCTTTAGTTTATGCATGTACATCTAGTGTTGTTTTTCTTTCCTCGCAAGTTATATCTCGCGTCATTTCCCATCATCTTGCTGCTTTTCGTCGCTTTTTCTGTGCTAGTTTGTCAGCGGGCACTCTGGCATTCGGGTTCAGCAGGCTACAATGATAGAAAAAGGTAACGAGGAGAGTTGGTTTCGACCTTGGCGAGTAAACATATTTGACGAAATGATCAGATCGGATTAAAATGATCCCAGTGAAAGCGTTTCTCTGAATACGTGTTTAAAACGTCTCAAAAAAACAATTTTTCCGTAAATGCGAAACCAAAAACGTTCTTGAAAACGTTTTCCAACGTAATGCAAACGTTTTTGAAAACATTTTAAAACGTAATACAAACGTCTTTGAAGACGTTGTTTAGATCGTTTCGAACAAAACTGATCAAAACTTAACCAACTGCTTTCAACTATGTGAAACATAATTTCCTTCTGTATGTACCGTATTTCCTCTAATAGTTGCCGGGACTCAAATAGGAGCCGGGCCTGTAATAGCAGCCGGGGGTAAAGGTACCTGAAGGTGAATAAGAGCCGGGCCTCCGATAACGGCCGGGTCTCTAATAAGGGCCCGTGTTTTTATCGCATCAGTGGTCATTCCCTACTAGATATACTTCTCATATGTGTGCCCAGGCACTAAGAGGGTTAAACTACCTTGTTTAAGTTTACGTCAAATGGCGAGGAGTTTATGTTATTCTAAGAAACGCTCAAAATTAAATAAGGGCCGGGCCTCAAATAAGCGCCGGGGGGTAAGAGCCCTTACATGTCAATAAGGGCCCGGCCCCTACAAGAGGAAATACGGTATGCCTTATATTTGTTCTTCATTTCTGGTCCATTTTGCAACATACCTAATAACCCCACTTAAATGATAAAAAAAAATGATAAAAACATGTTGCAGAATCCTCTATAGTTTGTTTCATATATGTTGTTATTTAGTTCAAATGTCATAAACTTGGAACGGAACGAAAGAGATCGACACAGAACATATTGTTTGATTTCATGGTAAAAGTAACAACCCTGTAGCATATTTTTGCAAATTTTGTTTTCTCAAATTTTCAATTTATTATTGAAGTTTATACAATATACTGCACGATCTGATAAGCCGTATTCATAGAAAACAAAGTTAGCCGAGACACACTTACTACAAATTATGAACAAGGTGGAATACGAGCACCAGATATAGTAAGTATCATACAATCACAAAAGTGTCATGGATAAAAAGAATATCTAACACCGATTCAAAAATAAGTAAACTGTTACATATAAATACTCAATGCCAAACAAGCAGATTTATACAAACTTGCGAATCACACATACTTGAATCTGTAATAACACCACGAACAAATAACTTTTGGAAAGACACTCTAAAATCATGGGGCACGTTTATAACAAAAAAAGCAGAAACCGTTTCGAGTGCCAGCGATGTCTTATCCCAACCTTTATGGTTAAATAAAAATATCAAGATAGGTGGTAAACCAATTAATTATAAACATTACTCACGTAAAGGAATTACATATATAAATGACATCGTAGATAACAACGGGAAGTTTTTAACCTCGGAACAAATAATACAGATATTCGGATGCAAAACTAATTTCCTAGAAATACAAGGAATAATAGAAGCTGTTAAATATTATTGTAAATCTGTAAATGTCAACTTACAAAAAAAACTTCAACTACCTATTTTACCGTACTTCTTGCAAAATATTGTCGGAAATCCAAAAGGTTGTAGAGACATTTATGACATACTCATACACAGAAAAATCACCAACACACTAACATACCGAGAAAAATGGCAGAAAGAATTAAACGAACTCATCGATGACAAAACATGGGAAACGATAGAACGAATAACATTTAAGTCTTATAATAGTGTAAAACATTCTTGGTTTCAATATAGCATATTGCACAGGTTTTTACCAACGAATGATCTACTAAAAAAATGAGATACAAAGAAACCAATACTTGTACTTTCTGCAAAACCGAGAAAGAATCAATTATACATCTGTTACATGACTGTAAAGCTGTTAAAACCATATGGAAATAAAAAGAAAAATGGTTATTTGAAAAAAACGGGATGTAATATAAGCTTCTCCAGAAAGAACATAGTCCTAGGATATTGCGAAAAGCGAAACTATGTACTGAACTTGATAATAATAGTCGTATAATACAATATATTCAAAATTAAACAAGAAAAATTACCAAATTTGAAACATGTTAAAGAAGACTTAAAGACCTTGTACTACATTGACCGATTTAACTCCTATTCAAATTGCAAATATGACAGCTTCATGAAATTCTGGTCGATCTGTCATGATCTATTTTAAGTATTTTAAGCAATGTTGTACATCAAATATTCCATATATATATATATATATATATAGAAAAACAGTTTAAAACAACTTCCAACTCCCAGGTCTCATCAAAATGTTACATGTCGCGCATCGTTTATCACCACATCAACGATGCGCGACATGTAACATTTTGATTGAGGGCACATCGGTTAGTATCCCACCAAATAAAATGTTTTTTGTAAAAAGAAACATGACATGTGATTCAAAAAATGTTGTTTATATGATTGTTTGTCATGGATGTCAAGAAATATACATCGGGAAAACAGAATTAAAATTAAAAAGAAGAATCTTCATCGTTCTCAAATTAAACAAAAACACAATCGTACTATCCCTCTTAGTGCACATCTTGAACTATGTGGAAAAAATAAATATTCTGTTTTTCCAATATACAAAGTTGATTCAACTGAATCTAATTGCTTGGCAGAAAAAGAATTATTGTTTATTAATAAATATAAGCCAAGACTCAATTCTAAAATGTAATTTCATTCTCAATGTACATCTGTTTCTATGCATTGTATCTAAGAATGTATCTATGCAATGTATTGTGACGTCATAATATACTTTATGACGCATCAACCGACTCAACGTCATTCACCTGATGAGACCCATAATGGTCGAAAGCATGCTTGTGAATCTGATTAAATCATCGTAATTTCTTCGAACATTTTATTTTTTCTATATATATATATGCTATATGCTAAGCATACCTGTGTACATCATCAAGATTGATTTTACACATCCATTTTAAATTGAACTGTTTCCTGTAATAAGTTTGTCATGTATGGAGTTCCAAAAATAAAAAATTATAAAAAAACAAAAATCATGACTATTCGTACTGGAAGAAACTTGTTCGACATATAAAGCGACAGTGGTGTGGAGCTCTTCAGTCTGAGAGGTAGATTTGCAGGTCTGATGCGAAGTTGAGTGTTCAGACAACAAGATGAATGACCATTCCTTCATGGATGCAATTATTAAAATTTTATTCCGAGTTTTTAGGTATCGCTACAAGAATCATATCACTTGAACTACCTTCGACCGGCACATTCTAATGTGAACACATTAAAATTGCCACTTGAAGGGAAACGGGCTCGCTTGGCTTAACCGAACCATGTATGTTCGTTCTACAACGCCCTTTATTGATTGGGGAGTATTATCTAACCATTGGTAACACTTATTTACCTTTTCGTGAAATCACATTATTTCAGTAAGCAGAATGTGTTACAGAGCCTTTAAACGCAATTATGCTCATAACAAAATAAATGCTCTATGCCAATATTAAATCTTAACTTATCATATTCCTTTGGTAATTTCAAACTCTAAACATGCAATAAAGTTCTTGACCCCCCTCCTCTGAGAACCCATCTAATGCCATACATGAAAGCTTGTGTACAGTAATGAACAATATGTATGTTGCTGTATTGAAATGTATGGAAACGTACTAAAAGAATGAGATGTGTTTTCAGACTACTGTATCCTGTGGGACGGATCACTGCGTTCAACGGATGATTCAAACAAGAGCGGGACAACGTGTTGCTGTTTGGGAGAGTTATGAAGGTAAGATTGATGACATGTCACCACGTGGAGTGGGAATTATCACAATACATATTCTTACACATTTGTCTCGAAATAAATTTCCAAAAAAAGGTTAAATATGTTTTTCACGCAACACATTTTCTTAGTTTTTGCACAAAATTTTCATAGCATTCCCACAACAATGCGAAAATTTCTCATAACAATGCCATAGCATTCTCCAGACATTGTCATAATATTCTCACAACAGTGTCGTAGCATCCTCACAACACTGTCATAGTATTCTCACAACACTGCCATAGCATTCTCGAAACAGTGCCATAGCTTTTTTCACAACAATGCCATAGCATTCTCACAGGAGTGTCATAGCATTCTCAAGACATTGTCATAGCATTCTCACAACAATGCCATAGTATTGTCACAAAAGTGTCATAGCATTCTCACAACAATTTCATAGTATTCTCACAACACTGCCATATTATTCTCACAACAGTGCCATAGTATTCTCACAACAGTGCCATAGTATTCTCACAAAAGTGCCATAGTATCTTCACACTATTTTCAGTCTTCTTACAACAAATTTCATTTATTCTCGAAGAATTGTGTTACAGAAATGTATATAATTAGGAGTCTAGTATCTGCGTTATTTGAAAATTTCAAAATGAAATCTGATATATTCACTTATTCACGTTGTATACCTGCGAAGATGATAACCTCTTTTTAAACAACAACTTATTATCAAATTAGATGTGATTTGTAGTCATATATGCATTGTCTTTCTACATCTCTTATTCTCACGTTTTTTATAACAATAATTATTTTATTATTCGTAGATGGACATAGACTGAAGACCAACGAGGATGAAAGTGAGTTGTTTTCACTATTATTTGTCACAAAATTTAAAAACAAACTTTACGAAATATACTCATGGTAATAATGGGTGACACCCCCTAATAGTTACAATAATGAAATGTTTCATAAACGACGTTACGTGTCAGGTTCTTTTTTTTGATAAAAAAAATGTTACTTACCGGGTGTCTTTTTTGTGAATCATGTCCTTGAGGATTTGCTATTTCTCCACTTGTACTTTAAAATACCAAAGAAAGAGGAATATGAGAAAACTGAAATTTATTCAAAAGAATTCATTCCTTGTATCTTGAAATCTTGACATTGGTATATTGTTACAGTGTTTGGGTGTTCTCAATTTGGTTTTAATAAATAATGAAAAGTTGCATTTGAAAAATAATCTACTGAACCTAAATATACACACAATCTTTCACGGAGTCTCATTCGCAGACAATACATACATGGCAAGTTTTATATAGTTCACATCATGTGTTTGTGCCATTTAGTTTCGAAAATATTTAATAATATTAATTATATATTACATTATATTATAATATTATTGCTAAAATCCATTTTCTGTGTAGGGGTGCCAACCATTTTTACAATGAGTATATATATTTAGAAACTTTGCTTATGAGATTCGATTACTCCAAAAATGTGGTATTTCAGATATGTAAAATGATTTGTTGCATTTTCTCTCATCATCTTTTAAAAGTCTCAAATGCTAAAATTGTGTACATTCTTTTCTCAGAAATAAACCTCACCTTCACCACCTCGTTAAAAGGTTTCTGTGACTGCTTTGGAAAACAGAAAAACATAGTGGCACCCATTTTTGGAGCTGGAATGAGGTCGACTTGTCGAGCAAGAAGTATCCAGACCTTCGTGGAGAAGAGAACTTACTCTTGGGTAGTGAGTGCAATAAAACAAGGAAACAGTGGGTCTTTTACGGCGCGTTTTAATTTCAAATCATTCGAAAACGGCAGATCCGTTGTTATATTTTATCTGAAGAATTGGGATAACTCTTGGAGATTTGGAAAAACAATGTCGAACATGGAACAGTTGAATCGTAAATCAGCTGTAACATTAAAATTCATTCTGTTTGGAAACATGATCCACGTTATTAATTTAATGAACAATGTTTTGCTGTCACCAATAAAGTTCGATGAAAGAAGGAAAATGCGCCTTTATCTTGTCGTATATGGTGAAGGAGGCATGTCCAGACTAGTGTTCAATGAGAAAAACCCAAAAGACTTTTGACTGATTAAAAAGGCAAAAGATGAGCAATAAAATGAGAGTTTCATTTTTAGCTTTAAGAGTTACGTTTTATGCTTTTGTGAAAAAGCACATGGAAAGGACAGTGAATAGAAAAGGGAAAAGCCAAATATTCACTCAAATATGGCCTCTTTTACCTCAGGGTAACACTATTGTAAGGTTCGTAGATATTACCTGTGATTTTTGTGGTCGGCACTGTTAAATAAATCCTTTCAACAAACATGATTTTCTGTGTATATATTCAACTGGCATGCATCGACACGCCGTGGACGTTGACCACATCAGACATGGAGGAGCGAAATTAAGCCTTCATTTGCCTTCAGGGGACCCACTATTGCATCATATGTACAGTACTGGGGAGCTACAACTTGTCAGGTTTCTCCTGTACAAGGGCGCAGATCATATGTGTAAAGATGAACATTATCTCTCTGTGTGTAAAGACGACAACAGTCTGTCTCACATCGAAGTTCTTATAGAAAACTGTGCAAGATATAAATGGGAGACAATCCTGGACAAGGAAAAAGCGTGGTTAAGGTGCGCTTCACTACTTATGTGACATCGAGTTGATAGGGCTGACACTCATAATTGGTGCAAAGTAAGACCTCTGCATTATGCTTGTGGACCGCAGAACCTGCAGGTTGTCAAGAAGCTTCTTTATGTTGAGGCTGACCCGAATGCTGTTGATGCTTCCGGGAAAACATCCGTCTCTGTGACTCCGACAACTACGAAGGAATTTAGTTCCTCTTAGTTGACAAGAAACATTCTCTCACAGGAAGTCAAACCGCTTCCTCGTTATGAGCGTTAAAGCGGGGATCAGATCCTGATTTCATCAGATTGTTACTGAGACGTGGAGCTGATACCGGTAGTGTCAAGAGGGAGAAGACACGGGGAATTATATGGAAAGACACCTCTTCGTTATCTTGCAAACTAGGGAACCATAAAATGAGCAAGGTCTGTAATTGGTTGTAGATATGGTAAAACACCAGTCCAGTATGCTTATGAAACTGACCGTGGATATAAAATGGTTGGTAGAAGTTATTAACGCTGAACTTAATAAGGAACCTTAAAGGCGCCCATTTTCGAAACGATGATAAGGAAACACAACACGCTCATATGGCAAGATTTGTTATTTATTATTATGATATTCTTCCACCCAACAAAATAATTTCATCAAGCCTTAAAAACTGTATGTAGATTATCATTTAATCTATACATGATTTCGGCGATCACGGATTTTATTTTATATGGTTTTTTTTGTTTCAACATTATGTTTAAAGCGTTATACAAGGTTTATGTATGTGACCATTTCATTTCATTTAAAATTTCTTCAGCACTTAATTTGACTCTATTCCTGACCAAAAATGAACTATTCTGATGAGATATTGACCTTTATAGTTGATATCTCAACGAAATAATGAAATATTGGACCCTTATAAAGGATCTTGATAATACGTAATAATAAAACAAGCAATATGTAATCCGAAATAAAGATTGATTGGCTAAACCAATCTAATGAATGCTATAAAACAAATGATATCATTGTACGTCAGTGTATTATTGTATAGTATAGCATGTGGTAAAAACATATTTATTTCATTCAAGAAATGGATTGGTATAGCATGTGATTGAGTATATAAGGTTACCCTTACTCAAACCATCGCTTTGTATTTGTTATTAACAATTAATGTTGCATGGCGTTAAAAGTGTACACATGATTTAAGACTTGGAAATGACAAAGCTTTTGTCGATGATTTTGTTTTCGAAAAGGTCCAGCAACCCATTTATGAAGGAGAAACCCTGACAGGCGGTTCTTGAGTCCGAAAGACAGTCTGGGTAATGTTGCGAACCTGCAAGGGGAACCAAGTGGCAAATGTAATAAAAGTACAATATGTGTCTGCATTTTACGTTGCTGTTTTTAGTTTAAACATATTACTTCTGAGAAAAATAATTCTTTCTTCTGGTGGCATTATATTTTGCAGCAGATAAAATCGTTTGGATAGCCAAAATAAGTCAGTGAAACTAATGAAATTATGATAATTAATATCAAGTAGATAAATTAGAGAACTGACCTATGGTATACCAAAGAAACAATGACCAATGCACGTACCCTGTCCAACACACCTACAACAGACCTACTGCACAACGTGTACCTGTAGTTTATGGTACACTGCAGCAAGGGTTAAAGAACTATGGTATAACTAAGAAGCAATGACCGATGTACGTACCCTGTCCCAAACACCTGCAATAGACCTCCTGTACACTGTGTACTTATAGTTTATGGTACACTGAAGTAAGAGGCACTGAAACAACTCAAGAATCTGCCGGGAGGGTACAGCCGAGTGTCTGACCGATCCATGTTTCTTGTTCACCAGCCTCTCCACGCTGTCCCAAGGGTAGGCCTGTTGCACGTTCTCAGATGACGAGTAAAACTCCTCAAACAAGCGCCTTCCCAGCTCCTGTACCTATATAGATATAGGCGACATATTTTACGTGTCCTCCAAAATTAATTTTGGTTGAATGTGAGAGGAACCAACTAACATGTACCTCACAAAGCATAACTCTGTCACCGGCTAATTTAAGTCTCACCTTTTTGTGCAAGTTTGACAGCGTGTTGTACATGGGTCTTGCATTGCAATCAAAATTCTCTACCACCGAAAAGGCAATGAAATGCAGTAAGGCTTACATTAGCCAGTGACGGAGATCTGTATTGCGGGCGCACTTGGGGAGGAACATCATTTGACACTACATATTGTATTGTATTATATATAGAGAATCTCACCCAAGTGTCTTCTGATATCAAATATATCAAGACGAGTTGATAAAAGTTACAAATATCCGAGGCTTGCCGTGGATATTTTAACTTTTATCAACGAGTGTTGATATATTTGATATCAGAAGACACGAGGGTGAGATTCTATTTATCATCCAAAATCATTCTTCATTAGTTTTTAATGATAAATGAACATATTTGAACACAAAACTGCCATTTGTGTTGTGATGTCATAGCATTGTGACCTCATCGTGATTATTGCGTCATAGCATTGTGATGTCATTACTTGATGATGCAAAATCATTGTGATGTCATGTAGCTGACGCCAACAGGGCATTGTTCAAAATCTATTGTCAAAACTATATCTCCTAGGAGATATCGCTTGATCTCATACAAGCGATATCTCCTGTGGAACCCAGTTTTGGATGATAAATATCAGTAAGTGCTAACTGGACAAAAACTGGTGCAGAACGTTTTACTTTGACTTTCCTGTCAACATGTAAACCTACCTGTGGGTGTGTGTATGTCTCCCCCACCTCCAGGAGACACACCTGCACGTTGAACTGACGGAGTTCCTCTCTGACACTGTTAGTGAAGGCTTCTACCCCGAACTTGGAGGACACGTAGGCAGATTCGTCAGAGAGGGAGGGGGAGGAGAGGGCGCGTGATATGTTGATGATTCTACCTGGAAGTAGGAAAACTCCAACACATATATACAGGACACAAGTGTAAAATATGCAATACAGTCATGAATATTTAACTTCAAGGGTGCAAGTCCAATATAACTATACGACGTATAAGTAACAGAGACAATGTCTAGCATTTGAAGGTTATAAATTTACAACAAAGTCCCAAACACATTTCCAACATTTCTAGCATGTGAAGGTTATAAATGTACAACAAAGTCCCAAACACATTTCCAACATTTCTAGCATGTGAAGGTTATAAATGTACAACAAAGTCCCAAACACATTTCCAACATTTCTAGCATGTGAAGGTTATAAATGTACAACAAAGTCCCAAACATATTTCCAACATTATAGCATGCGAAGGTAACATACATCACATGGAGTTACATGTGGAGATCAAGCCAAAGAGTTTATCTCGAGTAACACACCTTCAGAGAGTCTGAGCAGGGGCAGGAAGGTTTTGATGACTCGGACACAGCCGAGGAGGTTGACATCGACCACGTGTTGGAAGTGGTCGAGAGAGACGAGTTCCAGGGGTCCTCCACCCAACATGTCAGCTGCGTTCACCACTGCCCACAGACCTGCAGTAGATCGACAGTCATGCTTATTGGTCTTATATTGAGTTATTCACGTGATGACGTCAGGGTTTTGTGATTTATCATTCAAACCTCTTTTACATAGGAGATATCGATTTTGAACAATGCCCTATCACCTTCAAGCACATGACATCACAAAACATTGACATCATCAGGTATTGACTCACAATTCCACGACGTCAAAAACGTGATGACATCACAATGTCATGACATCACCGCACTGGGGGTCTAATGAGTGCTGATGTTCTATTTCCATTAATGTATTAAGTTTGATTTTTTGGATGATATAAACAATCTCATCCTTTGTTTTATGATATCAAATATATCAACACTCGTTGATAAAAGGTAAAACGGGACGTCGTTTAGTATTCTCTTTTTATTGTATGGAAGGAAGTTTAGTATTCTTTTCACTGCTAGCCCCAAAAAATCAAGCGAAATTGCTGACAGTGTGAAGAAACTAAGACTTGCACGAGGTACCATTATCACCGCGCTTCGACCATTTTCACTCATAACTGTACGCTATTGTGTAGTTATACAGCTACACTTGCAACCGTATTACACTAGTTTAGTAGTGCCACATAAATATTACACTACAAGATCTTCCACGCACGACAGTGTGCCTCTTAAAGGCGCTGTATAACGTTTTTCTCATGAAAAGGTAAATAAGTGTTACAAATGGCTAAATAATACCCCCGAACCTATAAAAAGAGTTCTAAAACGAATGTACATTATTCGGTTTCCATTTCCCTGCAAGCGGACATTTTAATGTGTTCACATTAAAATGACCGTTCGTAGGTAGTTCAAGTGATGCTGTGACTGTTGTAGCGATACGTGAACACTCAAAGTAGAGTTTTGAACATGGTACTATGATAGAATGGTCAATCATCTTGCTGTCTGAACTCTCAAACTCGCATGATACCTTTCTTGCTAGAAAATCGTGCTATAGCGCCTTTAAAGTGTGTCATCTATTTGCATTGATGATGTCACATTTCATAGGATGCCTCTGCCCAGAGACATACAATATGGATACCAGTGTTTACTGGTCCAAGGAGACAACGTGACATCCTTACAGTGTGAGTCATCTACCTGATGACATCTGAGTATTGTTATATCATTTATTTCATTCATGCTTGGACATTCTTCATAACATTATGTAAAACGATATCTCCAATAAGATATTTCCCAATCTCACACCAATGTAATTCGGCCATGGAACACAGATTTGGATGTTAAAAATGATGAAGTGGTTCAGAGAGACTTTTAAACATCATAGCATTTTATGACGTCATGAGACATAGATGACGTCACAGTGATGTGATAGTATTTACTTGATGAATTCTATAATTACACGCTATCTCCTGGGAAATATTGTTCCTTATAAAACAAACAATCACTGCAATGGAACATAGTTTAGTATGTTAAAATGATGTTAAAATGTTAGACCCAGGCTTATAATTTTCGAAGCTGTTAAAAACTAAGATAGTGCATCCATAACTTTATCTTAGTTGTATAAATCTATCAATGGGCAGTCGAGATTTGCAGCAATTTAATATCACATTACAGTAAATGTTTTTTAAAAAATCGTTAATATTATCGACTTGTTACATAAGAAATCTAGCTCCAGACAGGGAGCAACCGCTCCGTGACGTCACTAATATACTCGCTGCCATCAGAAGGTTTTCGGGCGAGAAAGCTCCAATACAGCGCGTGCAGCCGTTGATTGCTGTCACGCTCCAATCATAAACTTCTAACTCGTAGTATTCGCAATACAGCTCCGTACAGCGACACAAGAAAAGAGGCCGTCAAACTAATATTGATGTGATTGTATTACGTTTTCCATCGCGTAATTGAAACAAATATATTTTTTCTTCAATTACCGAGGTCATTAGACATGATATATTCAACCGAAAACATCAACCGATCGCTTGGTATGTTGACTAAGCCGTTGGTTCTTAGCTATCTGTGACGTCATATTCAATTGTTGTCAACTGGGTTGACAACAATGCCCAAATGAAAGATGGCAGGGCCACTACCGTAGAGCAACTCGGAGGGAGAGTGCCCTGACTTGGAGGTTGACAAGAAATAGTAAGCTAACGATTTCATTGAGGAAGCACGAAAGTAGCAAATTGTTTTCACATTTCCAATGCAATGATAAAAAGTACCAAAAAAGCATTACAGTTTTGTAAGATAATACACTAAATCAAATGTTGCATCATCGCCAATGTAATCATGATCAACCCTTCCGGTATTAACAAAACGACACATCAACTTTAAAGTTTCAGAATAAGTCAACTTTGATAATATTTTCAACCCATCACCTTCATCTACCATGTACTTCTTTATGCGTTTAAGTGCCCTCTCCACTTCACGACTCTGGGTAACGTCCATTTTGATCACGTGCATGCGCACAACGTAACTGCGCATCAGGTCACGTGCTCCTTCCGAATCGTCGTCATGGCAACAGGCCAACACTGTAAATCCCATCTGGTGGGCACGGATTGCAAAGGACTTTCCGAGACCTGGGAATTAGATTTGATTTGTAGTGACAGTAGTTTCAAGGTTTTTTTGGGGGGAGGGGTATGTTTCTATCTTCTTAATCCTGGTATGACTAGTGTGTTGGACTTATCTATGTTATGATAGAGAAAACTTGGATATCACTTAAACGGCAGACCTGGATCGTCACCGCACTGATGATAATACAACATTTGCTGCCTATTTCGGTCGTGTATTTAACATGGCATTTTGCGATAATTGTTAATCTAAAAAAACATCAAAGGCATCATTCAGAACTGCAAATGTCTACTACATGTTAGTGTTCACCCCGACTGACATTCCGAATTTCGACTCTTTAAAGTAATTGGGGAATACCTATCCATTTCATCCTCGGTTACCCATCGTTTTATATATGCTCCGTTCCTCTCCACTATATCACCCATGGGATACCTTATCGGGAGAATATGTACTCAAATTACCCGCCCTTGGCCGGCGTGAGCCAATCAAACTGCTACGCAGCTTGGACCTGCGAGCCAATGACAATTCATCTCACTTCGTTTCAAAGCAAGCGAGGTCATTGTGTTAGCCATCCGTCACCGGTTATCTCCCTAGACCATTTCCTTCTTATCCCATTGAGCATTGTCTTTGGTTACTGACTTCGTCACGCTGGCCAAGGGCTGGTAATTTGAGAACAGATACCCCTAATAAGGTTTCCCATGGGTGATATAGTGGAGTTTAACGGAGAATATATAAAACCATGGGTAACCGAGGATGATCCAGTTCGACGGAGGAAGAAATCCCTTGATTAACCAACCTTCGTCACACCCTGTGATGAGGACAAACTTCTCCGCTGCCTCTATAGTCGTGAGATCATCAACTTGCCCCTTCAGGTTGCTCCAGATTGTGTACAGTACAGACACCAGTACACACACCCAGTACACATAGGGAGCGAATACATAACACAGAGTCAGGACTGCCAGCACAGTAGCAGGATACCAAGTCCGTTCTATCACCTGCATCATCGGGTTTGGTGTTGACACCCCCTGAAACATAAAGGTATTGTAGTTAAGTACACACTCTATACACTGAGATACACCCTAGATCGAATAAATGAGGTCCACTGATGTCCTTGTCTATCCTCTACCATACCCACTTCTAGAATGCCTCTCAAACAGTTCGTAGATCGACTAGGAATACAAATACAAAACTTCTAACTGAGTCAAACCTTCGGGGAGGCTACATGAGACCAGGATGTGTTTTGAGACTCCCTTTGAAGAACATTTATCATTTTTGGTATCTGCATGATCAGTTACAGTATATCGTATTACGGACGGTTTGATAGCTCAGAAAATATTAGACTAAAGTCAACGGGGGCAGTCCCAAGATTGACAGTGTTTAGTCCCGATACAATGCCTTTATGACAACAGATTGGAAATACCAGTAATAGCTTATAGGGTAACCAATTAATTCTGCCCCACTCCCTCTTGTAGTAAACAATATCCCTCTCGCAGTAAACCATATCCCTCTTGGAGTAAATCATATCCCTCTTGCAGTAAATCATTTCCCTCTTGTAATACGCCATATCCTTCTTGTAGTAAACCATTCCCTCTTGTAATAAACCATATCCCTCTTGTAGTAAACCATTTCCCTCTTGTAGTAAATCATTTCCCTCTTGTAATACACCATATCCCTCTTGTAGTAAACCATTTCCCTCTTGTGTTAAACCATTTCCCTCTTGTAACAAACAATATCCCTTTTGTAGTAAACCATTTCCCTCTTGAAATAAACCATATCCCTCTTGTAGTATACCATATCCCTCTTGAAATAAACCATATCCCTCTTGAAGTAAACCATATCCCTCTTGCAGTAAATCATATCCCTCTTGTAATACACCATATCCCTCTTGTAGTAAACCATCTCCCTCTTGTAATAAACCATATCCCTCTTGTAGTAAACCATTTCAATCTTGCAATAAACCTTATCACTCTTGCAGTTAACAATATCCCTCTCACAGTAAACCATATCCCTCTTGAAATAAACCATATCCCTCTTGAAATAAACCATATCCATCTTGTAGTAAACCATATACCTCTTGCAGTAAACAATATCCCTCTTGCAGTAAACCATATCCCTCTTGTGGTAAACCATATCCCTCTTGCAGTAAACAATATCCCTCTCGTAGCAAACCATATCCCTCTTGTGGTAAACCATATCCCTCTTGTAGTAAATCATATCCCTCTTGCAATAAACCATATCCCGCGTGAAATAAACCATATCCCTCTTGTAGTAAACCATTTCCCTCTTGTAATAAACCATATCCCTCTTGCAGTAAACCATATCCCTCTTGTGGTAAACCATATCCCTCTTGCAGTAAACCATTTCCCTCTTGTAATACACCATATCCCTCTTGTAGTAAACCATTTCCCTCTTGTAATAAACCATATCCCTCTTATAGTAAACAATATCCCTCTCGCAGTAAACCATATCCCTCTTGAAATAAACCATATCCCTCTTGGAGTAAATCATTTTCCTCTTACAGTAAATCATTTCCCTCTTGTAATACGCCATATCCCTCTTGTAGTAAACCATTTCCCTCTTGTAATAAACAATATCCCTTTTGTAGTAAACCATTTCCCTCTTGAAATAAACCATATCCCTCTTGTAGTATACCATATCCCTCTTGAAATAAACCATATCCCTCTTGAAGTAAACCATATCCCGCTTGCAGTAAATCATTTCCCTCTTGTAATACACCATATCCCTCTTGTAGTAAACCATCTCCCTCTTGTAATAAACCATATCCCTGTTGTAGTAAACCAGTTCCCTCTTGTAATAAACCTTATCACTCTTGCAGTTAACAATAACACTCTCACAGTAAACCATATCCCTCTTGAAATAAACCATATCCCTCTTGAAATAAACCATATCCATCTTGTAGTAAACCATATACCTCTTGCAGTAAACAATATCAGTCTTGCAGTAAACCATATCCCTCTTGTGGTAAACCATATCCCTCTTGCAGTAAACAATATCCCTCTCGTAGCAAACCATATCCCTATTGTGGTAAACCATATCCCTCTTGTAGTAAATCATATCCCTCTTGCAGTAAACCATATCCCTCTTGAAATAAACCATATCCCTCTTGTAGTAAACCATTTCCCTCTTGTAATAAACCATATCCCTCTTGCAGTAAACCATATCCCTATTGTGGTAAACCATATCCCTCTTGCAGTAAACCATTTCCCTCTTGTAATACACCATATCCCTCTTGTAGTAAACCATTTCCCTCTTGTAATAAATCATATCCCTCTTGCAGTGAACCATATCCCTCTTGAAATAAACCATATCCCTCTTGTAGTAAACCATTTCCCTCTTGTAATAAACCATATCCCTCCTATAGTAAACAATATCCCTCTCGCAGTAAACCATATCCCTCTTGAAATAAACCATATCCCTCTTGGAGTAAATCATATCCCTCTTGCAGTAAATCATTTCCCTCTTGTAATACGCCATATCCCTCTTGTAGTAAACCATTTCCCTCTTGTAATAAACAATATCCCTTTTGTAGTAAACCATTTCCCTCTTGAAATAAACCATATCCCTCTTGTAGTATACCATATCCCTTTTGAAATAAACCATGTCCCTCTTGAAGTAAACCATATCCCTCTTGCAGTAAATCATTTCCCTCTTGTAATACACCATATCCCTCTTGTAGTAAACTATCTCCCTCTTGTAATAAACCATATCCCTCTTGTAGTAAACCATTTCCCTCTTGTAATAAACCTTATCACTCTTGCAGTTAACAATATCCCTCTCAAAGTAAACCATATCCCTCTTGAAATAAACCATATCCCTCTCGAAATAAACCATATCCCTCTTGTAGTAAACCATATACCTCTTGCAGTAAACAATATCCCTCTTGCAGTAAACCATATCCCTCTTGTGGTAAACCATATCCCTCTTGCAGTAAACAATATCCCTCTCGTAGCAAACCATATCCCTCTCGTGGTAAACCATATCCCTCTTGTAGTAAAGCATATCCCTCTTGCAGTAAACCATATCCCTCTTGAAATAAACCATATCCCTCTTGTAGTAAAACATTTATCTCTTGCAGTACACCATATCCCTCATGTAGTGAACCATATCCATATTGTAATATACAATATCTTTCTTGTAGTAAATTATATCCCTCTTGTAGTAAACAAACCATATCCCTCTTGCAAGAAAGCTGTTGTATTCTAAAAATGTCTTCTGTTAACCTTAAAATTATTGGTGTTATTTTATTTATATGCAGGTTCCGCTAACTTATACAGTTCTGAGAAACAATTGATATCGTTTTAATTGAATATTACTGCACAATTTTATGGTGGTATATTACACCCTTTTTGAACTGATTATACATGTCATTAGCTTAGATTTACGTTTAATTTATTTTTTTTTCAAAAATTCTGAATTAGAATACTAATTTTAAAAAGATAAAAAGAATCTCTTCACTTTTATTAAAAGAGGCCTCTAGAGTTCGTTGCAGAGTCTTGATGACAGGCTAGTCACAGTTATCAGTGGGCGTGTGTTACGTACCACAATATTATTGAAATAAGTTGTAAACGGGATATCACATCAGGGCTCCAGATAATTATTTTAGTTTAGACTCATCCAATTTTGAAATGAGGAATAAAATAACAAATGAAAAAATTAGGAGTATTTAATGACTTTCAAGAAAAAACATTCTGTCAATTTACCTTTACTTGCTTTATTAGTAGTGTGAACAGTAGATGGTAACATTGTTTCAGGGCTTGCTTTACAAGAAAGTATCCCCTGAACATGGATAATTAACGAAGGCTCATTCGGGGGAAAAGTCTTCAATACAGATAGCTGATGCTATTCGAGATGTCACGAACTGAAAACATATTTGACAATGACGTTCACGTATATAAATAAAACCTGATTCGTATTCTGAGGAAGCTTTAATGTTGTAGGCGTTTATCTGAATGATCCATGCGCATTTTACGCAGATATTCATCTCGAGCCCTTTCAGATACATATAAAGATATATAGTTTAATATAACTCACAGCTCGTCCCTCCATAAGTGTATCCATGGTCATATCTTCCCCTGTCAGCCAATCACGTCATCGCCTTCATATCCATGTTGTACAAAGAGATCTCACCAGAGACCAGAGAGAGCCTTCTGGTCCTCAGTACAAGTGATGTAGGTTCTGGCTGCCTGCTTCCGGTTATGAATGCATGTGCTGAATCTCCGTATAGCAGTGAGAGTATTGAGTACGTCGTGTGTATGTGTCATTACAGTATAGTCAAACTGCAACAGGTTGCTCAAGATCTATAATTCATAACGATAACTTATTAAATTCGAATATCCATAACAATATCTTCATACAAGAGATTATTCAAAGTTGAGATTCATTATTAGTTGTCAGCTTTGGTGATTGTCTCTATGACATGAAGCATATTTGAATAATTACTTGTGTGCTGCGAATACCACACCTTTGCAAGTATATAGGTATGTGCATCTTAGTGGACCTCAGAACAATGTCAGTGCAAGCTGTGACCATCATGGCATTGAGGACATGCTAACAGTGCAATACTGAAAATCTATACAACTGGTGGCACCTGGTGAAGCTAGGGGTTAGGTTAGGGACAATCAGATGTAATCGTAGTGGGTGAATATATAATAAGGAAGACAATCAGATGTAATCGTGGTGGGTGAATATGGATCAGGGAAGACAATCAGATGTTATTGTGGTAGGTAAATATGGATCAGGGAAGACAATCAGATGTAATGGTAGAAGGTGAATATTGGTCAGGGAAGACAATCAGATGTAATGGAAGTAGGTGAATATTGGTCAGGGAAGACAATCGGATATTATGGTGGGAGGTGAATATGGATAAGGGAAGACAATCAGATGTAATGGTAGCAGGTGAATATGGGTCAGGGAAGACAATCGGATGTAATGATGGTTGGTGAATATTGATCAGGGACGACAATCGGATGTAATGGTGGAAGGTGAATATGGATAAGGGAAGACAATCAGATGTAATGGTAGCAGGTGAATATTGGTCAGGGAAGACAATCAGATGTAATGGTGGTAGGTGAATATGGATAAGGGAAGATAGTCAGATGTAATGGTAGCAGGTGAATATGGGTCAGGGAAGACAATCGGATGTTATGGTGGGAGGTGAATATGGATAAGGGAAGACAATCAGATGTAATGGTAGCAGGTGAATATGGGTCAGGGAAGACAATCGGATGTAATGATGGTTGGTGAATATTGATCAGGGACGACAATCGGATGTAATGGTGGAAGGTGAATATGGATAAGGGAAGACAATCAGATGTAATGGTAGCAGGTTAATATTGGTCAGGGAAGACAATCAGATGTAATGGTGGTAGGTGAATATGGATAAGAGAAGATAGTCAGATGTAATGGTAGCAGGTGAATATGGGTCAGGGAAGACAATCAGATGTAATGGTGGTAGGTGAATATTGATCAGGGAAGACAATCAGATGTAATGGTAGCAGGTGAATATGGGTCAGGGAAGACAATCGGATGTAATGATGGTTGGTGAATATAGATCAGGGAAGACAATCAGATGTAATGGTAGCAGGTGAATATGGGTCAGGGAAGACAATCGAATGTAAAGGTAGCAGTTGAATATTGGTCAGGGAAGACAATCAGATATAATGATGGTAGTTGAATATGGATCAGGGAAGACAATCAGATATAATGATGTTAGATGAATATGGATCAGGGAAGACAATCAGATATAATGGTGGTAGGTGAATATGGATCAGGGAAGACAATCAGATGTAATGGTAGCAGGTGAATATAGATCAGGGAAGACAATCAGATATAATGGTGGTAGGTGAATATGGATCAGGGAAGACAATCAGATATAATGATGTTAGATGAATATGGATCAGGGAAGACAATCAGATGTAATGGTGGTAGGTGAATATGGATCAGGGAAGACAATCAGATATAATGATGTTAGATGAATATGGATCAGGGAAGAGAATCAGATGTAATGGTGTTAGGTGAATATGCATCAGGGAAGACAATCAGATATAATGATGTTCGGTGAATAAGGATCAGGGAAGACAATCAGATATAATGATGTTAGATGAATATGCATCAGGGAAGACAATCAGATGTAATGGTGTTCGGTGAATAAGGATCAGGGAAGACAATCAGATATATTGATGGCAGTTGAATATGGATCAGGGAAGACAATCAGATGTAATGGTAGCAGGTGAATATAGATCAGGGAAGACAATCAGATGTAATGGTGTTCGGTGAATATGGGTCAGGGAAGACAATCAGATATAATGATGTTCGGTGAATAAGGATCAGGGAAGACAATCAGATGTAATGGTGTTCGGTGAATATGGATCAGGGAAGACAATCAGATGTAATGGTGTTCGGTGAATAAGGATCAGGGAAGACAATCAGATGTAATGGTGTTCGGTGAATATGGATCAGGGAAGACAATCAGATGTAATGGTGTTCGGTGAATAAGGATCAGGGAAGACAATCAGATGTAATTGTGTTCGGTGAATAAGGATCAGGGAAGACAATCAGATGTAATGGTAGCAGGTGAATATGGATCAGGGAAGACAATCAGATGTAATGATGTTCGGTGAATAAGGATCAGGGAAGACAATCAGATGTAATGGTGTTCGGTGAATATGGATCAGGGAAGACAATCAGATGTAATTGTGTTCGGTGAATAAGGATCAGGGAAGACAATCAGATGTAATGGTAGCAGGTGAATATGGATCAGGGAAGACAATCAGATGTAATGATGTTCGGTGAATAAGGATCAGGGAAGACAATCAGATATAATGATGTTCGGTGAATAAGGATCAGGGAAGACAATCAGATATAATGATGTTCGGTGAATAAGGATCAGGGAAGACAATCAGATATAATGATGTTAGATGAATATGGATCAGGGAAGAGAATCAGATGTAATGGTAGCAGGTGAATATGGGTCAGGGAAGACAATCAGATGTAATGGTGTTCGGTGAATATGGGTCAGGGAAGACAATCAGATATAATGATGTTCGGTGAATAAGGATCAGGGAAGACAATCAGATGTAATGATGTTCGGTGAATAAGGATCAGGGAAGACAATCAGATATAATGATGGTAGATGAATATGGATCAGGGAAGAGAATCAGATGTAATGGTAGCAGGTGAATATGGGTCAGGGAAGACAATCAGATGTAATGGTGTTCGGTGAATATGGGTCAGGGAAGACAATCAGATATAATGATGTTCGGTGAATAAGGATCAGGGAGAGAATCAGATATAATCGTGTTCGGTGAATAAGGATCAGGGAAGACAATCAGATGTAATGATGTTAGATGAATATGGATCAGGGAAGACAATCAGATGTAATGATGTTCGGTGAATAAGGATCAGGGAAGACAATCAGATATAATGATGTTCGGTGAATATGGATCAGGGAAGACAATCAGATGTAATGATGTTCGGTGAATAAGGATCAGGGAAGACAATCAGATATAATGATGGTAGATGAATATGGATCAGGGAAGAGAATCAGATGTAATGGTAGCAGGTGAATATGGATCAGGGAAGACAATCAGATATAATGATGTTAGATGAATATGGATCAGGGAAGAGAATCAGATGTAATGATGTTCGGTGAATAAGGATCAGGGAAGACAATCAGATATAATGATGTTCGGTGAATAAGGATCAGGGAAGACAATCAGATATAATGATGTTCGGTGAATATGGATCAGGGAAGACAATCAGATGTAATGATGTTAGATGAATATGGATCAGGGAAGACAATCAGATATAATGATGTTCGGTGAATAAGGATCAGGGAAGACAATCAGATGTAATGATGGTAGGTGAATATGGATCAGGGAAGACAATCGGATATAATGATGTTCGGTGAATAAGGATCAGGGAAGACAATCAGATATAATGATGTTAGATGAATATGGATCAGGGAAGACAATCAGATGTAATGGTAGCAGGTGAATATGGGTCAGGGAAGACAATCAGATGTAATGGTAGCAGGTGAATATAGATCAGGGAAGATATTCAGATGTAATGGTAGCAGGTGAATATGAATCAGAGAAGACAATCAGATGTAATGATGGTAGGTGAATATGGATCAGGGAAGACAATCGGATGGAATGATGGTTGGTGAATATAGATCAGGGAAGACAATCAGATGTAATGGTAGTAGGTGAATATAGATCAGAGAAGACAATCAGATGTAATGGTGGTAGGTGAATATGGATCAGGGAAAACAATCAGATGTAATGGTGGTAGGTGAATATGGATCAGGGAAGACAAACGTATGTAGTTGTAGCAATGTGTGCTAGGAAAGTGGAACTAATCCGGTATGTTGATAAAAGGTGATGACACTCACCTTCATATAGTACTCATCTTGAATTGACCCATCTTCACATGCCACCCATCCTGACATAGCATGACATTCTTTTTCACATGATGGTCAACGCCTCAGGCCTAACATCTTCACGTGATTCTCTTCGTCATATAGCACTCATATTCACATGGCGATCATATTCACATGATGGTCATCGTCATAGGCCTAACAAATGATGCTCTTCATCACATGGTACTCATATTCACATGACGTTTAATTCGCTAATCATTACACGAAAGTTATCTTCATATGACACTCATCTCACATAACTCACATCTTCACGTGACGCTCATCTTCACGTGACGCTCATCTTCACATGACTCATTTTCGCATAACTCACGTCTACACATAACTCACATCTTCACATAACGCACATCTTCACATGACGCTCATCTTCACATCTCATCCATATTCACATGGCATCCATATTCACATGTCATTCATCTAAATACGACACTTATATTCTCATGTCACTTATCTTCACATAACGCTAATATTCACACGATTCTCATCTTCACATGACGCTAATATTCCCATAGAATCCATCTTTAAGATGCACGATTTTAATAAACTAGATAATCTAGCGAGTACATCACATCTGAATGCTACAGCTCAAGTCGGATGCAACCATTGCTTTACTACTTGTATCTACTTAGTATATTACATCATGTACCTGAATCCGTTAAATATTCGACGTACACAAGCGCTTGTTAACTGAAAGAAAAGAAAAGAATTAGGGACAAACTGCATGCAAATGATAAACTGCATGACTGGTTCATTGATGAATAGTGACTGCTTCGTTCAAAGAAATGAATGTTTATCTGATTACTAAACACGTTTTGTTGTATTGTGTTGTGTTTCTTTCAGGTTCCTTGTCAGTGTATAGTAAAAGACACGCATGGAGAATCGCAAAATGTTTTATCTGAAGAGTGTGTACATGTGCATGTGTAATGATGTGTTACCTAGCATTCACTTATGGTAATTTATGGGTTGTTGTCTTTTGAGTACAATGTTGAGGGAAACCCTGAACATAGTGGGGTTACATACAAAGGTACTGTGTGGACACTCCTTGATTTAACATAGCAATATGTGAATGTGGAAAGGAGGACTGGTTCATTTAGGAGTTGTTATGATCGATGATGACGGTACTTTTTCAGGTTTCCTTTTCTTAGTATTTATGGATGTCTGTGTATGTACATGTTTATGCACGTTAGTGCACGCGCATGATGTGTATTGTTCGCTTCACTGATTATATAGCTGTGTTTCTTATGGTGTATTCTAAAGTCTCCTCGCTTCAGTGCTTATGGAGCACACATGCTCACACCCAGTATTACTGTTCGACTCAACGAGGGAAGGTCAGGGTGTTCCACGTCAGCTTACACTAGAGGGGAGACAAGTCGAGGACTCCACGTTGTATTGATCTCTACTCTCCCGCTCGACCTAGCCTCGTTTTCGTTATAATATTTTAATGATGTAAACAAACGTATATTGTCGGTGCAGTGTACTACAACTGATAGTGTGTTGATATGGCTGGTTCAAGGTGAGTATAGGGTGTACTGATACACATCATGTTGGCTAGATATGTAAGTAATGTACTTATGAGAATAGGGTGTACTAATACACAGGTTGTTGGTTTGTTATACGATGTACAGGTGACAAGGAACGGGTGTGAGGTCTGTGTTAGATTGACTTGATATGTAAACAGTACACATGTGAATATGAAGGGTATTGGTAAAGGATATGTTTAGGGTTAGTTTAATGACCCATTTACGCGGGCTCGTATAGTTTAAATATAGATATTGATGTACAGAGAACAGGCACCGGATAAATATACATATTAGTCACCAGTGAATAACTACATGGGAATGGTGTGAGATTTGATACGCTTGAATGTGTTATGTATATGTACGTAGATCGAAGATCGAAGTAATCATATATGTATGTAATGATCACAGATGCAAGTTTTTTGTAGATATACGTGTGGTCGTGTTTTTCATACGGCAGTCGGCTTTTAGGGATACTCAAAAATTGTAAATGCATGTCTAGGCTAGGTTAAAGAGGAGCAGCACGTTTTTTGCAAATTTTATTTTTTCAAATTTCTCATTTGTAATGATAGTTTATGTCATTTATAATTATTTTAGAGGGTTAACATCATATTACACAAACCAATAGTCCGTATTAGTAATAACAGTGCTACGTATAATGCAAATATTGCATGACGGCCATTTTATTGTGAACACATTTTATTATTTCAGAGGACATAAACGATTCCCATGGTTTTACTGACTCATGTACACCCATCATTTAACTTGATTTACTGAGGAGAGAAGGGTATTTTTCTATTGGTGACATTTTTTCAAATACATTTCATCGACTTATTTGAGCGAAAAAACGTGCTTCTGCCCCTTTAAGATAGCGATTTTACATGCTAGTGGTATTAGATGCCCTTATACAGCCTTGTCCGGAAGGCGTGGTCCCAATATATGCGAGTAGTGCTATATGATCTAGCTAGCTCTTTACATTCTATTGACCAATATTTGAAGTACGTCCCAGAGATAATAAACGAAAGAAAACACTGCGAAATGTTAGAGGATCAATGAACCACAATCTATATTTGTAAACTGGTGGGGAAATATTAGATTCGAACCCGGACACTGATTCAGGCCCTGATACTGAAAATCAACGGTGTTTACATAACTTTGTAATACCACCTTCAACATAATTACTGTACATCTTTCAATAGCAAATGTCACAGATGGCTATATTTGAGTGTGTTATTATTTTTTTTCTTCTCATACATACTTTTATGTGGGAAAAGTCGGAATCCCTCTTTTCAAATGGGATCACCAATTTACAGTTAAAATCATATCGTCAATAATATCATAATAATATCATGAAAATAAAGTAATTATTGCAGTAAAATAATTTATACACATATCTATTCTCTCTCCCTCCCTCATGTCTCATCTTGCATATCGACATGGTTGGTTGCACTTTCTACCTGTTCGTGTGTTGATTGACAAGCACAGAAACCTTAAACAGTCAAACACTTGACATGATATCCTTCCTGTCACCGTTTGTTTACAGAATTGTTGTCTGTGAAATACTAACATTGTAAACAATTGAATTCATTGTATTTGACACCTGATCAATTTACTCAGTATATGTGTGTTCAGACATCTAGTGCTCGTTTAGATAAACTGTATGTCTATTGTAAGTAACCCAAAACGGGTGATCTATTTAGTATTGCGAAATCCAGGTGTGCTCCCAGTGTTGCATGTGAAGATATATATCTACCAGTGGGTTTACAATGCACTACACACGGCAGGTGATTCTTTACTTCGTTATACTCTACGTGTCAATAGTCACCTGCTTCCCTATCTGTCATCAAGTTAACCGAAATACGATATTATCCTGTAAGTCGATAACAGTGTGTAATTAAACCTGCATGTGTAGAAGGCGCACATTCTGTCAGCAGATATAAACAAAAGCTCGTTTCCAGTATAAAGCGCTTCCAATATATGCTCGGGATATAGGTGTTGTATATTGATTATATAGGCCATGTTGCTTATATCAAACGAGATATTAAAATCCCTCTTCCAGGACTGATTGTCAGTCTAGCGTCATGCTTCAATGCACAGGTAGGTTAGTGTCAATATTCACGTTGCCCGCTCGTGCTAAAATCTGATCTGATTGGATGGAAGCACTACGTCGATGTGTGCTGATTGGATGAAAGACGTAAAAAAATCAACTGTGTAGTATGTATTCTATGCTATATATAGACGTGAGGGTTTTCTATACGCATTAACTTCCGTCTTTGAAGGCTCGTGTTAACGAATAAAAATAGATATTATTTGTAAACATGCTTGGGAATTAAGAAAGAAGAAATACCATACATACCGTTATACCACAAACAGCTTTCTTCTTACAATATAAACAAATTAATTCCATGTTTGTATTTTAATCTTTCTTTATCAAGTGAATTAATTAATTATTCACTTACATTTATGTATTTACTAAACTGTAATTAACGTTTCCATTTATCTCTTTATTCACTTTTTTATCATATATTAGTTAATTTATTCCTTTATTTACTTGTTTATATATTTTTTTCATTGTTTATTATCCAATATATAACATTTTCTAAAAAATATCGTCATTTTAAGAATTGGCAAACACTGGGGAAAAAGTTATTCATAAAAAAATATTATTTTATGAGTTATTGCAAAGAAGCCTCCGACAAAGGAAATTTCAGAAGTTTCGACTCACCACATACTTGTTTTTTAAGGGTGAACATGTTCGAGATGGGTGAAGTTCAGGTTAAAATACTATGAACTGTACCGTCTGTGAGCTAGTCCTGCTTCATGGCTGTGTAAAATTAAGAGCCTTTAATACAGTAGATATTTATTCAGCAAGTCTGAATAAATTGAATGAATGTATGAAATTGAAAGTATTAAAAATATATAATTAAAAGGATAAAGGTACAGTAATTATATAACAAAATCCATAGACTAAATTTTAGTCTATCTTTGAGCAACTCTACGTGATTTGCAACGTTTGGCAAAAAATTATGAATATTTTAAATTTGTATTGCGTGTTTCTCTACAGATCTCCAGCTAATGACTGATTATGAAAGATGAACCAGAGACAGGAACTGCAAGGTAAATATTACTCGTGCATAAATTTGCAAATATTTGCATAATTACCAAGTTAGTGATTCATCATTGGTGATTGTCCAATAATTAAATTTTGATCAACCTTTTGATTTTCTTGAATTGATTGCCTTAAGAATAATTTTTTTAATAAAGTTTACAGCCTTTTTAACTATGTATTTAAGTGTACAATTTCCAATATTACTTTCGATCTTTATCATAGGCATAGGGCTAATGGTCAAATGACATGCATATTCTATAAACTTTGGCCAGTTTGGTGTTTTTCGATAGCTAGTCAACTAAAATTATGTTCTTGTACATGGTTCCTTGCAAATATGTCCCCCAAAATTAATAAAATAGAAATAAAAAGATTAATGAATCGTAACCATATACGGTCGTTTGACATGTAAAGAATTTAACTAAGGTTATACACTTTATTCGGTTCTACTGCTGTAGCAATAAGCTTCAATTGAACATTCAATATTCAACATACAGATTCAACTGAGGCATCTTCAGAAAACCAAAGGATATCAAATAATGCTTGTGTGTATTCATTCATTTTGTTTCTATCGATCAGGTTTTATGTTGAAATATTTACTTTATTGGTAACAGGAAAATACACATGTCATTGTGAGTTATTAAATTTATTGCAGGTTGTAGGAAATGTCAAGATAGTCTCAGTGACACTGACGAGCTCCCATTTCCCGAGGACAGGTATCTGGTGATCCACGTGGTCGCCTCACTGATCAACAACCCTCCACTCAACCCTCCCAGCAAACCGGGCAAGAAGACCAAGGAGGAGAAGGACAGAGAGAAAGAAGAGAAGAACAGAGAGAAGAAACTCAAGAAGGACGACAGGGACAAATTTTGCCGTAATCTCAAGTGTCTTATATCTGCACTGAGGAATTCCGGGGGAGGCGTGGTCCTCGTTCATATAGTGGGACTTGAGAGGACAGACAGCTGTTTGCATCACTTCCATGAACTGGTGGACCCTCGGCTGAATGAGATGATAGAAAATGGAAGTCTCTTTGTAAATGTCTACAGAAAGAACTGGATAAAGAGCATTTTCCAGGAGGACGGGGAAGCATCTCCCGATGATTTATATTCTGATGTTGTTGCTGTTGGTGCTGTGCCCACCATTAACGTCGTTACTGTGGAATTCAATACAAAAGTTCCCCAAGATTTCTCCATTGTTGATCCCACCTGTGAAGAGATAGTTCACTACTTAAAGGCGGAGGATAAGTTTCGAAGCACCGTGCCTCGACTTCGAGGATTGACTATTTTACAAGAGAGTCGGAAGATTCAGCACAAGGCCTTTGTTGTAGAAGACGAACATTTGGAAAGGAGTCTTCTTGCAAATCCTGCGTCCTTCGCGGAGTATATCTGGAATACGTTAAAGCTAGGTCAGAGTATATCAGCGTTCTCTAAAGTTGAGGGCGGAGGTTCCTTCTACCTTGGGGTTGCTGAGGAAAAGGAAATATTTCCTTCCTACATTACTCAACGGCACCACATCAAGGGATTTCAGTACGACAGGCGACATTTGGACGAACTCAAGGTTTCACTGAGACGACAAATTAAGGATCACACTTTGGTTCTGTTCTTTGGTTCAGACGCAACGCCAGCAGCTTTACCTCCAGAGTATGTGGAGATCGAGTTCTACAAACGTTCACCAGGCTTGTATGTATGCGAAGTTGCCATAGCAGCTGTGAACGGGCTTGTGTTTCATTCCAAAAAGGGTCCTGAGGCGTACGACCTCGATAGCGACAACAAATTAGAACTTGTAGATATTCAGGAGTGGAAGAGGCGTTTGCTGAGAGTAGATAGCGACATTGACGAATATCTTTAGAAACAAACAGCAACAAGTCCTGTATAAAATATCGGTACTGAACTATTCCTGAAGAGAATTAAAACACGGAGGTGTAATTCATGTAAGCAGACACATAATTGAACATTTTATGCTGCAAGAAAATACTGCTTACAAAACTGACTCAATTGTGTAGTGAAACTAATTCAATGAAGTAGCGACTTCTTGTCTTGTCTTTACACGACTGAAAACAAACGACATTCAGTGATCCCAGGTTAAACTATGATGTATCCCACGCTCCACCTGACTCTCGCTCTACCAGCGCCACCAGTAGACGGACAGAACCCCACCGGTCAGAAGGAAATTGAACTCCAAGGTACATGAGATACTTTGTGTAAATACATACAAATACTTATTGTAAATTTCTTGATATAAATAACACTCCATCAGTCTATCAAATTTGGTATATTGCTGTACTAAATCAACCATAATCGTTGTAACAATGTACTTGTAAAATGGATATTGATAACGATTTTAACTAAGTAAAACATCACTATTTTCATCTTTATAGGAGGCGGGATAGCGCAGTGGTTAGCGCGTTCGGCTTCGGATCAAGAGGTCCAGGGTTCGAATCCCACCAGGGGCACGGCAACTTTGTCTGCAGTAGAGAACTGTTCTACACGCAGTAAGGTTTGGGTGCAATGCTTCACTGAATTTCAGCGTAGTACCACCCATGGTTCGCTAGTTCCAGCCGATGCTCGCAGATTTCACCGCAATGCATAGCCACATGGCGTTGCGGGCTTTCTCCCTGCCATAATACTAGCAGTCGCGATATAAGTGAAATACTCTTGAAAGCGGCGTTAAACCCTAACTCACCTCACCTCATCTTTATATCCTCACGTTACTGAATCGACCAGCATTAAAATGGTATTATTTTCGGCAACAGCAAGTACTTATTAATACAATAACACCATTTATAACGTCGGACAAATGTGACCTCTACCACATACTGGAGGTCACTTTAACTCCATTGAATAATCATTCTTTTATAAAATGTACGCCGTGAGGCACATTTTCCGGAATATTAGGGGTCACCAATAAGTTGGCAATAATAGTGAGTTATTGCTTCACCTTCTATTGCATGAGTTGGTCACGTTATATCTCTTTGTCATTCGACTTTCGATTTCTAGCTGGAAGAATATATATCAAATGAGTCACCTTGTAATGTCTTGAAACTATTCATAACAATAACATAACTGGTGTATGGTTCAAATAGAATAAATATAACATGAACCACTCGACAATGTTATGACATTTGAAATTACTATTTATTACATTAACATCCCTTTCAGATGTCATCAGTCGATCATTGGCCAGGGATGTTCCTGTCTCCTCCTTCCATCATAAAGATCAGAAGATTTGTCAGATTGGAAACAGTTTGGCAAGAATACGAGACTACATGTACAGAGGAGGTGGGTATTTGTACATTATCTTGTCATCTTCTACAAAATATGTATTTAAATAATATTATGATAAGCATATTGAACTACCTTTCATATTTTAAAAGTTGAAATGATTAATTTAAGATTATTACGTTATTTCTAAAGAACACTGTTACAATTGTTTTACTGACCAGAAAGCGATTGCTTAAAATCGTTTTGCTATTCAAACAACTTAAAGCCTATTTTTAGAAATTTTGGAAGCAGTTATTTCTACTTCAAGGAAGAAACATGAATCTTGAAGGAACTTTGTCTGATTTCAGAAAAACTGTGCATCTTTCCACCACTCAGGAAAAATGAGACGAATGTAGTAATAACGTCTCTACATACCAGGGTAAAACACCTGTTCTCTGAGGGGTTCGTCTTCACGTCAGGGTTCCTGGCATCTGCAACAAACATAGCCAGTTCCAGTTCCAGTTCCTCGGCATCTCTCCAGGACGTCCTTCTGGTTATACCAGACCGTCCAGCTTGCTTGTTCTCTGTCCTGGAAGCCGATACTGATCCTCAAGCACGTCAACAAACTATGAAGTATGTTGTCTCTCTGTCAAAGGGCATCGTCAAATCTTTGAGGCGATTCTGTAATGCTCAGATCAGTTTGGTATACGGCATCATAACAGTTGACGAAATGTCCAGTATGGACTCCTTCAAGAAAGCTTTGGACAGGTTGGTTGATAAAACATCACAATGGAGTGTTCCCGTGACTCTCACAATGCCCAAGAAGAAATATTTGAAAGTTGTAGAATCTTTCATCCTCTCTATGAGCATTTTCCAGTGTGTATCGGACTCTGAGGACGGTCCTCTCTGGTGTCTGACTTTAGATCAGTTCAGGACAATCCAGGAGAACCTTTCAGAGAAGAAGGTCACGGTAAAGGTCATGCCTCACTGTGGTCAGAGGGTACTCATGCTGGAGCTTGCTTCACGTCTGGACAAGTTGGCTCCAACCACCCTGGTGTCCAAAGATGACAAACTCAGAGCCACTGCTAAGTGAGTTGTTCTCTTGTGACTTTTATGGCTGTACCTGCTTTGAAGGTGTTTTCAGATTGACAATTATAGATTTTGATGCTTTTTGCTTGTCATTTCTGTATCAAATTGAGTTAACCTGTGTTTAACTTTTTAATTTGTATATTAGTTGTAAAAATGTTGATTTGTGTGTTTCTGTTACCAGCAATCTGTGAACCTTGGAATGTTTATGTTCATAAAGTTCTGTCAAAGAGCTTTAAGATAGACAATTGGTTTAAATGAGAAAATATGTAAAGTCATTTTTTGATTTAACATGAAATAATTCATGTTTCTTACGATATACTACAGTTAAGATCTTCCTTTTACAATAAGTTTGAAAGATTTGCAAAAATGAATATGTTCAGATTAATTTATTTCTAATTTAATTTATATCTAATCAATATTCATCTTTTGTTTCAGAAAGCAGAAAACATGTGCGCACGTCCTAAGTCCAGAAGAATTCAACAAAACAAGAGAGGAAGAAATAAGTGTTTGCATTGTAACAGACTGTGGAAAAGAAATCCCAGAAATACATGACCTAAATGGGATAGTATGGACGTTCGTTAAGCTGCCAGGTACCCATCTTACAACCTATTTTAGACAAATTTTAAATTCTAAGAGCCTAAAGCATCGCTATCAACCTGAATGAAGGATCTGTATGAAAGCTTTATTACCCTTTATTGCCTGTAAAGATGATATTTGCTTTATCATTATGGAAATTAACACGATTACCTATTAGTGTCAATTATAATGTGACAACGTTATGTATCCTATGTTGCATATACATGTAAAACATTAAGGAATTTCGGTCATTCTAAACATTCTCTAACAATAACACCTCATACAGAGGTAGAACTGCTCCCGCCGGTGCTTGTTTTATTTTCAAGTTTGAGGTTTGTTACATCTAGCCAATGCAGTTTGTTTATGTCAGATTTAATGGATATCTTTAATTTTGGCCATAAGTATTGATATTGAGTATTTAATACCAGGAGACACAATATCTCGTTGATGCTGAATTTATTCTCATTTCTGAATATGTAATCCTTAACTGAGTTTCGTTAGATCCAGCTGATGGAGTTCACGATATAAGATTTATTGAATATATTTACTTTTGTCACGTTTGGATACACGTGGTTTTGAGGGCTTTCTCCTTTTCACAACTTTTTTCAACTCCAATCAATCAACGCCGTCATTAACATCGCCAGGTTTCCTCCCTTATAATGCTTTAAAACGCATATTTTGTATGTTGTTATATACATATTATATATTTGTCAAAGCTTTGTGATCCAAAACGAATTCCTTTCAGGGCAAAAAAGTATTTTCTAGTATCTATTGGCTATTATTTATGGTCTAATTAATATATATATATATATATATATATATATATATATATATATATATATATATATATATATATATATATATATATATATATATATATATATATATATATATATATATATATATATATAGTGTTTATTATCTAGTATCTATTGTATATTATCTATTGTCTATTTGTCTATGTTCTATTGTCTATTATATATATTGTCTATTATCTATTATGTATTGACTATTGTCTATTATCTATTGACTATTGTATATTATCCATTGTATTTTGTCTATTCGTCTATTGCCTATTGCCTATTACCTACTGTCTATTGTATATTGTCTATTGTATATTATCTATTGTCTATTTGTCTATTGCCTATTGCCTATTACCTACTTTCTACTGTCTATTGTCTACATTATATCCGATATTATCTTGTCAGCCCCAGACGCCTACCAAGTTGACATGGACACCAGATCCACACCAGAGTTTTCCTTGAAGAAGGATGAGGGTAGGAATATAACTGTTAACGAATACTAAGAGTGTTCTACACATTGTACTTGTTGTGCACATCCAGCAATTCTTTGTTCTAATTTTTAAACATTCTAAAAATGTTATATAGCCGTTTAGAGTCCAAAATCTAATTTCTTTATTTCAACATCTCCTAAGAAGTGTTAGATGGGTACATAGGGTTGGCAGGACTTGTTTCAATTTCTTTGACCTTTAACCTCTAACCTCTTACGACTAGACTGTAATTCATTCTAATTAATGTTCATCTTGTGTTGCCACTCAAGGTTAATTTCAATATGGTTAACATAAAACTTTTAAAATGTTAATGATGTTGACGTTGTCTGATAACTACTAGAACTAATGTTTTATTGTTCACGTTTCCAGCCCCCGACTCCCCCAAACTTTCATTGATGGATGGTATCATTCAGGAGGTTTATGTAAAAAGACCGACAGGTAAAGTATTGAGATAATATCCACAAACTGTTTAATATTTACCATGTTTAATTCAGTTAATATTATTCTTATAAACTTTGCTGCAATTATATATGGCAAATCTAAATGACCTTATTATTAAAAATCGCATATTTTCTCATTTTGAAATTTAATCCGTGTGATGCAGATAATACAATTTAAAACTAGAAATATGTGCATGTAATGCACTGTGATGTCCCCCGCTCCAACTTTCAATCCAATCTTCTCCTCTTGACATTATTTTTCACTTATGATTTTGAGATAGAGGTCTGAAAAGGTTCCTTATCCCTATATGCAATAAGTTCGAATCGTTTCCAAGGAAACCAGAAAAAAATTAAAAAATCAGAATAACCTAAGTAGCAAAAGGCACCACTCCAACACTAGGTCTAACACACACCAAGTTTCGTGAAAAAATACTGCATAGATTTTGAGAAACGAGAAATAAAAAATTCAGAATAGCCAAAGTAGCAAAAGGCACCACTCTATTACTAGGTCTAAGCAAATACAAAGTTTGGTGAAAAAATATTGAACGGTTTTGGAGATAGAGGCCGGAAAGGGTCCCTACCCCCAAAATGCACTAAGTTCAAATTGTTTCCATGGAAACCAGAAAAAAATTTCAGAATAACCAAAATAGCAAAAGGCACCACTCAACCACTAGGTCTAACCACATACCAAGTTATAGAACAGTAATATTGGTGTCCACATCTAAATCTTAAAATGTGTTAATTCCACATGTTCATGATTAAATATCAATATACTTCCCACTGTTGTGGATGTTCCGTGCAATCTAGAAATAATCACCATCTGCAGATTGTGAACTCACAATTTGAAGATTGTTCGAACAATATGCAGATTGTGATATACATGTACGCTCGGTGGTTCGTAACATAGATACAATAACCATTGGCAGAAGCAATCAATTTCTGTTTCCCACTGTTGTAGACGTTCCGTGCAATCTCGGAACGATCACAATCTGCAGATTGTGAACTCACATTCTGAAGATGGTTCGAACAATTTGCAGATTGCAATATATCCTAGATTGTTCGCAACATAGATACTATTACCATTGGCAGAAAACAATCATGGTAAGAAGCAGACACCACAGTTTAAGTTGTTATATGTTTACAGGTTACAGGGAGTCGTCATCCATCATCTCCCTAAGTGAGTATGAACTCGTTTTGCTTTAATATTTAATATTTTAATGTATTATAATTAAAGACATACCTTTTCTCCAACCGGTTTCAATTTATTTTCCGGGAGATATGACATACTTAATATTGACCTTCATGTAAGATCTTTACCGACCGGTTTCACAGTATGTGATTGTCAGAGTAATATATTTTGGGGAAAACAAAATGCACAATGACCTTTTCCCTTGTAGGAATGAAAAAGTGTAGGTTTCGATTCCAGTTAATAATTGATTGGCTCTCTCAGGCAGGACCATGAAAGCGTTATCTCTAACTGGGAATGAGACGGTGAGAAAGTTGGCTGGTCCTGAAATTTCACTTGGAAATAAAGTGACCGTTTACAAAGGTAATCTGCTTTGTGATTATATGTTAATCAACAAACGTCTACTACCAACGATGTGTGAGTTAGCATGAAGTATTGATATGACATATTTCTCGTTTTCGCTCCATTGATACCAAACTGATAAAAATTATATTATATGAAAAGTTGTTAGTATAGTGTATTTAATCGTTGTTTATATCATTATAATCGAAACAGGCACATCAGGCCCCCTAGTAAACCTGGCTCGGCGAGGCTTCCGGGATGAGAACTACAGAAGTGAATCTCAGACGCACCTTTTTGGTGAGTAAATGCAGCTTCTAATTAATTATTTTAAAGGAAGGGTTCTATCGAAGTATCCGACATTTTTGTAGTTGTGCATTGCGTGATATGAGAAGAAAATCTGAACCTCATAAACACATTAACCCCGATAGAACCCTATCTTTTTCAGAAATATTTTTAAAAAGTGATCATTATACATCACTTGTTTACATATTTTTCAGTACGTTGTTTGTCAATATAGGGTAGTATCATGATTGATGATCCATAGGCAAAATACAATTTCAATCAATTATTTCTTCTCATAAAGTAATTTTGTTTTAAAGGCGCTGTAGCACGTTTTTTGCAAATTTTATTTTTTCAAATTTCTCATTTATAATGATTATTTATGTCATATATATTTACTTTAGAGGGTAAAACATCTTATTAGACAAACCAATGATCCGTAGTGGTAATAACGGTGTTGCGCATAAAGCCAAAATTGCATGGCGGCCATTTTATTGTGAACACATTTTATTATATTCGAATGACAAAAAAAATTACCATGGCTTTACGGAACCATGTACACTCATTTGTAACTTGATTTTCCGAAGAGAGAAGGGTGTTTTACTTTTGTTGACATTATTTTTCAAATACATTTCATAGACTTATTTGAGCGAAAAAACGTGCTACAGCGCCTTTAAATGTCAATTGAGTTTGCACATGATGCACATGTACGTTCATCATTAACTGGTTAGTCAATTATTAAACATGTAAATAATTTAAATGAAAAAGAAATTCAAAAGTTATCTACAAAAAATATTATCTTAGATACATAGCAGTTTACCCATGCATATAAATGCAGGGTAAAGAAATGTAAAGAAACGTAGGGTGTTTCCATGTACACTCAACCGCAAAAGAAACGTCACCATAATTTTAACAATGTACAAAACAAAATACTGCTGCTTGAGAAAGTGACTTTTTGATGTATTGGAAAGACACAGGGTTAATAGAGAAGTACTCACAATTTCATACATGGAGTATGATACTTTTATTTTTATGTCAGTTCAAATACACTTGAGGTAATGAAATCGCTTTTTTTTCCATTCAAATAAAAAAAATTGTAAAATGTAGAAATTTAAGTACTAACATGTTGTCGATATAAATAACATTCTTGGATTTGAATTGTGTATGCGTCTTAAACTGTAGGATGCCATAAAATAAGCTCTCCTATCTCAACTAGTAAAGGAGATTCGAAAAGATTTTCTGTGTTTCTCAGAAATATGAGTAGATAATGTTTTGAGATTTCAAGTCTAGTTTAGTTGGCTTCTGAAGACATGATGTATCTCTGTTTCAGTCGTGTTTATCACTTGTGGATTGAATTATCTTGTAATTTGTATGGTTACGTTTATTTTGCGGTTATATGTATGGATAAACAAGTTCCTTATGTCATCACATCGCCTCCAAAGAATAAAGAAGTTGATAATTAATAAAAATGTCTCCATTCGTCACCACCTCCGTTCTAGAATGTCAATCATAGAATTTATTTCATTGCGAGTCGCGGGTAAACTTTCACCAGATTAAATAAACCAACATTTGTCAAACACCAACAAGTATTCTATTTTATTATTTTTATTTTTAACAAAAATATGTAAAATCCCTTGTTTTTCGATCCATACTTATATAAATGTGCAATGATAAACTGTTTAAAATAGAACTAACCTAACAATTTGGAAATAATTAGTTTAAATTTAAAAAATCCTTGTTTTCCAGAGAGAACGAAACATGAAATACAGACCTACACCAAAGACACAATAAAACTGGACATTGTGGAAACTGCTGTTACCAAACTTCAGATCCACCATACCTTAGTGATATCAGGTCTACCAGGAGAAGGGAAGACAACTCTTGGCTACATGGTCCTGAAGGAATACCTGGATAGAGGCCGTCATGTTTATGTAGTGAGGACACCTGAGGAATTCTTTAGCATCACCGATATGGTCAACTCGGTTGTTATGTTTAATGACTTGTTCGGGTCATTTCATTATGACCAACCAGGCTTTGGCAAATGGATTCCTGTTTTCGAGAACCTCGGGAGACTTTCTCACAACATCTTGACAGTGTTCGTGTCGCGAGAGTACGTGCTCAAACAGGCTATGAGAAAACTGGAGAAATTTACAAACCTGTTTTTTTCCAGAAACACCATCTTGAATCTATCTCTTTCTCAAGAGGACAAGAAGCAGATTTACAAACTATTCCAGAGAAAGCAAACCAAAGTCCCTCCTTTATCTGATGCTGAAATAGATAAGCTCGTTGAAATTGCCTTCCCGCATGGATTTGCTCACTGTTGCCAACTCTTCTTCTCTCTTGACACCGGAAAAGATCACATTGAATTCTTCAGAAACCCACGACTGTTCCTGGACGCGGCTATAGCAGCACATTACCACAATGATGTCTACAGAAGGGTTGCATTTCATCTTCTTCTTTATGGGGAAGGGGATTTTGATGCAACTAAGCTGATCCTGACTGATCAGATTTCTGCAACACAGTTTGAGATAATCAATCTTCTTAAAGGAGTTGTAGATACTTCTGAGGTTTTGGTCTCTGGGCGTTTTGATTACCACTTCGGAAAACTGCAGGAATCTTTTGAGAGCATGTGTGGGCTCTTCTTGGAGAAAGACGACCATTTCCTAAGATTCAAGCACACCTCAATCTATGAAAGTGTAGCAAATGTAATATGTCACAAAAACGTAAAGTTCATAATCGAACATTGCAATGTCAACTCTCTGGACTATTTTGTTCGCTTTGACAAAAAGGGAGTACCGATGTCCCACTTGAAAGTCCTATTGCCAGCAGAAAGCCTGGATCATTTGGTCAAAAGGTTATGTCTTGAAATGCAAAAGGGACACTTGCTGCCTGTCCTAAGGCACAGTCTATTCACAACTTCACAAGGAGTTTCCCTCTTTCTATCTCGAATAGATCTGGAGGAGGCCATCAAGTTGACTGACGTGACACTGAAAAAGTCATTCTGCTACCTGGCCTGCAGTAATGGCGATGAAAAGTTACTGGCCGAAATGATCAACACTGTCATATTTTCCACAGAAATGATGAGGCATGTCATTCACGGATGTTCAGAGTATGGAAACAAAGGAGGTCTTCTCCTGATACAGGCCTTGATGAGGGGTCACAGCACGAGATACAGCCCAACAACAGCTGAGAGGGCGTGTATTCTGGCAATAGAAAATGATCATCCAGAAATCGTGGAGGTTCTGCTGACTGACATGAACTTAGAACAGAGGCATGTGTTCGACCACAACAAGAGTTTTCTGCTTGCTGCAGTGAAGGGTCAGAAAGACGTAGTTCAGATCTTCCTGGATATGGGTGTAGTCGTAAATACTGTTGATAGCAATGGTTGGACGGCTCTTCACCATGCTAGTGATCTTGGAGATGTTGACTTGGTGACTCTTCTTGTATATAGAGGCTGTGATGTGAACATGCCCACTAGAGATGGACTCACGCCATCTCATATCGCCACAAGAGATGGCCATGTGGAGGTTTTACGGGCCTTGCGTCGTATTGGAGGAAACATAGCTGCACTGACAGCTAATGGAGAGACACTTCTTCATATGGCAGTCCTTTCTGGGAAAACTGACATGTTCAAGGAGATATGCACCTACCCCATGAAGTATTTTCAACGTACAGTGAAAGAAGGACAGACAGCTCTAATCTATGCTGCCAAAAACAATTTCATCGAAGCAGTTGAACTGATGATTAACAGTAGATTGCTTGTGTTTGTTGCTGACAAGGAGAAGAACACTGTTCTTCATATTGCAGTCAAACATGGCTTCCATGCATTGGTGAAGCTTTTGCTGTCAAAGCTGAATAGTATCTTTTATGTGCCTCTTTTACATGCACAGAACAAGGAAGGATATGCGTCAATCCACATCGCTGCTCAAAATGGAGATGAGAAAATCATCATACAGCTATTGAAATTCACTTCACTATGCATTGATATTTGTGGTCCAAATGGTGAAACACCTCTTTGCATTGCCCTGAAGATGTCTCATGTAAAAGCTGGTCATCAGTTGTTATTGGAAGGTGCTGATGCCCATCATCGATGCAAGAACGGCTTCACTCCTTTGCATTTAGCAGTTAAACATAACTGGAGCTCTGCAACAGTCAAGTATATATTGCAAAAGGGTGTGGATGTCAATGCAAGAACCAAAGACAAGCATACTCCGCTGTCCTTTGCTGTGACAAATAAAAATCTTGCCATTGTGAAGCTCCTTCTGTCGTTCAAGGCTGATGTCAACATTCCAGATAAGAAGGGGATAGGTCCGTTCCATTATGCATGTATTGGGGGAAATCTTGAGATTGCAGAGCAACTGCTCGAGACTGAAAAGTGCAATGTTGAGCAAACGGATGTAGATGGAAACACTCCTCTGGTCATTGCAGCAGCAAACGGATCTTATGAACTGGTACAGAATTTAGTTTACAGACTGGCAAACATTGAAAAACGGACCCGAAACATGGAAACGAGTCTTCATCTAGCAGCAAGGAACGGACACCTACGAGCAGCAGAGATATTGATAAATGCTGGTTCTGACGTTAATACCCAAGCAAAGAATGGATCCAGTGCTCTGTATGACACATCCGGCAAAAATCATGATCAACTTGTTGCATTGTTATTGAATAATGATGCAAATGTAGACATCCGACATTTTGATGATAAGACTCCTTTGCATACCGCAGCTGACATGGGAAACATGCGAGTTGTGCAGATGCTTCTGGACCATGGAGCTGACGTGAACCATGGTGATAACAGGCAATGGTCTTCGTACCATTTCGCAGCTCAGAATGGCTTCATTGACATCATCAAGCTCCTGTTTGCCAATGGAGGTGATTCTAACAAGCAGACAATTGAGGGGTTGACATGCTTGCATTTGGCTTGCTGTAGAGGACACAACGACCTTGTGTTGTTTCTTATCCAACATGGATGCAGGTTGGACATTGTTGACAATGCAGGGATGAATATTCTACACGTAGCTGCTTCATTCTGTGACAGGAAAACAGTATCCTTCCTCTTAGCTAGAGGTCTCGATCCCAATGTTCCCGCAAAGAAGGGAGTGACACCTTTACACTTGGCAGCCGAGAAAGGCACCATAGATGTGGCCACAGAGCTCATAGAAAGAGGTGCGGACGTGAACTCAACATCAACCTCGGGAGATTCCACATTGAAGATATGTTGCTTGAAAGGACATGAATATCTTGTGGCACTTCTGATAACACGTGGAGCTAAACTGGAAGTGGAAAACAAATATGGTATGACTCCACTCATTGCAGCGGCAATGTTCAACCATTGTGCAGTTGTTGAAAGACTTCTCAGAGCAGGAGCAGATATTGACCACAGTGATCTTCGTGGACAGACTCCTCTGCATATGGCTGCAGTCAGAGGTCACATGGCTACTGTCTCCCTGCTACTCAGTTCTGGGGCAAAGCATAAACTGACTGTGTTCGGTTTCTTGCCCTATGATTACGCTGCAGTAGGCCGACACATGGGCCTCTATCATCATCTCGTCATGAACACGCCTGTTCAAGTGGCTGTGAAGAAACTCCTTCTCATCGTTCTCCAGGTCATGAAAGTAAAATGATATATGGACATTTGTAGATTTGATCAGCAGGAAATATGACAGCCAAACTGAACGAGTAAAATTCAAAGAGAAAAACATATGAAAGGAAGAAGCAAGGTTACATCATGACCAATCACTAGAAAGGATATATCATGACCAATCACAAGAAAGATTATATCATGACCAATCACAAGAAAGATTAATCATAAACATATAAAAGGAAGAAGCCATGCTATCCAGGTGAACAGTGATCAGTAGGCTACTTTAACAATAATTAAAAAAAACTAAAATGAAGAAGCAGGTTAATCTTACAAGGGGAGACACAATGAACTCACAAAACAACACCATTGCAATCGCAAGAGTTCATCATGACCAATCACAAAAAGGTTACATCATGACCAATCACAAGAAAGGTTACATCATGACCAATCACAAGAAAGGTTACATCATGACCAATCACTAGAAAGGCTACATCATGACCAATCACACGAAAGGTTACATCATAACCAAGCATAGGTTCTTCGTGGTCAACCATGAAGAAATGCAAGATTAGGTAATAATACCAGGGAAGAGAAAGAACTCATGAAAATGTCAATGGCATATCAGAATACGAGACTGAATTTAAATGTAGCTACGGATGTGTACAGATTGTATAGAGAGAAGACTTACCACTTGCTGGAAACAAACTGTAACAGCGATAGGCTGTATTATATCATCATTTACTGTATACGTATCGGTGTCTATTTGTATCTTTGGAAGTGATGACCCGTCATACGAGTAACAACAATACACAATGTATTATTGTTCTGAATATCTGTCAGTGTACATCTGCAATAGCGTACGCGTTAAGGCCCAGGCAATAATCTAGTGACTAGTCAATAGCATTATTGAAGAAAGTTGGCAGGCATAAGCGCTATTGCCTGTGAAAAAGAGGTTTGCTTTTCCCTATTGCCAGTGGCATTAGTGCTAATGCCGTGATTACAACTCACCAATCCATGATGTAAACATGAACTCACCCCAAACAAAGTAATGTTTTAATGTCTTCTTAGCATTGCACAAGATTGTTGATTACTGTGATTGACAAGCCTTTTCATTCTCCACATACAGGAAGTTACTTGTTTTCATTACTTAATCTTACTTGATATGGCATGATATATACTCGGTCGTTAATGAAACTTCATCACATTTTCAACAGTCACATGTTTTGTAAAGAGGTACCCGCAATTCCATACATCAGAGTATGATACTTTTATTTTATGTCTGTTCAAGTACATGTTGGGTGCTGAAATTGCTTTTTTGCCAGAATGTGTTGCATTTGAGCTAAACAAATTTAACATGTTGAGATTTAATTAATAAAAGATGTTGTCGACATTAATAACCTTCCTGAACTTGAAGTATGAAAGCTTTATTTCTCGAACACCAGTCACTTCTTGTGACTATAATTATGAACATTCAATTCACTATTTCATTTCATGTCCTCTTTACAGAGATTTGAGGGTAAACATATTGTTTTTACAAGAAAGGATTGTATTTGAAATCGATTTTATTCGGCAGTCTAAAGTGTTCCTCCACTGTGAATAATGAATTGACAACAAACTTATTAAGATCTGAAAACTAGTATCAAATGATGAACAATGTCAGCATCTGTTGGAAGTGTCTTAAGAAATATTGTAAATATATTGTAAGTATTATGAATTCATCATTACTTACATTGTTGTTGTCCTAGGCACCATGTTATTGCCTGGGCATTAACGCTATTGCCGGTTTTTCACTATTGCCGCTAACATATTTTTCACTATGTTTTTTCGAGTCTAAGTGTTAGAATAGAGTGTATCATATTTAATTCTATGTGATGCGGTGTACTGTTTTCAACACATAATATGCTCAAATGTCTAACTTACATACTTGTATGTAAGTATGATCAAATGTTGAAAATTGAGTTTGCATACTTAATCAGCATTCTGTTTTATTACCTACGATGCAATACTATAAAGGTTCATATTTTGTACAATTTTCTAAATTCCATGTTATATTCGTATTTTTTACAAATCATGTTTACGACACTAGTGCCTGAATATCGGTATATTGCTCGCTTGCGCTCGGGAAATACTAATATTCAGGTATTCGTGTCCTATGTTAGTTCAACTTAATCACTGATATGGAGAATCCGTCCTGTTACAATGTTGTTACAATAAAGTAGGTCAAATACGATCTCTAGTAATTTCTACGTTTATTAAATACGCTGTAGCGGTCTAAATTGATTAAACTACTCTCACAAAGAGGTAGTATCACCAATGAGTAAATAAATGACTAAGAGGAATGTTCATGGTTCGGTTAAACCATGCGAGTAAATTTTCCTTTCAGCGGCCATTTGCATTTGTCCACATCAAAATGGCCGCTCGAATGTAGTTCAAATGATCTGACTGATGTAGCGACATCTAAACACTCAGAATAGAGCTTTAAATATGGTTCAATGATGGAATGATCTGCCTACAAACCTGCCTCTCACACTGAAGAGTTCCAAACGTCGCACCATATTCTTCAAATACAGATAACCATTTTCTATGGACACGTCTGTTTTGCCCTCTAATTTAATAACATAATATAAAATCTTTGATAAAACAATAAGCAAATTTTAGAACAAATAATATGCAAAAAAAAACGTGCTACAGCGCCTTTAAGTTCAATTAAATTTCCTCATTTTCATCATGGATGTTTTATTCTGTCTGATACTCCGTTTTTACACTGATATATATTGTTATTTGTTGTTATTACTGAACCCTTCATTGAGCTGTATAGCGTGTTTTCATTAGTTGTTTGCATATTTTCATATTTCAGAGATAACTACTTAATGTAAATGTTGCAATAGAAATGTCGTCATCAGTAACGGAGGCTGATTCATTCACATTTTTACAAAGTGGTATTGCCTCTCTGTGTCGCTAGGAATGTTGTTTACACAACTTTCCAAGTGGTTTCTATGGCTTTATTATACCTCAACTTGTGATGGTTCATCACTGAACTTAACTCATTAAGTTATTTCACGTTGGGTGGTTTCTGCAGCAATACAAATATGTATTTTATTCACCTTGTTATTAACACCATCTATATATTGAGAGGACATTCTTATATATTTTCTTATTTTGCCAAATTATTATTATATTAGTCGTACCAGTGTGATTTTTTATGAAATAAATGACAATTCATATCAAGTTTTCAATCGTTTGCCTCAACTACGATTTCACCTATACCAACCAAAGGTGGGTACGAGCCCATACTTTCACCGCTTTTCGCCGCTTCAGTTATTCGTGATTCATGATTATTAGGTCAAATGGAATAAAATAATCACTAACATCACGGCAGCTAGAGAGAAAGTGTAGGGGGAAATATTTCCTTTTTCTTTCATCTGATCAGTTTCCAAAATTCGCAGAAATGATGAACATCTTGACATATTATATGTCCAGTAAGGGTGTTCGGGATCGATCCACGTTCTCAGTACGTACCAGGTAAAAGTGTAACCGAGTTGAAAGTGTAGATGTATAACAAATCACAGACGAAGGTTGTTGTTCGCTGTATGGCCAACGGTTTATTCACAGAGGAATATACTATGTAAAAAAAAGAACCCAAGTGTGTGGACTTCATACAAGACCAGACGTCACATCACAGTATCATCATGATGACATCATCAACATCTTGATATTATGAATCCAAATCATCCAAATGATCCACATAGATCCCAACATGAATCACACATGCAAGAGACAACGTCTTTGCACCTCCTGACAAATCTAAGGAGTAAAGCTTAAAATCCTACCTAAACCTAACATACAGAAGAGAGAAGCTGAGAAACCTAGAACAATAGAAAGTCGAAAGGGCGCGCTTGGGACAGGCTATTGTTTGATAGTGCACTGGTGATTGAGTGAGTGCAAAATGCTCATGCAAAGGCTGTGATTTTGGGTAAGCTAAGTGTGAAGTATAAGCTTAAAGATATGGTTGACTGAATAGTAAATTCAGTCAGAGCATAAATTAAAAATAACAATAAAATATACATCATATTTGATGCTGTTACACAAGTCTCTGGGTTCAACTTGCATTTTGAGTTAAGGACATTCAAGGGTAGATGTCCAAATTTTAAGTGAAGACAATGGCTTTTTCAGAAAACATACAGTGTCTTCTCATCTCATTCTTGAGTTGTTAAGGCAGCTCCACATAACATGCAGTGTTTTTAGAGTATCTCTGGCTTGATAAATATATCAAGATGATAATGCATCACTGCACTAAATACGCATGAAGTATAACATTGGTGAAGTTTGATTTGTTTTCAATCCAAACACTAAAGATCTCAGCAGCTGTTATTGATTATTGCAAATGTGCTTACTTTAAGAAACCAGAACGTTTTTTTTTTTTTTTTTATTTTACTAGTAAGTGCTAAAGGTGCAGTTCTATTATATAGCTATGTCATTAAGTGAACATATTGATATTATCGGCGTCATCTTGATAGGGTTAATGGTAAAATTTTATTTTGGGGGCAATCTGGAGAGAGGATGTTCTGACTAATTTACTACACACAGCTGTCAATATTAAGACAGGTGTATCAATAACACATCTTAGATGAACGAGCTAAACAGGAAGAAATTAATCTTCCCCGACTCATTGGCTTAGTCAAGCCTTGCTGCATTTCGTGGCTTATTCTGTGCCATATATTTCTACTACCAAATCCAGTAGCAGTATGCTGCTACGCTATCACAGAAACGCTGTCAAAATGCAGCAAAGTTTAAATATCAGTGATAAATTCTGGCGGAAGTTATGAATTTGAAAGAGCCTTGGAACATTGAATACTCTGTTTCACTGTTTGGGTTCAAATCAGTCAATATCGAGATAAATTGGGTGAAATCGACACTTCCTGTGTAATAGACGATGATACAAATTATAAGGAACCTAGTATGGGATAACCCATCTTCTGCAATAATTTGGCTTATCTTTTAGTAGAGTAATGTGAAATGTTGTTAAGTGTCTTCAACATTTAAATCTGGGGTTTTAATTTTAAAATCAAGAAATGCGGTTTTATCATTGACAGTTGCTGATTAAGTATACTGAATATGCAGTGATGATTACCTCTTCTCACATCCTTGAACATTGGTTTATTTCTTACCAATTAGACAATGGTAATACAGAATGTTTAATAATGTCGTAGCTGCTGATTGACGTGACGTCATAGTGATTAAGTTATTACGTCATAATATGTATGACCTACTGACAAGTGGGCGTTACATCAGCACTTTCATTGCACTGTAGCTTGATTTAAATCAGCGAGTAATAATAAAATACTTACCTCAGTCCCGTTTAATATACCGTATTTATTTCAACTCGTTTAGCATTCTCTATAATATCATAATCATAGCAGTTATGCTATTTGTGCAAATGGTTTAAAACGAAGGAAATGGATTCCATTGTCCACATAAGCTATTTTAAAGGCGCTGTAGCACGATTTTCTTACTGAAATAAACTGCTCTAACAAAAATATGAGTGAGTGTTACCAATGGCTATATACTCCTCCTGAATCAATAAAAAGACTTCTAAAACGAATGTACATGGTTCGGCTAAGCCATGCATGTTCATTTTCGTGAAACGGCGCCTTTTAGTCATTTGAATTTTGGGAAAAGAGTATGTTTTGTTTATATTTTCTGATTGGATGCGAGTTTCATGCATTTTAGGATATTTGTAATTCGGGTATTTTCTGTACTAAAAGTCCTATGATGAGTCGTTCTATGGCATTTGTTGCTGACAGAATAGTTATATTTTCTTTCCTACCCACTTATATTACAAAAAAACTAATTCCGCAACCAATCAGAAACGAGCCCGTCTTCACACTGGTCGCTTCAGTGATGATGTCATGATTAGTTATGTTGACGTCACAATGACCTAATTCCAGTACAGGATACAGTAACACACTGAACTTATTACACTTAGTGCCGTTTTCAACAGTGTTTTTTTCCAATTGTGTACATAAGGACGGTGTGTTCATTTTAATTTTCTGTGTTTAAGCAGCAGCCCGTCTCTCCTTTATAATATTGCTGCTCTAGAAGAGACAATGTTACAAAAAGATTTAAATTAGCTATTGACGAAGACTGATGCGAGCAATAGCGGGGATAAACTAAACTAAACTAAACTCTTTATTTCTTCAAATTTGGAATATAAGCTCGTATATAAACAGTATATGATTGCAAAAATCTAGATTTTGAATTTTGAAAATATTGTCCAAACAAAAAATATTGAATATGAACTTTCAAGAAGTGTAGGATTCTGACATGTATCTCAGCATCTTTGAATAGGCTATCATGGTCACGTGATACAACTCTGAGTAGATACAAACATCACCGCTAAAGTGATTATCAGCAAGGAACCAAATTGATATCTACTTTCATTAGGGACTGTGTGATATTCATCAAGTTTCCATGTTTAGCTATGTCAGTTAGTGGACAAATGATATAATCGGTATAATATATTTAGGTTACTATAAATATTTTAATCTTGGGACAATCTGTACAGTCGGTGGTCTTATATTGCCTAATTTACTACAATCAACTGTCAATATCAAGACAATATAATTACCATTATCCCAAAAAAGATGACCACGTTAATGTAATATTTGATAATATAACATATTCTTCATCTTTGTCAATTATGTATATCCAAAACAAAGAAGAGAAACACTTTCAGCCTTATCATATACGGTTAAAATCAAAACAAACACATTTGTCTATTTGTAATGTCTGCAATCTGCATTTGAATCATATGATTTTGAAAGCACGGGGAGTAAAAGCGGATTCAACAAAAAGGTTGCTTTCAACTACTTAACTAATTCCCCCAAATCAATTTAGGATACCAATCATATTAGACTTAAACAGAGAAAGATAAGAAGGCGTGCATTAGTATTACTGGTAAAGTTCATTTTAGACATTCAACTTTAACTGTTGCTCAGTTTGTGTCCGTGTGTTAAGGGAGATATACACAGACAACATACGTCAGCATTCATCAGCATACGTCAGGTTACGTCGGCATCCATCAGCATACGTCGGCATCCATCAACATTCGTCAGCATACGTCAGCATACGTCAGCATACGTCAGGGTATTCGTCGGCATCCATCAGCATACGTCAGCAGACGGTGGTATTTATCACAATAACATCAGTTTACATCAGGATATCTCAGTATTCGTCACAATTCATCAGCATACATGAAAATAACGTCAGCATGCTTCATCATACGTCGGGCACGGCAAAACAGAAACGTCTGACTATTATGATCAGTTTAATCTTTATTTGTATATGTGGCCTTTCAATGGCTGATGCATGTTTTTCTTCCAAGAAGAAATTTGAATTGAACCTGGATCAGCCCTTTGGAATTCAAGGATGTAGGAAACAGTATGAAGACAGATATGCTTGTGTTGAGGTGAACTATACTACAGCCACAATGTCATGTGTTCTTAAACTCAACATCTCCAACAGAAAGGTGAGATGTTGTCAAGGTAACGGAATGGAACAAGAATCAGTATAAAGAACGTCTTTATTAATACCATCAGATACTGTCCATAACTACGGTTTCTACATGTGTTTATCAATCTACCAGCCATATAACTCGATACTTGAAACGACATTTCTTAACCGTATCACCCGGTACGAGGGACTTACAATAATGTAAGTCCCTCCAGGAGGGTTTACATAGACAGTTGTAAACCCTGATAGAAGGAATAACAACTGTTATAAACCCTGATATATTTGCTAAGATGACGGCTTGAAAGTAAGATATTAAGAAACTAACTTAGACTAATTTTGAAAAATTTCTTAAATTTACGACAGTATATGAACAGCAAATGTTTTGAAGAAAGTGCGTCTCGAACCTGTATCCACTATCACCTTTAGTACGTGCGCTTTAGTTTAATGCGCCAAGGAGGCAGATGTGATTCTGCGTTACAAAAGCAACTTATATAGCGCAGCTGTTAACAGGCTGATTCAGGTTCCAAACAAGGATCTTATGAACGACTCTATTTACCAGTGATCCTCAGTATAACGCGATAACAGTTAAAAAGCCTGTTTTACACTTAAAAACGGTTGATAATATGGTGAAACCATTCTACATCGGATAAGGTTAGGTTGTAGACCATGATAGTCAAGAAAAAATCCCGGATGCTTCGTATCCTCGATTTTTTCCTTCCTATCAGCGTCCACAACCTTACCATATCCTCGGTATCATGGTTTCTCCTTATAGTAAACACATTTCAATGTTTTCTGTGACTTTTTTCTGTCTGACATTTATCTGTAATGTAATGTACGTATATATAAGGTAATATGATAATAATAATTCATATTCCGTTAGCAATTAAGTCTTGTTATGAGATGCAACAATATAAAGATGTGGCAGGCATAGAAATTATCCAGAAAGCAGGTATTGTATAACTCTCCTTGTAACAATCTGGTTATCAAGATTTGCCAGGCAAAGAAATTATCCAGAAAATGTAACTATCACTGAAGCATACCCATTCCTGCAGACCCATATTTGATGGACAAATTTGCCTTTTGGCTTAGCAAAAGAGATGAAGCAAATTCTTAACTTATTTATTTAAATGACAATAAAAAGCTGTCACACGCACAACTAAAAATGATGCACAGATGCCCGAGAAACATTTCATTGTTTATTTGGCCTTATACAGATGTACAAGTCATAGAAATTATCCAGGAATAGATATTGTAGTTATCTTCTTGTAGTAAAGTGTAACAATCTGTTAACTCTTTCCTCATTCACATGCACATAATGACGCAACAATGTTGGGGGTACTTGTCAATTTTAAGACTAACAATGGGTCCGCTCAGCTGATTCATGTGCACGGGTTCGCTCGGTCGTTTCCGCCCAATTCCCGAATGTAAATGATGAACTGGTACACTTCAATAAGCATTTCTTAGGTAAATTTTGGCCATAAAACCATTGGGCGTCAGCATCTTCACAGCTTTATCAATACTGTCGTAAGCTATAGAGTTTTTTGTCACGTGATCATTTACAGACATTCCGTGCGGTCGGCTGCAATCGTGTATAATACGTACATCGCTTTCACCTTTAGGGACTGCTGCTAGACTACTCACAATAGTTGGTTTAATGTTAGTTTTGATGTACTGCTCTTCAGATAATTCGTTGATAATTTTTCTTTCGACTTTAATATGATTACTTCCACAAACAGAACTTGAGTTTTCGCACATTACATTTTCCAAGACTGCGTTTTTGTCTGTGATTCTATAACCATTGGTTAGTCCGTCTAATATAAAATTTGTATCATGGTCGTCTGCTAATTCGTGTTTCCAGACGCTCTGTGAGAGGGTTAGGATAGAGACTTACATATGACGTGGCTGGTTGTGGCTGTAGGAGTTTCCCGCTGCTTGGCGTGCTGGACCTGGTGTTCCAAAGGCTGCGCCTGTCGCCCGGGGGTCAGAGTGTCTCCACTGAGGGTGGGGACCGGCACACTGGATACACACGTGGGAGTACTTGCACCGTGGAAATCTACAACGGCTCTGATTTTGAAAGATTAGTATTTCGAAATTGAGAGGGCATCCTGGGGAGCCGTTTAGCGTTATCCCTCTTATCCAAGTAGTAGCATACGTTGTGAAAGTCGATATCTGACCACCTACTCTGTTTCTCTGCCTGTGTTTTCCTATGCATGTGATCGAACATCATGACCAAGGACATTTGTGACTCTGTAGGTAATCGCCGACACATGCTGTATACTCTAAGTACTCTATTAGTCCCTGTGAGTGAAGTTTACCGTCCTTAATAAGTTTAGATAGAATTCTGGCGTTAGAAGATATCCACTGAGGCATTGAAACCCCTTCAGGTTTTAGTTTTGAATTTCCCTTTCTTAGAATAAACTGAGTCCCCTCTGATAGACTTAAGGCTTCTTCATTTTCACAATTTACAGTTTTTGGTCTAGTGACAAAGTCTGCTATAAGTAACTGCTTCTCACCTGACGTACGCACATCCTGGACAGATGAAACTGGCGGTTGTTCTGTGTGCAGCAAATCCGTGAAGGGCGTCGAGCCGAGGGCGTCTATCAGCGAGTTTAGCTCAGTGTTTCCAGCTAGAGACCGGGTAGTTGCATGGTCGACGCTACCGTCACCAACGGGCTTCGGACCGTTGTGTTGTTTAGAGTTTTTCTAAAAGTTTTCTTTGAGCCATTTTAAGCCCGAGTTCTGAGATATCATTTGCGGATAGCCCTAACTGTTGTGCTGATTCAAACTCTTCATAGAGCAAAATATATATTGTTTTATCATTAAAACCTTTACTTTCAAGCCACTCAGTTAAATTTTCTGCCATGGCTGCGCTGCATACGGTTGACACAGCAAGTATAAGGTGATCACTGCACAATGTTGGGGGTTTGGAGGTGTGTTTTTAATATGTAAATGTTTTTACGTCAATTAAAATTGACATGTACCCCAAACATTGTTGCGTCATTATGTGCATGTGAATGACAAAAGAGTTAAGAAGGAAAATGATGATATTATTTTATGTTTAACTCGGCTACATTCGGGAATTGGGCGGAAACGCCCGAGCGAACCTGTGCAAGTGAATCAGCTGAGCGGACCCAGGGTTAGTCTCTCACCGGCCGGCGAGACAGCGACCTCCCACCCACCTGGGCTAAAGACTTTTAACTCTAATAATGTGATAATCTTTTAATTTATTGTCTTTAAGTAAATTTGTACATGTTTGTATATGCTAGAGGTGTGTTTTTAATATGTAAATGTTTTTACGTCAATTTAAATTGACAAGTACCCCCAACATTGTGTGCATGTGAATGAGGAAAGAGTTAACAGATTGTTACACTTTACTACAAGAAGATAACTACAATATATATTCCTGGATAATTTCTATGACTTGTACATCTGTATAAGGCCAAATAAACAATGGAATGTTTCTAGGGCATCTGTGCATCACTTTTAGCTTTTTATTGTCATTTAAATAAATAAGTTAAGAATTTGCTTCATCACTTTTGCTAAACCAGAAGGCCAATTTGTCCACCAAATATATGGGTCTGCAGGAACGGGTATGCTTCAGGGAGAGTTATAGAATACATTTTCTGGATAATGTCTTTGAGTGGCAAATCTTGATAACCAGATTGTTACAAGGAGAGTTATACAATACCTGCTTTCTGGAGAATTTCTATGCCTGCCACATCTTTATATTGTTGCATCTCATAACAAGACTTAATCGCTAACGGAATATGAATTATTATTATCATATTACCTTATATATCGTACATTACATTACAGAAACATGTCGGACAGAAAAAGTCACAGAAAACATTGAAATGTGTTTACTATAAGGAGAAACCATGATACCGAGGATATGGTAAGGTTGTGGACGCTGATAGGAAGGAAAAAATCGAGGATACGAAGCATCCGGGATTTTTTCTTGAATATCATGGTCTACAACCTAACCTTATCCGATGTAGAATGGTTTCTCCATTTTATCAATCGTTTTTAAGTGTAAAACAGGCTGTTTAACTGTTATCGCGTTATACTGAGGATCACTGGTAAATAGAGTCGTTCATAAGATCCTTGTTTGGAACCTGAATCAGCCTGTTAACAGCTGCGCTATATAAATTGCTTTTGTAACGCAGAATCACATCTGCCTCCTTGGCGCATTAAACTAAAGCGCACGTACTACAGGTGATAGTGGATACAGGTTCGAGACGCACTTTCTTCAAAACATTTGCTGTTCATATTCTGTCGTAAATTTAAGAAATTTTTCAAAATTAGTCTAAGTTAGTTTCCCTAATATCTTTACTTTCAAGCCGTCATCTTAGCAAATATATCAGGGTTTATAACAGTTGTTATTCCTTCTAACAGGGTTTACAACTGTCTATGTAAACCCTCCTGGAGGGACTTACAGTGTTGTAAGTCCCTCGTACCGGGTGATACGGTTAAGAAATGTCGTTTCAAGTATCGAGTTATATGGCTGGTAGATTGATAAACACATGTAGAAACCGTAGTTATGGACAATATCTGATGGTTTTAATAAAGACGTTCTTTGTACTGATTCTTGTTCCATTCCGTTACCATGACAACATCTAACCTTTCTGTTGGAGATGTTGAGTTTAAGAACACATGACATTGTGGCTGTAGTATAGTTCACCTCAACACAAGCATAACTGTCTTCACACTGTTTCCTACATCCTTGAATTCCAAAGGACTGATCCAGGTTCAATTCAAATATCTTCTTCTTGGAAGAAAAACATGCATCAGCCATTGAAAGGCCACATATACAAATAAAGATTAAACTGATCATAATAGTCAGACTTTTCTGTTTTGCCGTGCCCGATGTATGATGAAGCATGCTGACGTTATTTTTATGTATGCTGATGAATTGTGATGAATACTGACGGTTCCTGACGTAAACTGATGTTATTGTGATAAATACCACCGTCTGCTGACGTATGCTGATGGATGCCGACAAATACCCTGACGTATGCTGACGTATGCTGACGTATGCTGATGTATGCTGACGAATGTTGATGGATGCCGACGTATGCTGATGGATGCCGCCGTATCCTGACGTATGCTGATGAATGCTGACGTACGTTGACGTATGTTGTCTGTGTATATCTCCCTTAACACACGGACACAGAGCAACAGTTAAAGTTGAATGTCTTAAATGAACTTTACCAGTAATACTAATCCACGCCTTCTTATCTTTCTCTGTTTAAATCTAATATGATTGGTATCCTAAATTGATTTGGGGGAATTAGTTAAGTAGTTGAAAGCAACCTTTTTGTTGAATTCACTCTTACTCCCCGTGCTTTCAAAATCATAGGATTCAAATGCAGATTGCAGACATTACAATTAGACAAATGTGTTTTGTTTTGATTTTAACCGTATATGATAAGGATGAAAGTGTTTTTCGCCTTTGTTTTGGATATACATAATTGACAAAGATGAAAAATATTTTATATTATCAAATATTACATTAACCTGTTTATCTTTTTTGGAATAATGGTAATTATATTGTCTTGATATTATCAGTTGATTGTTATAAATTAGGGACTATCAGACCACCGTCTGCATAGATTGTCCCAAGATTAAAATATGTATATTAACCTAAATATATTATGCCGATAATATTATTTGTCTACTAACTGCCAAGCTAATATTGGAAACTTGACGAATATCACACAGTCCCTAATGAAAGTAGATATCAATGTGGATCCTTACTGATAATCCCTTTAGTGGTGATGTTTGTATCTACTCAGAGTTGTATCACGTGACCATGATAGCCTATTAAAAGATGTTGAGATAAATGTCAGAATCCTACACTTCTTGAAAGTTCATATTCAATATTTTTTGTTTGGACAATATTTTCAAAATTCAAAATCTATATTTTTGTAATCATATCCTGTTTATATACGATATGGTGAGCTTATATTCCAAATTTGAGCGAAATCGTTGAAGAAATAAAGAGTTTAGATAATTATTCCCGCTATTGCTCGCATCAGTCTTCGTCACTAGCTAATTTAAATCTTTTTGTAACATTGTCTCTTCTAGCGCAGCAATATTATAAAGAAGAGACGGGCTGTTGCTCAAACACATAAAAGTAAAATGAAAACACCGTCCTTATCTACACAATTGAAAAAAATCGCTTTTGAAAACAGCACTTAGTGTAATAAGTTCAGTGTGTTACTGTATCCTGTACTGGAATTAGGTCATTGTGACGTCATCATAACTAATCATGACATCATCACTGAAGAGACCAATGTGAAGAATGGCTCGTTTCTGATTGGTTGTGAAATTAGGTTTTTGCATATGTAATATAAGTAGGTAGGAAAGAAAATATTACTATTCTGCCAGCAACAAATACCATAGAACGACTCATCATAAGACTGTTAGTAGGGAAAATACCCTAATTACAAATATCCTAATATGCATGAAAATCGCATCCAATCAGAAAATATCAACAAAAAATACTCTTTTCGCAAAATTCAAATGTCTTAAAGGCGTGGTATCACGAACATGAAAATGCATGGCTTGGCCGAACCATGTACATTCGTTTTAGAAGCCTTTTCATTGATTCAGGAGGAGTATTTAGCCATTGTTAACACTCACTCATATTTTTGTTAGAGCACTTTATTTCAGTAAGAAAATCGTGCTACAGCGCCTTTAAAATAGCTTATGTGGACAATGGAATCAATTTCTTTCGTTTTAAACCATTTGCACAAATAGCATAACTGCTATGATTATCATATTATAGGGAAAACTAAACGAGTTTAAATAAATACGGTATAGTAAACGGGACTGAGGTAAGTATGTTATCATTACTCGCTGATTTAAATCAAGTTACAGTGCAATGAAATTGCTGATGTAACGCCCACTTGTCAGTAGGTCATAAATATTATGACGTAATAACTCAATCATTATGACGTCACGTCAATCAACAGCTCCGACATTATTAAACAATCTGTATTACCATTGTCTAATTGGTAAGAAATAAACCAATGTTCAAAGATGTGAGACGAGGTAATCATCACTGCATACACCAGTATACTTAATCAGCAACTGTCAATGCATCCTCCGTTACCCATGGTTTTATATATGCTCCGTTACTCTCCACTTTATCAGTTGATATAAAACCATGGGTAACCGAGGATGCTGTCAATGATAAAACCGCATTTCTTGATTTTAAAATTAAAACCCAAGATTTAAATGTTGAAAACACTTAACAACATTTCACATTACTCTACTAAAAGATAAGCCAAACTTCAGATTTTTGCAGAAGATGGGATATCCCATACTAGGTTCCTTATAATTTATATCATGGTTCCCTCACAGGAAGTGTCGATTTCATCCAATTTATCTCGATATTGACTGGTTTGAACCCAAACAGTAAAACAGAGTATTCAATGTTCCACGGCTATTTCAAATTAATAACTTGCGCCAGCCTTTATCACTGATATTTAAACCTTGCTGCATTTTGACAGAATTCTTTTGATAGCGTAGCAGCATACTGCTACTGGACTTGGTAGTGGTAGTAGAATATCTGGCACAGAAGAAGCCACGAAATGCAGCAAGGCTTGACTTAACCAATGAGTCAGGGAAGATTAATTTCTGCCTGTTTGGCTCGTTCATCTAAGATAGATGTGTTATTGATACACCTGTCTTAATATTGACAGCGCTAGCTGTGTGTAGTAAATTAGTCAGAACATCCTCTCTCCAGATTGCCCCCAAAATAAAAGTTTACCATTTATCTTATGAAGATGATACCGATAATATCAATATGTCCACTTTATGACATAGCTAATATAACTGCACCTGTAGCACTAACAAGCAAAAAAAAAAAAAAAAAAAAAAAAAAAAACTTCTTTTGAAAATATCCGGAATGGCAGTGGTTTCTTAAAGTAAGCACATTTGCAATAATCAATAATAGCTGCTGAGATCTTAAGTGTTTAGATTGAAGACAAATCAAACTTCACCAACGTTATATTTCATGCGTATTTATTGCATTGTTGAATTATCATCTTGATATATTTATCAAGTCAGAGCAAGTCTTAAAACACTGCATGGTATGTAGAGCTGCCTGAACAACTCAAGAATGAGATGAACGACACTGTATGTTTTCTGAAAAACCATGGTCTTCAATTAAAATTTGGACATCTTCACTTGACTATCCTTAACTCAAGTGCAAGTTGAACCCAGAGACTGGTACCTGGTACGTACTGGGAAGTTGGATCGATCCCGAACAGCATAACTGGACGTATAATAATGAGATGTTCATCATTTCTGCGCATTTTTGTAAATTGATCAGATGAAAGAAAAAAGGAAATATTTTCCCCTACACTTTCTCTGTAGCTTTCGTGATGTTAGTGATTATTTTATTCCATCTGACCTAATAATCATGAATCACGAATAACTGAAGCGACGAAAAGCAGTGAAAGTATGGGCTCGTACCCGCCTTTGGTTGGTATAGGTGAAATCGTAGTTGAGATAAAACGATTGAAAAGTTGATATTTCTTGTCATTTATTTCGTAAAAAATCACACTGGCATGACTAATATCATAACAATTTGGCAAAATAAGAAAATATATAAGAATGTCCTCTCAATATACAGATGATGTTAATAACAAGGTGAATAACATACATATTTGTATTGCTGCAGAAACCACCCAACGTCAAATAACTTAAAGTTCAGTGATCACCATCACAGTTTGAGGTATGATAAAGCCATAGAAACCACTTGGAAACTTTTGTAAACAACAATTCCTGGCGACATAGAGAGGCAAAACCACTTTGTAAAAATGTGAATGAATCAGACTCCGTCACTAATGACGACATTTCTATTGCAACATTTACATTAAGTAGTTATCTCTGAAATATGAAACTATACAAACAATAAAGGGTCAGTAATAACAACATATAACAATATATATCACGATATTCATGATGAAAATGAGAAAATTTAATTGAACTTAAAGGCGCTGTAGCACGTTTTTTGCATATATATTTGTTCTCAAATGTGCTTTTTTTTATTAAGAAGAGATGGGACCCAGAAATCGAACTCGCTTACGGCAACAAGTTGCGAGAACAGTTTATTGTTGTGAAAAAGTTTTAAAATATATGGATTACGTTGTTTTGGGCATAGGTTTATCTGTACACTAACGGGGAGCGATTAAATTTGCCGTAATGCCTCTATAACGGTCATTTTACGACATGCCACATAACGTTACCGTCACCTATATTCGCGGTAAATATGTTAACAAGTGTGTTATCCGAATTACATGGGTATCTTAAGTTAGTGACGAATTTAAATAGCCTGGTATAATCAACTCATAGTTATTCCTTCACCTTCACTCTTAGATTGATAATATGTTCAATAATGATTACACTGTAGGCCGTCAAAGATACACTTGAAATCATCAAAACTGCAGTGACATCATTTTTTTACGTTTATGTAGGTAATTTTAAAAAATAATGTTAAAGTGATGAAAAACGTTCGGTGACCCCCTATTATTATTTTTGAATTCGTTTGTTCAGTTAACTGGGCACATCATATTAAAGTTTTAGCAATATCTAAAATGTGTGTGTTAGTGACAAATCCTGTTGAATATGCGAAACACGATGATAAAAATGCCGTTTTTAATTAAAAGGTGCTTAACTTAATTTTGTTTCTCTTTCCAGCGTCATTAATTTTCAAAATATATATTTGCTATACATCCCCGAATGTGATTGAAATGTATCTGAAAGGAATCGGAGTTTATTCGTTGAAAGCGAGCGCTTAATTTAAATACACCAAATCAGTCAAAAATGACGTAATTTGCCGACGGACGTATTATTATTAATGCCGATAGCTCTTTAAATCGTTCGGTGACAACCAAATTTTCGTACATTTTTGGATAAAAGACATAATAAACTTTCTTTTTTGAAAAAATAAACGAATTCTAAAATATTTGATTTCATCGTCCCATCTCTCCTGAAAGATTATATAATATGTTATTACATTAGAGGGTAAAACAGCCGTGTCCATAGAAAATGGTTATCTGTATTTGAGGAAAATGGTGCGACTTATGAAATTGGAGTCCCATAGTGTCAAAATTGTTTTGAACTCTTCAGTGTGAGAGGTAGGTTTGTAGGCCTCAAGCTATTTTGAAATATCCGAAAGCAAGATGACAGATCATTCCATCATTGTACTATATTTATAGCTCTATTCTGAGTGTTTAGATGTCGCTACATCAGTCAGATCATTTGAACAACATTCGAGCGGCCATTTTGATGTGGACAAATACAAATGGCCACTCAAAGGAAAATTGACTCCCATGGTTTAACCGAACCATGTACACTTATTTACTCATTGGTGTTACTTATTAAGCTCTTTTTGAGAACACTTTATTTAAGTAAAACCGCTACAGCGCATTTAATAAACGTAGAAATTACTAGGCATCGTATTTGACCTACTTCATTGAAACAAGATTGTAACAAGATGGATTCTCCATATCAGTGATAAAGTTGAACAAACATAGGACAGAAATACCTGGATATTAGTATTTCCCGAGTGGGAGCGAGGAATAGACCGATATTCAGGCACGATATGTCAGAGATACGAATATACTGTTCTATTTACTACCGAAGACATGGAATTTAGGAAATTGTAAACAATATGATCCTTTACGTTTAGTATTGCATCGTAGGTAATACAATTGAATGCTGATTAAAATCCCTTACTCATAGTCACCTTTTTCAAAAATTTAATAAAATATCAATATTTTAAGAATAAATGGTTTTTTTCAGAGTCTGAGTGTAAGACTAGATCCAAATATATGGAAATTAATAAACATATATAAAAAGATGTACACTGATATATATTCAGAACAATAAAACATTGTTTATTGCTGTTACTTGTATGACGGGTCATCACTCCTAAAATACAAATACACACTGATACATATACAGTAAATAATGATGTAATTCAGCATATCGCTATGACAGTTTGTTTCCAACAAGTGGCAAGTCTGTACATATCCGTAGCTACATATCAATTCAGTCTCGTATTCTGAGATGCCATTGACATTTTCATGAGTCCTTTCTTTTTCCTGGTATAATTACCTAATCTTTTTTTTCTCATGGTTGACCATGAATATCTTGAAGATGATTGGTTATGATGTAACCTCCCGTGAGATTGGTCATGATGTAATCTTTCTTGTGATTGGTCATGATGTAACCTTTCTTGTGATTGGTCATGATGTAACCTTTCTTGTGATTGGTCATGATGTAACCTTTCTTGTGATTGGTCATGATGTAATCCTTCTTGTGATTGGTCATGATGTAACCTTTCGTGTGATTGGTCATGATGTAATCTTTCTTGTGATTGGTCATGATGTAACCTTTCTTGTGATTGGTCATGATGTTACCTTTCTAGTGATTGGTCATGATGTAACCTTTCTTGTGGTTGGTCATGATGTAACCTTTCTTGTGATTGGTCATGATGTAATCTTTCTTGTGATTGGTCATGATGTAATCTTTCTTGTGACTGGTTATGATGTAACCTTTCTTGTGATTGGTCATGATGTAACCTCTCTTGTGATTGGTCATGATGAAGCCTTGCGATTGCAAGGGTGTTGTTTTGTGAGTTCATTGTGTCTCCCCTTGGTAAGATTAACCTGCTTCTTCATTTTAGGTTATTGTATTATTATTAAAGTATCCTACTGATCACTGTTCACCTGGATAGCATGGCTTCTTCCTTTCATATGTTTATGATTAACCTTTCTTGTGATTGGTCATGATATAACCTTTCTAGTGATTGGTCATGATGTAACCTTGCTTCTTTCTTTTCTCTTTGAATTTTACTCATTCAGTTTGGCTCTCATATTTCCTACTGATCAAAACTACAAATGTCCATATATCATTTTACTTTCATGACCTGGTGAACGATGAGAAGGAGTTTCTTCACAGCCACTTCAAGGTGTGTTCACGGCGAGATGATGATAGAGGCCACTGTGTCGGCCTGCTGCAGCGTAATCATAGGGCAAGAAACTGAACACAGTCAGAACTGAGTAGCAGGGCGACAGTAGCCACATGACCTCTCACTGCAGCCAAATGAAACCAACTGAAGTGAGTACTTTCTTTTGTTTGGCAGTGTAGTTTGTTTCCAATAAGTGGTAAGTCTTATCTGTATACAATCTGTACACATCCGTAGTTACATATCAATTCAGTCTCGTTATATTATGATTTGATGACATTTCCATGAGTCCTGATCTTCACTGATATTATTACATCTCTCATATTCTCATGGTTGTCCATAACGATCAGCCTGTCTTGTGATTGGTCATGATGTAGTCTTTCTTGTGATTGTAAGGGTTTTGCCTGTTTTGTGAGTTCACTACGTCTCTCCTCAGTGAGATTTACCTCCTTCTTCATTTCTTATTATTTTATTATAAAAGTATCTGAATGGTCACTGTTCATGTAAATAGAACTGATGCTTCCTTTCATATGTTCTGTTATTTGACCATTCAGTCAGTCTCAGTCATGAATCTTAATCTCATATTTCCTACTTGTTAAACCTACAATGTGCGACTATCCTTCAGATTTCACACTGGGTGAACAGAAGCTATGTATTACCTTTACAAATATTTATTATTTTGTAAATATCATCTTTAATAGATATTTAATCTTTGTAAATATCATCTTTAATCTGTATTAAATATTTGTAAATATTTGTAAATATTTGTAAATATCATCTTTAATCTGTATTAAATATTTGTAAATATCATCTTTAATCTGTTTTAAATATTTGTAAATATCATCTTTAATAATGTTGTAAAGGTTTGTAAATATCATCTCTAATCATGCTGTAAAGGTTTGTTAATAGCATCTTAATGTATGTAGTAATTAGTGAAGGTGACTGATACCACGGGGATGGGTGAGTGGGGAGAGTCTGCGCGGGTCGGGGTCGGAGTCGGCGGACTGCAGGGATTGGAGGGGAGGGGGGTTGTCTGTTGGTTATGGGTTGGAGGTTTGGGGTGACTTGTGTGGACTGAATAGAGATTGAGGGTGAGAAGAGGGAGTGTATGTTGGAAGTAGGGGTGGTTAATTTGTGAAGTAGGGTGACTGCGGTTTCGTTGTGGTTGGCATTTGTGTGTGGGGTGGTGCAGGGGATACCATTTTTCTGTGTTGAGCTAGAGGGTGAGAGGCATGAGTGCGCGTGTGTCTGTAGGGATGGGTTGGGCGGCGGGCGTTGCCTGTGTTGAGTTGGGGGGTGAGAGGCGAGTGCATTTGTATGTATGTTTGAGGGGGTAAAATTGGCGAGGTGGGTGGCTGCCGAGTTGGGGGTTGCGGGTGTTGACTGGAGGGTGATGGGAGGTAGTTTGGGGTTAGTGTTAGTTGTGGCGGGCGTTGCCTGTGTTGAGCTGGAAGGTTGGAGGGAAGTGCATGTGTATGTATGTTTGCGAATGTTCACTGTATAACTGGAGGATGAGACTGGTGTTAGTGCGTGTACATTAGCCAGGATAGTAGTCGTTGATTGTGGGTCAATACAATTGGGGTTGTGGTATATGGTACTTGACAGGTTTAGGAGTGCGTATTTGAACAGTGGTTGAATTTCATTGTTCACAGGCACAGTTTGTAATCTGACTTAATGTTAGGAGTTGTGAAGAGGTCTATCTAGGGTGGGTGAAAAAATGATAGTTGAAGATGGGAGCTGGGGATAGTCAGTCATGAATATAGTGAGTGACTGGGGGTTGGGAGAATGGATCGAGCCGGCCTATGGTGCATATGAGGATGTAAGATGACTAAGGCAGTGTGGATATGGGGAGGTTGATGTAGGGAGAATGCCGGCAGGGGATATACTGGGAGCTGGGGATACATGTGCCTAGCGGTAGACGCAGGTGTGAGAGCTTAAATGTCTATGCTGAGAACATAGACAATGACTAAGACGTAAAATGTAACACATGGATGGTTTGTTTAGCGTATAGTTGTATTCAGTGAAACTTATAGTTGATTATGGGTGTGACACGTGATTCAACAGTTATATCAGGATCAAAAGACAGTAAAACTTAGTCATAGTCAAGATGTATCATAGATTTAGCGATCAATGTTTGGGTTTTCCAACATCATTTTAATTTCGAAAGTGTTACATTGCATTCTTGTATAATTCCAAAGATTACAGACGCATGCTAGAATTACAATACAAATACGTATAAAAGCTTCAAATATATTAAATGTGATAAGTCTTAACATAGGAAGTTTAATAATTATTATTATTAACCATATAAATGGTCTTTTCATACTATTTTCCTCGTTTTATGCGTGAGTGGTTGTATAGTATATGTCATTCCAATGTCATTTTGTTCTCAAATACAAAGCTGTACTACCATATTGTAAATGTACCAAGTACCGTTAAGGATAACAGTATTTAACGAACCCTATTGGAATTCTGAACTGCATAGGTTATGTAGATCCTTTTGAAGAGCGAGTTTATTGGGGCAATAAATTAATTAGGGAATAGTTGTTTGTACCGATCACAGTGATTAACGATCAGTAACGGAAATGTGAACTGCCTAGATTCTAAACATCCTTTTGGATAGCTTGTTTATTGTGGCAATAAATTAATTACAGAATTAGTGCTAGCTTCATTGCCAAATTAATTGTGGGTTATTCATATTAGTAAATTTTGTGCAGAAATTAAAAATGTCACTGTTTCAGTGTTGAAAATCTATATTAGCTATATAATATAAGAACCACTTGTAAAATGCATGTGTTCAAATACTTGAACTCGATACATTGTCTCTACTGAAATGTGCTTATGTGTAAATAATAGTATTTCAATCAAAATGTGTACTCCCTTAAGATTTAGTTTATTTCATTTTGGGAACATATTCCTCATATAAACATTAGAATAACTATTTTGCTTTTACCACTGTGTTACTTTTCAAACATGAACTCTTTTGATATTAAGTCACGAGTAGCCTTGTTAAGAGATATCTTAATTTTATGTTTGCATATAACATTTATAAGTGTACATAAACGAATTTAAATATGGGAGCGAATACAGACAGAGTCAACAAACAGGCAAAATGATAATCAAGGGAGAGTTAAATGCGTTTAATATTCCCCCTAATTACAAAATAAGATAAGCATTTAAGCATATAACGATGTGATTCATATAAAGCTTAGTCCAAGCCGAAAACTATATTTCACATTTAACAATATTTGTCTACTGTGTGTTGGTCAGGTAAATTTAGTTTCTAAATAGCATAAAGTATTAACTAGTAATTGTAGAAACACCCTTGTATTTTTCTAATTACATACGAGAAGCGCTTGCGCAAAGAAAATATGTCAATTCATAATAATAATGTTATTGTTTACTCAACACAATTGTAATGTTTAGATGCATTGTACATGGGCCGAGGGCCTATAAACCGAAATAAAAGAATTGATTTATAATATACCATACAACAGAAACATAACACTATTTATAGACAGGTAAGTAAATAAACATTTGTTCGGTGTCATTATAATTGTGTCATTTTGCAATGATATTCTATATCTTAGAGATTTCCCTTTTTAAACATATGTCGGGCTGACAGAAAGATAATCTTAAAACCTGAAACTTGTTACATAACGCCAACATTTTGTTGTGTGGCAGCGAATGATCCCTACTGGCTACAGTCCTTCAGTTAGGAAGATATAACTGCATTACTCTCTCTCTCTCTCTCTCTCTCTCTCTCTCTCTCTCTCTCTCTCTCTCTCTCTCTCTCTCTCTCTCTCTCTCTCTCTCTCTCTCTCTCTCTCTCTCTCTCTCTCTCTCTCTCTCTCTCTCTCTCTCTCCCTCTCCGTATCTCTCTCTCCGTATCTCTCTCTCTCTTCTCTCTCTCTCTCCGTATCTCTCTCTCTCCGTATCTCTCTCTCTCTCTCTCTCTCTCTCTCTCCGTATCTCTCTCTCTCTCTCTCTCTCTCTCTCTCTCTCTCTCTCTCTCTCTCTCTCTCTCTCTCTCTCTCTCTCTCTCTCTCTCTCTCTCTCTCTCGTCCGTCTCTCCCAACTGTCAATTTGTGAGAAGTACGTTCATAAGAGTCTTTCATGTCTCAAATGCCTTGTTGCGAATCAATAAATCAACGACGACAACCACTGAAGCGTTGTGTATATACCCATTCACAGTGCGTCCTAATAAACAAATTTGTGTATTCTGTTAATTAACAAATATTTCTCCCATTCATGTACACAAATGTCTAAATAGCAGGCTGATACCCTCATCAACATAATACAAGCTATTCTATAATATAAGAAATTCATTCAATAACTTTTAACATCATGTTTTTCGCTGACCTTATAAAATGTCCAAATTACCATTAATTGTCAATAAATCATCCCATATTTAATTTCTGACAAAACAAATAATAACGAACACTTGGTTTCAATTCTTAGTTCTCAATTAAAACAAAATGGACAGACAGGCAACTTGCAATATAATTACAATTATCATAAGACATCGAGTACGTCTTTTTGTGAGTTTTGGCAATGGTTGAATACCAGAGTTGCGACCAGATTGCAGTCGACTGCAATCAGTACCGATAAATATATATGCAACCCACGGTAACATTATCACTGCCCTATTACTATGCACATAATATAGAAGGCGAAGAACAAACTCATTTACTATAAAAGGGTAGTGTCACTGAACATAATTATAACATACAAACGGATATGAATAAACATGCAACATGTGCTAACCCATCAGGTTTGACCTATGAGACACATACTTACTAATAACATGATTAACATTTATATTATTTTAATAAATTTCCATCCGCATAACATTACAGTACAGCAAGAATGATTGAATAAATTTGTATCTATAAGTATTGAGTCAGGCACAGATTATAGGTAGACAACGTTAACTGTGTGATGACTATTTTGTAAAACAGTAAAATATAAAAAAGCAATTTCATAAAGTCAAGTTAAAGTGCCTTAAAAAAATGGATAGACTTCTCAAATATGTATCCAAATGACACATACGCGCCCAAAACACTCATAAATGTACAAATAACATAAAACTATATTTTTGTACAAATATGAGATATTGTTACTACAGTTAGTAAGAACAGATTAAATTTTTCAATTACTTACCATTCTCGTGTATTGTACAGGATGTTTTATGACCCGCAATTGTTATCTTTAGATGGGCTCAATAGCGTGTATTCGCGACTTCGCATGCATGTATATTCGGTTGTGTATTTGTGAACTCTGATGAGAGTAGTTTCTTTTTTTACCAATATACATTCACGTGTACACTGTATATAGGATTCATTCTTCAACAAATTAAATTGCATTATCAAGATAGCTAACATAGGTTTTCTGTTTTATTGTTGTCCCATATGTATATACTGTCTGTTTTGCAATTGTGTAGGGGTATGATTTGTAGGTATTTAAACATTTTCAATAAAAATAATAAAATATGTCATGTTCTGTCCATCGTTCTTGGTTTTCGGATCACAAATTAAAACTGGTGGAATCAATCAAATATGTACGTGTATATGACGCAAGAGCGTGTCTACTGATTTTAGATATTAAGAATTATTGTAAAAAATGGAAAATATCGATGATAGGTATCGTTTGTAAAAATACTGATGCAAATGAACACAGCTGGCAAGTTCGTATGAAATGTCACATGCAGAACATTAAAGTATATCATGCTTGTTTTCATATTGTTGCAGACAAAATCCAAAAAAGCTCATAGTTGTCATGTATACAGCTTTGATTTCTTAAAATTAGTTTAAAGATACATTTTCAATAACGAGTACGCATCCTTAAATATGTCCCATTAACACGCATTAGTTAGCTGATATGAGAAATATGTATTGTCAAGTGGGTTGTCTTATATTTGGTTGGATCAAAATGTTGGTGACAGGTAAATATATTTGTTTATGTTTAAAGGATATGTTTATACAAATTGGTCAGAAACAATTAATTCATCAATTTATTTAAGTCAGTACATCATTTCAAATCGGGGATTTGGCCAGACTAATATTTAAGTTTTCTTAGTGATAAGTCACTCTTACGAAATCTATGGACATTTAGAATTGCATTACACTCCTTAAAAATACATTTTAGAAATGACTATTACATGCTGGATGATCTATGATGTTCTAATTATTCTACTGGTCAAATAGAAGACGAATTTTACAAATGGTTAGTTTGTGACGCTTTTGCAATCCATAAACGATGTATAATCTACTTATTTATAATGTATCTGAAAATACCTTGCCATGTTTATAAAAGATTTGATGAAAACTCCGGGGGAAATAATTATAGAAGTCACGTCATCTCAAGCCGTCATGCTGAAACATGAATTGTACTTTGGGCCAGATTGTTTGGGCCTTATACATTGAATAAACCTGTCTGCAAGTGCTCCTTTAACAAATAACTATTGCATAAATGTTTTAACGATACATCAATAAAACATGCATTAATTTAACCGTCCGTCTGTCCTACCAGACATTTTATAAATGACATTACAAAAATATCAACAATTTCGATTCAGGGTATCAACCGAGAAGAACAATCCAGTATGAATGGGTAAATTGTTTACGTGTCACGCATACCACTGCAGGGTTTAAATGCCCTTCAAAGACCTAAGATATTATACATAGCGATTTTCTAATTACGAAATATTCAATGTATGACGCGTAATTTCTCGCCTGGTTTATGACCCGCAATTAAGCTAACATTGTCTGGGTGACTGGGCGACTAGCTGTGGTTGTGTATTCGGATGTATATTCATCAACTCTGATGAGAGGGTTATATTTAAATATCAATACACATACACAAAGAATTGTCATTGACATAAGCAGAGGAAAATGAAATATCTAGATATATCTAGCGTAGGTATTCGAGTCTGCAATTATGAACATGTATATATAAATCGCCATCCATGAACTTATTTGAGTAGGATAATATGAAACATCACCCCACCCAAACTGTTTTAAACCGGAACATGAGTCTTTTGCACATGTGTGCTTATTTCATGTTTTCATTTTATTTTATAACTTGTAGTAATACATGTTCAACTTCTATAAATACCTTATAGTATCGCTGTTTACACAACTGTGACATGTTATCTAGGTCTATATTGTCTTTATCTTTTATTTAATAATTTTATTTGTAGTTTAGAAAGTAGTCATCCCTTTCACATCTATAACATGTAAATGTCATTGCAATTTTACAATTCGATATTCAAATTTTGTTCCAACAGATAATGAAACATTCATGGGCTAGTGTACAGCAATAAAGCTATTCAAACACTGAACGTTGAAACAAAGGCGCATACTGGTACCTATTTGTCATCATAACAGTTATTTTAGATACCCATATGAAAGTGTATATAGCGATTGTTGATAGATGAATAGCTGAATATTGCTGCAGTACAAGATAACCGAATAAAGTGTTACAGCCCACCAGGAGACCTGTTTAAGAACGAATACACATGTCACATAACACCGACCGGAACGCATCGTTTAACAGGTTGTTCTGATAGGCATTTACACGTGAAGCTTGCTCCTGTATATAGCCAGGGACTCCCATCCCTGGTTGACCGTTGAAGCTCAGCAAAAATGAGATTGACAAAAAGAGTCATTGCAAAATGAAATACAGATGTATATAATGTAACAACTTAACAGCATTATTATAATGATAACCGCTGCATTAGCTTGCGACATAACAATACTAAATTTAATTTGTATTATGGCAGTATGAAACTTCCTCCAATAACAGAAACTCTATGCATACAATCTTGAAAATAAAGAACAGGCGGATCAACAAGTATTATTATTTTAATTTAATACACTTAAACAACATGTGTTGAATTTCTATCATTTATCATTAATATTAAAACGTATACACTTTAATAAGAGTTAGTAGTGTGATAGTTGTAATGAGCCTATCGGCCTATGATAAATTGTATAACTCATAATGATCTATTCATTAAATATAAGAAAGTGTAAAGTGATCGTGTCAAAATAACCGGATGAAACATCATGGAAATAGCTAATTTCACAACTGACATTGACATTTACAGCTTTTACTTTACGTAAAACAAATCTTTGTTGACAATTCTTGTAGATGCTATCTGTGTTTGAATTTCTCATAAAAAATAGTGCCGAGATACTTATACTCTGGGACAACTTCTATGATGGAATTGTCAATGAGAACAGGTTTATAGTTGTCTTTCTTCACCGTTTAATCTATATTTAATCTCATTGCCTTTATTCTCCATGTATAAGAACTATAAGGTTGTCTCAGCACCATATACAAAGACGTTCTATGGCCTTATGGAAGGTGAAGTATACATTTTATTAAAATCATAAAAAAAAATTATTTAAGAATGAAAAAGTCAGCAATTAAAATGTTTTAATTACATGTTTATATTTTAATATAACATACTTCAAATGGTAGTTTCTTTTCTCTCTGTGTTAATGAGCGTATCCACGCACAATGACCTTAAAAGGCTTTGCAGCGTGATATCTGGGAAACGCGGCCGCCTTTGATGAAACTGTTACGTAATTCATTGGGACACATCGTGTGTGCAGACGGCATAATGCCGACATGTGATCACTAATTGGTTTATAACCCTCGTACTGTTTAAATCAAAGACGACGATCGTTTTCAAGTGTCACAGGTATGAAACTATCCATCCAAAATTGATCTAGGAGATACTAAACTTCACTATGGAATATGCTATACCTAAAAATCAGTATGACTGCAAGTTACCCATTGTTGTGAATGTCGATGTGAACAGTTGAGAACAGCTTTGACATAACAAACATATGTTAATGTACATGATCGTATATCTCTTCTTCATCACCTTAACTTCAAGAATGCCAATCAAAGAAATGTACATGCTCTTTGAATATTTCTTCTTTAAAATGTACACCTGGTCAATACGATCGTTTATACATAGCTTTTAGTGAAAACGAAATGGTGAGTGGTAAAGTAAACGATATTACCCCACCTAACATTAACATGGCTGATTAAGAGGTTAAGTGAACAATCTAATGTGATTGATAATATGTAAATTGATGTAGGATAATTGAAAGGCAGTCCCATGATAAACACTTAGACATATTTCTAAAATCTACCAGTAATTGAATTTAATTGATTATCAAATCTGCAAGTTAAGAAGCAGTAGTGGAGCAGTAAACATACTGTAAGATAGGTTATCATCAAGATGACACAACATACTTTGTAAATAAAAGTTGTTTTAAGCTTGCTCTAGTTCTTAATATAATTCATCATTTCACAGGTGTTATGTTATGTATTTTTGTGATTCAGGCCGAATGAATATAAGATTAACTTTCGGGATATGTCTGTTAAACTTATGATAATTTAGATCACTACTGCTTGGTTGAACATGCCAATCTTTCATTCATTCTCTCTGTCGTTCCATCATTCAGTCAAATACTATCTATGTAGGACCTACTTTTTAACTTATGGTTAGCTAATGAAATTAAGGAATGAAATAAATATCGTATCACCTTCCCCTGTTCTATCAGTGATTAGTTACATTTCAAAGATAACAACATTACGCCCGGAGTATTGTTCATGCCCTGTAGGATCATGTAGTGTTTAGACATGGTTATAGTGATAATATTATACATGGTTATCTTTTCTTATGATAACATCAGGCTGGTCGGTTATTTGTTTTATCTTTGAACACACCTGCGCTCCTTTTGTACATGGAAATAGTTCAAAAAAATAATATGTAAAGGTAGTGAGATGGTGGATACTTAGAAATGAAACATTACCTGTAAATATGCAAACGTATTCTTTTAAAGATGCATTATCAGTTTTGCATGATACTTTATATGGTTCTAAAATGTGCTGGTTTACGTTATATCATCTTACTCGACGTTCTATCAACTATATATTTTTCAAGAAAACTAAGGAACAGTCTCATAGACTTCTCTTAATATTACGTCATGAATATTCATAAGCTATCCAAAACGAGGCTAAGCTCGCATGGACGAACAGCGTGATCCCGGAAGTGACTGATCGCGATTTTCTGTCGCCAAAAAAGTTCGTTTTATACCACTTTCAAACATTGTCACTAGTTACTGACGGAACTAAAAGCTAAAACAATATCTCAAATGTTTATTTGACTCAAAATACGTGTGGTGTAAATCCAGTATTTGAACGGATGACAACGTTTGCCGAAGTAAATTTGCGCTCATTATATGAAACATGAAATCAAGAGCGATTTTTTTTCCAATTGCTGTTTCATACTTAAATCTAGATTCAAAGTACTAAATACGATTGTGATATTGATGTAAGCTCTATCGGATTGTGATGATAAATATATTGTGAGCTTATTTATTTTCCCGACTTTTCGATGTAGCCATGCAGATACTCGACATGAACAATCGACATGAACAATCGCATGCCGTGTCTCGCCAACCAGTGATGTTGACAAAAACATGTTTCTGTTACCATGCCGATTTCTGTGAAAACTTATAGGCCTTAATGTAAAAATAATATTATAATTTCGTAAATGTGCTGACTTAAATTAGCCGGCGGAATTGATTCAAGCAGACCTATTATATATACATTATATAGTAGAAGTACTTTCATGCTGGCAGAAGTGAATATTTTATAATAAATCAATTATAAGGCAAGTAGTTATAATATAATTTTAATATAAAGCATGTGCATGCTTTTTTTTTTAAACTGTAAATTCAACAGAAAATCAAGAAAATAAATAACTAAAATTAATTTTGTATACAAAATATTATCTGAGTTTATTATGCATTTAATATTAGAGTTTTAATTATATCTCAAGTTAATAACAATGTTACATGGTAAATTGTAACATGTGCCGTATTTATATTTTGTTTAACCTGGTACATTTGTAAATATGATTTCCATATAAGATCATTTTGAAAAATATGACAGTCACAATCAAAACCAAATATCATCTGGATTGAAATATTCCTATATATTTATGTATCCCTATATGTACACAAATGGATTGGAGTTTACTTGTAAATTATTTTGTGATTGTTCTGATGTCAGTTTATATATATATATATATATATATATATATATATACATCATTATTCAGGTTTTGTAAAAATGTGATGAATCAAAGATTTGAGGCATATTATATAATTGGTCTAAATTATTAATGATTTATTTTGTAAATTTGTGATGCTGAATAGATTTGGCATAAGTGAGATAGAAAGTTTCATTAAAAGAAAGTTTGACCATAAATTATAGAATTTTCATTTTCTTAACATTGAAGCTGTAGACATATATAAACAAGTTTATGCCTTGGAAACTTACAGAAAGGTCAAGTAAATTTAAGATAAAGAACTAAGTTTCAACTAAAATATCAACTTCCAAACGCAAGGCATAACTCTTGCCAGTCTGCATTACTGGCTGATTTAACCCTTGCGGTATTTCCCTCGCTTTCTTGTGTCGAGGCAGTGAATCGCTGCACTGGAAATGCATAGCGGGCCTGGATTTCTTAACACAGATTTCTTAAGGAAATACTGCAAGGCCTAAATCAGCCAGTAATGGAGACTGGCAAGAGTTATGCCTTGCATTGGGAAGTTGCTAAAATATATAAACAAAAAAAATGAAATATTTACATGTCAAGTTAAAATTAATCTCTTAGGAGTTTTAGACAAGATTTAGTTACATAAAGAAGGCTATACTATCTTAATTAATATTTGCTGCAGTTATATTATATCTAAAGGAATCTGAACATTTTGAAAATATGCTACCCTTCAGAGATAACATATAATAATTAGATTAGACTGTTAATATGTTAACAAAGTGTAGCTTTATTTTGTCAGGTATCAACGTGATTGAGTCAAACCAAACTCTTAAAAAGAAAATGTTGTTAATTTTGATAATTCAATTTGAGTAATGTATACCTCTATATGGTTCCCCCTACTCAATATAAAATCATAACTAAAGCTAAACAGATCAACTTAATTCGATGTATCAACATGATCAATCCATGTAAATTTCTGAGTCAGGTCCAAAACATGATTAAGATGTACATGAATTATATCCATAAAACTCTAAATTGATATTAGGGTTTCAGGTACAGACATATATTATATAAATTTGTTATTTGAGTGATGTTTTACTTTTAAAACAATCAGGAAACAATTTGCACTTGTAGAATTGTATTTCCTAATGAAAAGGGCAGTTGAAAGTTTACTTTTTACCCATTCCCCCAAAGTATTTGCAATAAAAATAATACAGAATTTTTAAATAATTGTTTAAACTATAACAAAAATCATATATACTTAAACATGCCAAACACTTAAAATTAAAATGTGTTTACAGTTTAAGAATGTTCGTTTGTAAATCTATTAAAGACACTATTCGAGCCCCCTTTTACCGTACCAGCCTCCGAAGCTAATTGATCTATTTTTAGCTACAACACTTTAATGCGCGTCATCGCTGAGCCAGATCTATTAATAGAATTGAAAAAGTCCCTTCCCACAATGCAACGGGTAATGTTATAAACAATATGGCGTACAGTGTGTCTGTGTTTGGCATTTCGGATGGGTTATGGGGTAATGCGTGGGGCACTGTCGTATGCAAGTGTCAGTGTCAACGGAGACATCCACGGGGTAATTATGCTGAACAAATAAATAGAGGTAAAGATGTTTGCGTTCTACATATGCAATCATGGCGAGCTGTCAATGCAACAACACCTGTTCACGGTCTGGAAAACGTGGAGCCTGTCCTTGCAAGCAGAACAACCGGTATTGCAACTACTTTTGCAGATGTGGTCATCTACTTCCATGCACGAACCTTGAAGATTCAACGATTGATGAGGACATTTGCTTTGGAGTAAGTATGAAATAATTCCGTAATAATGACGATTTTACCATCGACTGAATTTTCAATGATCTTTGAAACTGACCCAGAAATATGAGCTGATATATATAATAATTATTCCTTTATATAGGCAAAACATCAGTCAAATTATTGTAATCAACATTATATAAGCTACATCAATTATACATGTAAAAATTGTTAGACTACTATGTTAATTACCAAAATAGTAATAACGATACAACTTCAGTTTAGAATTAATTTATTATACATATTTTTGAGAGTGTTACAATTATAATCATACAATGTAAATAAAATGTGTTGAAACTATGGCAATTAGTTCAACATATGTGGTTTTTATCCATTACACAGTTCCATATGTGTCAACATTGATTTTTCATAGTGTGCTTATTTTCACCTTTCAATAATTCAAATAGGTAACAGGTAACATGAATCATAATTTTAAATGATTTCAAGGTTAACTATAATTACCGCAAGTTGAATCCTTCAAAATGTTCATAAATAATTCATAATGTTCTTTGTTTTATTTTAGCCCATGAAACAACACAAGGACATTAATACACACAGAAAGGTGGGTAAATATATAAAGGATATCCATCAATTCTTGACAGATTCCATGTATAGAAAGTTTGTTTTCACTAGTTGGGTATCCACCAGTGAACATGTTAAACTTTTCTATCTCACGAGATGAGATATACATGGTATCTGTCAAGAATTGAAAGGTTCTCTTTATTCTATAATGGAATCAATCAAACGCCGAACTTCATTTCATGTTGAGTTGTCGCTAAGAAGAACAGAATGCAGTCATACAAGAATACGTCACTAATTTCAATACATGAACTCATCAACTCATCTTACAGTGGCTCTAAACGTTATTGCTAATGTAGCCGGAGGGTTGATTTCACTGCTAAAAGCATCTCACCCTCAATATTTTAATACCGGTACCACACTAAAATTCTTCACTCACTAGACTAGTTTGAGGATTTATGTAAATTAATTTATTTTTTAATAAAAGTCTGTAAGGGTCCGTCTGGAGAGTTGAAGAAACCTTTCATGATTATTGAAATTGTTGTACTAATGAAAATCAATATTTTCCAGAGGGTTCATCACTTAGATGTGCCAGAAGTGCCAACGAAAGTTCGAAAACAGATGACAAAACCCAGACCATCAAAGATACCCATCCTACAGTCAACTACAAGCTCTACATCTCCACCACCCTCATCCGTCAGAGTTTCAACCAAGTCTACATCTGTCAAATCCAAGCTCACGTCCGCCAAACCCAGACCCAAGCCCACTAAATCCAAGCCTGCATCAGTCATACCAACAGCTACATCTACTTCTAACACACCAGCAGCCACATCTACCCGTTCACCTTCCACGTTATCAGCTGGACCTATGCCCCCTCCAAATCAAATCCCAACTGCTTTGGGATTGTTAAAAATTAAGGTAAGAACTATTGTTTTGTTTCTTGAGTGAGTTATTGTTTAACGCCGCTTCGGTAGTATCACAAACATTAGCGGCGCTTTGTTTCTTTAATGAACTATTCTAGTGAATTAAAAACCCTACTTATAAACCCAACAACTGATGATTATATGGTGAGAACTAATAATTCTTTATCTTCATCATTATCTAGATTAACAAAAACAAACACATGAATAAACTACTTTCCAAATAAGGAAGAGGATTATATGGATGACAACTTCTTTATTCATCTTATGCGATGTTTCGACACAGCTCCTTGTGTCATTGTCAAGCACAAGGAGCTGTGTCGAAACATCGCATTAGATGAATAAAGAAGTTGTCATCCATATAATCCTCTTCCTTATTGTATTCCCAACTTCTAAAGTTACATCCAAATGCCAAGTAGTGTTTCCACTAGCACAATTGACATGTTTCTATATAAACAGGATATCATTTTGTGTTATATTTATTAAGTGCATTTTTCATTTCAGAAATACATAGATGACTGAGATGATACTACTAAACGCGAGCTGCTTGCCAAGCTGATATGTCAAGATAAGGAAGTCTACAAAACAGTCATGGAAACATCCCACGAGCCTGGTGATCAACCCCCTGAGGAACCTTCACCTTCATCAGGGCCTAGTTGGTGTCGTTGCGGCAACTGTAGACCAATGCCTACAGACATTGAAAACAGGTGCTGCACTAAGAAGAAAGGCCAGTGTGTGACCAACACAGACAAGTTTAACCGTGTCGTGATGGACGAGGATGTTTTGGACGCAGCGGGGGCCTACAGAAATGACCTGTATGCGTATGACCACCACAGGAACAATAGGATGTTCAGACATACAGCATACAGACAGTTCATCCTTATGAAGCATTGTGTGTTGCGTTCTGGTGAGAGGAAAGTTGTGCCATCATGTACTGTGTTGAAAATAAGAGAATGCTACCCTGCTGACAATGGACATTACACAGGATTTCGTCCTGGTCGTCTGTAATGGTTCATTGTGAAAAAGAACAAAGAAAACTTTACATTGTTAAACTGTTTATTGTACTGAGTTATTTGTGTAGTAATTTTGAGTGAACTGAATGATCACCAATATATAAACAGAAACAGCAAAATCTCATGTGACTCTTTTTTTACTCAGATTTACTTCTGTATGGTTTGAACATATACTGGCTGTATGGTTTGAATATAAATTATTTTTTTATTTGAAATAGATAAAAAAAAATTGCTTGTTCATATTATATATACATCAATCTTAACATTATGATGACAAATTGTGAATGTGAGAACATTATTCTTTTTGTACATACTTGAAATTGAATTAATGTGTTGACTATAATAAATACCGGTAGGTGAAATAACACCTTGATATATACATGAATGACATCTGATAATTTAAAACCATTACAAGCATTACTCCTGTTGACAGATCAGGATGCATGTACCTGATTAGAAATAACATCAAGATGTGATGCCTGTACATATACATGAATAACAGATGATAATACATTAACTCATGCTGAGTGTTGACAAATCCAGATGTGTACATGTTTTTTACTTGAAGTATCATACGTACATAGTAACCATTTAAAAAAGCACAAATATTGTCATAACAGTTATTAGTAATTTACTGTATAGCAATAATATTTTATGAATTATTCTTGTTGACAGTGGCTGGATACATGATGTACATAACATTGTCTACTTAGATACATCAATAAATAATTTTGAAGATTATTTCTATCTCTTTTCCATTTATATCAGTTTTTGAGCTGACACATCTGATACTAAAATCTTGATTTTTGTTTCGCTATCAGTTCAGACTTGGGAGGACAGGCAACCTTGGCGATAGTCCTGGAGATTCTCCTTGGGTCGTCTTCCCTTGGTTCGGCACGTCTGTTGGTTGGGAGATGGTCCTTTGCTTTCTCTTCGAACACCATGCACTGTATGTCGAACTTGTAGTCGTAACCCTTGTTGATTTTGACCGGAGCGACACTCCAAGTCTTTGATCTCTTGTTGAACCTTGGTTTTTGTCTGAAGACAAAACAACATATTAGAAATGACAATTGCAGCATTTTGTAATCATGATGAAAATATTTTGCTCAGCATATTGTATTTTAACCAGAAAAACACACATAAAAAACATCATGAAAAACTAGATTTAAAACTCTGCTTACCTCGCTTCTCCATTCTGGTCAAGATGATCTGGCCTGTTCACATGGTGGTTGTAGTCAATAGCCGCCAACAGATTACGAGCACGGTAGCCAGGAAACCTGAAGTAAAGAAGGTCATAATGAATAATTATATAATAATAAGATATTAAGGTGAGGTGATCTGGGGTTTAACACCACTTTCAAGCGTAATTCACTTATATCGCGGATGCTAGTATTATTGCATGGAGAAAGCTTGTAACAGCATTGTGACTATGCATTGCAGTGAAACCTGGGAGCATCGGCTGGAACTAGCGAACAATGGGTGATACTGCACAGAAATTCAGTGTAACATTGTACCCAAACCTTACTAAATGGTTGTCTCTGCTGCAGACAAAGTTGCTGTGCCCCTGGCGGGATTAGAACCCCGGACCACTTGATCCGAAAGCCGATCGCGCTAACCACTGCGTTTGCCTCTTCCCCCCCCCCCCCCCCCCCCCTAAATAAATAAAATATTGAAAGAAAGCCTTAATATTTGTTTTGTCCTGCAAGTAAAAGTCTGTGTTAACTTACTGGTAGGATTGTCTCTTGGAGCAGTACATCAGCAGATGATTGTGGAAAGTCTCCAGGATACCGGTGTGCCTAAAACAAAGAAATATTACTGTCAAAACAAAAGTATATAATAAAACATGCTAGAGACTTTTTTTTCATTTCTATATACTTAAGTGTCATTTGTGTTTTTAGTATTACATATGTTGACTCCACCTAATGAATAGAATCTTGTATATATATATGAATACAATAACATCTTGATATAAAGGATATGTTAAAAATGGAAAACAACCAATTACCGAAACTTGGTGAAGTGAGTCATGCTTCCAATGAGCCTGCGGTCCATTACCACACTGCGGAGGATTTCCATCGCCTCGCTATCGCTTTCAAACCACGGTTTCTTGTCATCATCTGCGTTGAGGGGTGCATGAGCACAGCAACCTGTGGTCATCTCACTCACTGTCCACTCATGCTTGTTGCAGACATGCTGAAGGATTCTCATCCAAGTTTCCTGTGAAAAGCAAATGTAGATTCCTGTTGATTTGCATCTTCTGTTAATTTAACAGAATAATTTCACAGAATTTCAATATAACACATAAACTGACACATATTCTGTGTAATAGATCAGTGGAGGACAGAATGGAAAATGATTCAAATTTATAATTTGAACTACCTGACCAGATTCAAGTATGAAATATCACTATCTCCATTATATATTATTTACACAATTCATTTAATTTTATTTAAGTAAATGTTGAACAAATAATATGTTCAAGGCACCTATAGTTACCTTCAATAGATCTTCATTGGTCTCGCACATCTTGGAGCAGTACCAACAATGGTTCCTAATGGAAGGGGCCCAAGTTCGCAGCAATGCCGTCTTCTTGGTATTCCCAAGCTGAAAGATTCATGGATTGTGAACACTATGCTACAAATTTATAAAGCATAACAGCTACATTAATAATAGTCAACATTGATGTTATATTACTGCCGGTGCGTCCATTATTATCATAATAAATATTATTTACAAGTTGTAAAATTCTAATTAAGTTTTTCTGATTACTTGACATCACACAAACATAAAAGCAGACTTTTCAAATCTCCAAATTAGAATTCAGCACAACTCACCGTTGTCATTTTCTTCTCCAAGTTTTTGGCAGCATGCCAAACATCCCATTGGTGGTTTATATTAGGATACTTGGTTCCTGCAAATGAAAAGAAACAATATATTTTCCATGTTTATATTGAGTGTCGCAATGTCAACTATCAAGACCCAAAGAGTAATTGTCAACTATTAGTTGTAAACTCTATTATGAATCATTTCATTATCCTTTACATGTCATGGAATCAATAAAACAAATTTGACAAAAGTAAAGTTAGTAAACTATAACCAACTTATTTTGATAATTTATTACCTGAAAATGTTTACCAGGGCTCTCTTACTGATAAGATAGTAGTAGGCCAATTTTAGAGTATTGTACATTAGACTATCTTAGCACGCAGAGAGTTTGGAAAATCTTATCCCCCATTAATAATTGACATGTACAATATGATATTCTGTACACTTACGCATAGTCAAGGCAATGGAAGAACTTTGGTCTGTGACGACCTCTGCAACAGACACAATCTTGGTGATGTGATCCATGCATCGAAGGAACCCAATTTTCTCCATCGCAACACTGTTTGGGGCTTCTCGCAGGTCGACAATCTCAAGGCTTACAATCTGGCGGGTGTGAGAGTCCATCATTGTGTAGGTACAGTACTGAGCAGTGTGACCTGGGGAATCATTCCGTCCATCTCCAGCAAGGACGATTGGTTCTTCACTTTTTTTCAGTTTTGTTAGGATATCGAGCTGCATTGATGCCCAGTAAGACTCTATTGCAGGAAGTGTGTAGAATCTCTGGACATTGTAGAAGAAGGAATTGCTGACACAGCCCAAATTCATGTACGAGAACAGCATGGATACTTTGGAGAAACAGTTACCAGTAAGCAGAATGTTCGCAGCTAACTGCAGGTTGCCTGTGAACATAGATGAACTCCCAATTTGGGGTTGGGATGACCAGCGTCCTGAATGTCCACTGTTGCACTTCCAAGTCACAACAAGTGCAGTGCCACTCATGGTGTAAGAGAAGACCAAGCTTCCCTTACATTTGTCACAAATATGTCCAATGGAATTCTTCACTAGAAGCACTACTTGGTCCACAAAGGCGATGCACTTCTTAGCTGATACTGGACCCATGAACTTATCACCATCCTCCAAATCTGGGCATGCATCGTCATCCATGTCAGGCAGGGACATGTTGAGGAACTCATCGTCACTGCTGAGGGCATCTATGCTCTCTCCTAGGGTGGCACTGTAATAAATAAAAACTGTATTTAGACGGTTGCTTATACATTCACTGAGTGCATTATTGTCGTTCAGAATTGCTAAAAGAAATAGAGAAATTAGGCCAGGACTGAAATGAAATAATACACAAAAGCATTTGGATAATCCAATAAAGATCTGTCTGATATATTTTTTTGGAATTACCAAAAGAGATAACTTTATTTTTGAAAATTGAAAACATCTTATCTATCAAATGATTACTTATGTTATAACAAACAAATATTTATTCAATTGAAATCTTACCCGGTTTTGTTGACTGTCTCGTCTAAAGTGTCGGGGTTTGATGACAAGTCATCTGGCTCATCTCTGCAATGGCTGTGAAAAAGTATAATGGTTTGATAGTAAATAAAAATTGTATGACCTGTAGTGTCTGGTGGTGTAGATATGAAAAACTGTATGTATTCTCTACCAGCAAAATGCATATTGAATAGTTGTTTTTACTAAGTAGTTTTGATGTCTGTAGGTTGCATCACTGACTGTAACATTTTTACAATATAGTGCAAACATACCTATTGTAACATTCCTCAGCATTTTCAAGGGTTTCTTGACTGGTTGGAGAGCTCATCAATGATGATATCATGGATAGATCTGAAAATAAAGACACCTTAGGAATCATTCATGATAATTTGTTTAGAAAGGTATTTCATAACCATAAGTTCTTTCAATATTACATACTCCTAAATATTAATATATTTCTTTAGACTGGTTTGTGCATCTTACAGAAAACAAACTTTGAAAAATCATTAAGGTGGTTTTAAATTCAATGATATATATAAAAATTAGCCATTGTATCATGATATATTGTCAAATACTAGTATAGTATCACGATACCTGACTTAGAGATTATTAACAGAGTAAGTGTAGCAACAGCGAGGGTTATACACAGATTTGCACAAGTTTCGTAAAAGTTGTATGATACCTTTCGGAGGGCAATAATTTCTTTATTACTGATTTAATCCCATGTTATTATCTAAGACATTCTAGAAAATGGGCCTCTTCCTTTCTGGAGACTGGCTCTGATAACATCACGAACAATGGTTTCATGACGTCACAGACAAAAGTGATATGTGCACATGTGCTCATATTAAAAATATGTCAATAATTATTTTCCCCACTGTGGTTTATTATTATCGATATATCTGCACAACTCAAGTGTAAATGTGTAAAAGTAATATATTCAGACTATTTCATTGTAAAAACTAACAGGTACTTTTAATCATGATAGTGAGACACATCTATTTATTGAGTAACTAAAAAATGTACTTACCTGCAACATGTGACGCAATATCTACATCTCTGTTCTTCTGTGGTGTGTTGATAGAAGGTAGCTGAAGACATTCCTGTTGTGAACTTCTATCCCATGGATCACACTGGGTTGTCTCTTGGTCTGGTTTGGAACTGAGAAAATAAAGATAATCATTATATCTAAACTTCATAAAACTGATAGGAAATAGTTTGAATTGATGAATAAATATTTATTCTTATTTATTTCATTATGATAAAAACAGAAATAACAAAATATATTATATTGGCAGTGGGGTTATAATGTATTATTTGAAATCAGTTACTTTTGCTGCATACATGAATATTATTTTTATGCATCAAGCAAATAAAAAAAAATTTTTTAGTAAGAAATGGGCGACCAAACGTTAGAAACATGAAATACAGGACCCTACTGTACAGTACAGTACTGTCTACAGTATGGGCAGATGAAAATATTGAATTTCGTGATTGAATGTAGATCTAGGCCAATATTTTTCATTCATTCAATGTATAGATCTACAATTCTGCCAATAGATATAATTATTTTTCCAACTTACTTGCATTGGCATGTGCTGTCATGGATATCAAGAAGGTGTCTTGCCAGCTGAATATCAGTAAAGTTTGCTGCAGTTTTCAGCTCAGTCCATCTGCATGCAATATCAACCAAATAAATTCGTTGAGAATTCCTCTCCTTCCTTCTACTCTTCGGAGAAGTTTCCGCGTGTTTTCGAGGTCGACCTCGATCAGCCTTGCTCATAGTTATTTTATTGCAATTTGTCTCTATGTATTTTCGAAAAATATCAATACAAAATGTGACTGAGTGACTGAGTGTTCGCGGACGAACCTCGGTTTATATGATCGAATTGAAGCCAGTTTTCCCCTCAGTGTCATATTGAGTGTAGACATTATCTTAGAAGCTTTGATGTCTATTGTCAAAACTTTCATAATTTGTTGTGATAACAACCTAACGTAATCCGATTTTACATCAGAAACTCCCAATGCTTGATCGCTTGATACTATCGCCGCCATCAAAACAATGGAGTTAATCCCCGTGACGCATAAATACAATTATACATGCACATTAGACCTGCATTGGACTATGTAGAGGCTACTGAATAAGTTAAAACTTCTATTCCCGTTGGTCGGTCTGTATAGCGCTTTAACTCGTAAATAGAAACATATCAAATTGAGTATTATTATTATTTTGCTTTTTAAATAGATATACGACATAGATAATAAAACTGTTTCTGTAGGAAAGTTGCACAAGTGACGCATTGTGAGATTGTAAGCCTCCCGGAAGTTGATCGAATGTTAGAGATTACGTACAAACGGCAGAAAAAAGCGAAGATATAAATCATTAATATGACTAGATGACTAAAGATTGTTTTAAAAAATCCATAAAATCTATTTTCAACCTAAAATTGTGTTTCTTATCGTATAATATCACATGAATTTTGTAAAAATTCGAGATATTTGACAAGTACTCATATCTGCGAATCAACGTTCCACGATGCTTTGACTTTTCAGCAAGGCACTTTATGAATGAAAATTTTAATCACCGTTGTCAAATTTAACACGGACTCCTTCAGAAAACAGCAACAGACTTTTATGCAAAAGTAGAAAACTCTTTGTGAGTTTGCAGTCAAGCTATTCATGAAATACGATATCGGACTCGCACGCCGCATCACGGCATTTTCGTCTGCCATCTTGGAAGCTTGCGGGCTTAGCCTCGTTTTCGATATCTAGGTCAGCGCTATGCATAAATATTAAGAGTCGGCTATGAACGTGTAGTAGCCGACATACATGGCTCGTTATAAGACCTATTAAAAGCTATAGAAGCAAATCTGTCTTCCTATCTATTTTATGAAAGTTTCCAAATATTCATTTGACTTAATGGCTGCAGCATGCCAAGGTTCTATGTCCTGTTTTCGATCATGACCACGACTTTAAATGGTTGTATTTTCTTTATAATGAACTGAATGACCTTAAACTGGTTATTTTCGATTAAAGTTGATAAATATCACTAAATAACACAATTTTTAACATTGGACATACATGTGACCTCACCACAATGATTAAGTCGCTTTACATGATATGTAATCAAATTGGAGACACAGGTTGAGTACATTAGCGTTAGTGACTTTGAAATACATAATATATTCTTGCTCGAACTACATTAAAACTAAGTGAGCAAAATTGATTAATGAATGGAAGAAATAAATACTTCAATTTATCAATGTTTTATTCATTAAAGACATTTTTGTCCTCAAAGACTTTTTTGGTCATCAAAGACCATTTTTTAAAATTCAAAGTCATGTTATCATCAAAGTCAGTTTTTACCATCAAAGTCGGTTTTTCAATCAAAATCATTTGTTAATCAAAATAATTTTTTTCCTTAAATTCATTTTTCTCATTAAAGTCATTTTTTTCATCAAATTAATTTTGTCATCAAAGTCATTTTTTAATTCAAAGTCATGTTTTCATCAAAGTCATTTTTTAAAATCAAAATCCTTTTTTCATGAAAGTCATTTTTTAAAATCATAGTCATTTTTTCCCCATCAAAGTCGGTTTCATAATCAAAGTAATTTTTTCATTAAATTCATTTTCTCATTTAAGTTATTTTTTTCATCAAATTCATTTTTTCATCAAATTTTTCTTTTCATCAAAAGCCTTTTTTTTTTATTCAAAGTCATTTTCTTCATCAAAGTCAGATTTTCCATCAAAGACATTTTTGTCCTCAAAGACTTTTTTGGTCATCAAAGACCATTTTTTAAAATTCAAAGTCATGTTATCATCAAAGTCAGTTTTTACCATCAAAGTCGGTTTTTCAATCAAAATCATTTGTTAATCAAAATAATTTTTTTCCTTAAATTCATTTTTCTCATTAAAGTCATTTTTTTCATCAAATTAATTTTGTCATCAAAGTCATTTTTTAATTCAAAGTCATGTTTTCATCAAAGTCATTTTTTAAAATCAAAATCCTTTTTTCATGAAAGTCATTTTTTAAAATCATAGTCATTTTTTCCCCATCAAAGTCGGTTTCATAATCAAAGTAATTTTTTCATTAAATTCATTTTCTCATTTAAGTTATTTTTTTCATCAAATTCATTTTTTCATCAAATTTTTCTTTTCATCAAAAGCCTTTTTTTTTTATTCAAAGTCATTTTCTTCATCAAAGTCAGATTTTCCATCAAAGACATTTTTGTCCTCAAAGACTTTTTTGGTCATCAAAGACCATTTTTTAAAATTCAAAGTCATGTTATCATCAAAGTCAGTTTTTACCATCAAAGTCGGTTTTTCAATCAAAATCATTTGTTAATCAAAATAATTTTTTTCCTTAAATTCATTTTTCTCATTAAAGTCATTTTTTTCATCAAATTAATTTTGTCATCAAAGTCATTTTTTAATTCAAAGTCATGTTTTCATCAAAGTCATTTTTTAAAATCAAAATCCTTTTTTCATGAAAGTCATTTTTTAAAATCATAGTCATTTTTTCCCCATCAAAGTCGGTTTCATAATCAAAGTAATTTTTTCATTAAATTCATTTTCTCATTTAAGTTATTTTTTTCATCAAATTCATTTTTTCATCAAATTTTTCTTTTCATCAAAAGCCTTTTTTTTTTATTCAAAGTCATTTTCTTCATCAAAGTCAGATTTTCCATCAAAGTCATTTTTTTACATCAAAATATTGTTTTCATTAAAGTCATTTTTCTTATCAAAGTAATTTTTAAATCAAATTAATTTTTTCATCAATTTTTTTTCCCATCAAAAGTCATTTTTCTTAATTCAAAGTCATGTTTTCATCAAAGTCATTCTTTCATCAAAGATATTTTTTCTTCATCAAAGTAATTTTTTTTCCATCAAATTCATGTTTTCATTGAAGTAATTTTTTTCATAAAAGATATTTTTTCTCACCAAAGTAATTTTTTCATTAAATTCATTTTCTCATTTAAGTTATTTTTTTCATCAAATTCATTTTTTCATCAAATTTTTCTTTTCATCAAAAGCCTTTTTTTTTTATTCAAAGTCATTTTCTTCATCAAAGTCAGATTTTCCATCAAAGACATTTTTGTCCTCAAAGACTTTTTTGGTCATCAAAGACCATTTTTTAAAATTCAAAGTCATGTTATCATCAAAGTCAGTTTTTACCATCAAAGTCGGTTTTTCAATCAAAATCATTTGTTAATCAAAATAATTGTTTTCCTTAAATTCATTTTTCTCATTAAAGTCATTTTTTTCATCAAATTAATTTTGTCATCAAAGTCATTTTTTAATTCAAAGTCATGTTTTCATCAAAGTCATTTTTTAAAATCAAAATCCTTTTTTCATGAAAGTCATTTTTTAAAATCATAGTCATTTTTTCCCCATCAAAGTCGGTTTCATAATCAAAGTAATTTTTTCATTAAATTCATTTTCTCATTTAAGTTATTTTTTTCATCAAATTCATTTTTTCATCAAATTTTTCTTTTCATCAAAAGCCTTTTTTTTTTATTCAAAGTCATTTTCTTCATCAAAGTCAGATTTTCCATCAAAGACATTTTTGTCCTCAAAGACTTTTTTGGTCATCAAAGACCATTTTTTAAAATTCAAAGTCATGTTATCATCAAAGTCAGTTTTTACCATCAAAGTCGGTTTTTCAATCAAAATCATTTGTTAATCAAAATAATTTTTTTCCTTAAATTCATTTTTCTCATTAAAGTCATTTTTTTCATCAAATTAATTTTGTCATCAAAGTCATTTTTTAATTCAAAGTCATGTTTTCATCAAAGTCATTTTTTAAAATCAAAATCCTTTTTTCATGAAAGTCATTTTTTAAAATCATAGTCATTTTTTCCCCATCAAAGTCGGTTTCATAATCAAAGTAATTTTTTCATTAAATTCATTTTCTCATTTAAGTTATTTTTTTCATCAAATTCATTTTTTCATCAAATTTTTCTTTTCATCAAAAGCCTTTTTTTTTTATTCAAAGTCATTTTCTTCATCAAAGTCAGATTTTCCATCAAAGTCATTTTTTTACATCAAAATATTGTTTTCATTAAAGTCATTTTTCTTATCAAAGTAATTTTTAAATCAAATTAATTTTTTCATCAATTTTTTTTCCCATCAAAAGTCATTTTTCTTAATTCAAAGTCATGTTTTCATCAAAGTCAATCTTTCATCAAAGATATTTTTTCTTCATCAAAGTAATTTTTTTTCCATCAAATTCATGTTTTCATTGAAGTAATTTTTTTCATAAAAGATATTTTTTCTCACCAAAGTCAGTTTTTCATTAAAATTATTATTTCATTAAAGTCATTTTTTTCATTATACAGTCAAGCCGCGATAATCCGGCCACCGATAATCCGAATCTCGCAGCTACCGAACGGTAGGAAGATGTAACCAAACTAATCTCTATAGTAGTTCTCAGGACTCAGTAGTCCGAACATTTCACTATCCGAACGTTTTTGATGAAAAACGGAAGCGTTCGGATTATCGAGGTCTGACTGTAGTCATTATTTTCATTAAAGTCATTTTTCTCATCAAAGTCATTTTATTAATCAAATTAATTTTATTAATTTAATTAATTTTATTAATTTAATTCATCAAATTTATTTTTTTCATCCAAATTCATTTTTTTGGTTAACAAAGTCATGTTTTCATCAGTATAATTTTTTTTCATCAAAGATATTTTTTCTTCATCAATGTCAGTTTCTTCCATCAAAGTCGGTTTTTAATCAAAATCATTTTTTTCCATTAAATTCATTTTTCTCATTAAAGTCATTTTTCTCATTAAAGTCTGATTTTCAATCAAAATAATTTTTCCATCAAATTCATTTTTTCTCATTCAAAGTCATTTTCTTCATCAAAGTCAGTTTTCTCACCAAAGTCAGTTTTAAATCAAATATATTTGTTCAGCAAATTTTTTTTTTCATCAAAAGTCATTGTTCTTAATTCAAGGTAATGTTTTCATCAAAGTCAATTTTTTCATCAAATTCATTTTTCTCATTAAAGTCTTCTCTTTTTTTATTCAAAGTCATGTTTTCATCAAAGTCATTTTTTTCATAAAAGATATTTTTTCTTCATCAAAGTCATTTTTTTTCCACCAAAGTCGGTTTTTCTCACCAAAGTAAGTTTTCTATAAAAATTATTTTTTCATTATAGTAATTTTTTTCATTAAAGTCAATTTTCTCATCAAAGTCATTGTTTTAATCAAATTCATTTTTTTTATTCAAAGTCAAGTTTTGATCAATATAAAATTTTCTCATCAAAGATATTTTTATTCATTAAAGTCTCTTCCATCAAAGTCGCTTTTTAATCAAAATCATTTTTTCCATTAAATTCATTTTTCTCATTAAAGTCTGATTTTCAATCAAAATAATTTTTCCATCAAATTCATTTTTTCTCATTCAAAGTCATTTTCTTCATCAAAGTCAGTTTTCTCACCAAAGTCAGTTTTAAATCAAATATATTTGTTCAGCAAATTTTTTTTTTCATCAAAAATCATTGTTCTTAATTCAAGGTCATGTTTTCATCAAAGTCAATTTTTTCATCAAAGATATCTTTTCTTCATCAAAGTCATTTTTTTCATCAAATTCATTTTTCTCATTAAAGTCTTCTCTTTTTTTATTCAAAGTCATGTTTTCATCAGAGTCATTTTTTTCATAAAAGATATTTTTTCTTCATCAAAGTCATTTTTTTTCCACCAAAGTCGGTTTTTCTCACCAAAGTAAGTTTTCTATAAAAATTATTTTTTTCATTATAGTCATTTTTTTCATTAAAGTCAATTTTCTCATCAAAGTCATTGTTTTAATCAAATTCATTTTTTTTATTCAAAGTCAAGTTTTCATCAATATAAAATTTTCTCATCAAAGATATTTTTATTCATTAAAGTCTCTTCCATCAAAGTCGGTTTTTAATCAAAATAATTTTTTTCATTAAATTCATTTTTCTCATTAAAGTCTTGTTTTTAATCAAAATAATTTTTCCATCAAATTTATTTTTCTCATTACGGTCTTTTTTTTTAATTCTTAGTCATGTTTTCATCAAAGTAAATTTGTTTCATCAAAAATATTTTTCCTTCATCAAAGTTATTTTTTCCTTAAAGTTATTTTTTTTTCATTCAAGTAATTTTTCTCATCAAAGTTTTTATTTTTCATCAAATTATTTTTTTTAAATCAAAGTAAGTTGTTTTCATCAAAAGTCATATTTTTTATTCAAAGTCAAAGATGATATTTACAAAACTTTTTAACGATATTAAAGATGATATTTACAAAGCTTTACAAAGCTTTACAAAGCTTTACAAATGTTTACAAAATAATAAATATCTTGTACCATCTTTAATAGATATTTATTACCTTTATTATTTCTGTAAATAAGTATTTTAATATTTGTAAATAGCTTGTAAATACCATCTTTATTGGATATTTAAGTCTTTGTAAATATCATTATTTAATTACTAACCTCCGACAAGTGACCTTAGCCTTATAGCCATATAACATGTAATCGACTCATTCCCACAGAAGTAATGAAACATCATTACACAGATCAATCGGAGTTACCCGCCCCTCACTAGTCCACTGGGTGGCGTGACCTGTCATTCACATTACAGAGTCGGTAGTGTGCAGACGTGTTTTCTGTATCTCTCCCGATTGTTTGAGCTATTTAATTAACGTGTTTTGATTGTTTTCTAGACTCTTTTACTTACCTTAGTTAAGTTCCCCGCTGTCCCGTATTGTATTCATTCCTCGCGAGTGAATTCGGTGTTTCAGTCAGGGGTGTTGGTTAACACAGTGTGTTGACCTGGATTAGTGGTGCGCGGGTTGTCGATTGCTCGTGCAGCTCGTGCAGCCCGGGGGCCGGACGGTTGCTCTACCCCCTTGCGTAACAGCTTTGATTGTGTTGGGGATCGCCTTGCCCTCTCGTGTCGCCTGCCGTCTGCTAGACGATAGGTTTCCGTAGGCCGCTTGGACGGGTGGTCTACCCCCTCGCGTGACAGCTTGACTGTCTTGTGCGTTAGGCCGTGCCGCCTGCCGCGTGGATCATTGGACAGGCGCTTGCCGCCTGCCGCCTGCCGCCTGCCGCCTGCCGCCTGCCGCCTGCCGTCTGCTTGGCGCTAGGTTCTCGTGGGTTGGACAGACGCTTGCCGTCTGCCGTCTGCCGTCTGCCGTCTGCCGTCTGCCGTCTGCCGTCTGCCGTCTTCCGACGCTTGGGCTTGGACTGTAGGCCACACTTGCTGCCTCTCAGGTGATGGACTTAGTTCGCTGCGACTCAGCGGCCCCGTACCGGGCGTACTGTGGACGGTGCGGGTCACGCAAGTCGGCGAGCTACGACCCTCATGTCGTCTGTCGCCTGTGCAGGAACACTTGCCCGGAGGATAACCGGTGTGTGGAGTGCGAGGATCTCTCCCCGGAGCAGCACAGGCGTTACCGCTCTTCTATCCGGAAGAGCGAGTCGCAAAGCCGCTGCAAGGGGAACAGACGTCCGACCCCGGGGTCGTCTGCCGCCGCAGGCAGGCGAGAGTCGCCGGACAGGTCGGATTTGATCATATCAGAGGACGCAGGGGAGTTTGACGTTCCGTCCTCCCTGGCGTCGGACGTGGTTCGCGAGCCGCTGGGTCGGGGTTTCCCTCCGGTCGTGTCACCGCCTCGTGACTTGTCCGAGGAGCCTTCTGACTCCGAACCCCCGTCCCCCTCCCGGGAGGAGCGTCGGAAGAAGGTCAAGAAGGCGAAGAAGCGCTCCAGGTCGCCTCACCACCCGCCCTTCGACGCTAAGGCGTTTAAGGACGACGTCCTTACGTCCGTCAGGACGATGTTAGAACAATTCTCCCAGAAGGATTCTGGGGATCAAGGCGGGAAGGATCCGCCTCCGCCACCTCCTGCAGCGCTGACCACCGGGCGCGTCCGCCGTGTGACGCTGGTGTTGCCGCCTCTCTCCCCTTCGGACATGTCGGTGGCTCCCTCGCCAGGCTCGCAGTCTGGGGACATAACCGAGGGGGATTCCCCCTCTCGCGTTCCTCCATGGTCCGCTGCAGGCGGCCTTCGAGAGGTGGAGGCACCTGATCAGGGTGAGAGGATGGCGGCCATCGCTGACGGGTGTCAGCTGTCCCTACAGGAGGTGGATGAGGAGTGTAGCTTCTCGAAGCAGGCACGCTTTGAGTCCTTCTGTCAGGAGGAGGAGGTGGTGAACCCGCGTAGCGTCCGCTTCCCACCCCACCGCCTTCTCCTAACGGCGGCGAAGGATTTTGACACTCACGTGTCGTCTGCGGCACCGGGCCGCCTTGTTCCGCCTCTGGTGATATCGGATCGTCAGAGAGCGGGGCTCCCGGTCGCCTCTTCTCCCATACCTCTTTCTCCCCCCGTCTTGGACGACGACATCAGGCGTGTGGCAGCGCCAGGAGTCGGCCATTCAGTGTCCGACGGGCACCTGTCCCACCTGGACAAGGAGGCCAGGAGCATTCTGGGCATGGCGAACTCCGTCGCCCATGCTTGTCAGGCCATGGCCGCCTTCTCCAAGGAGGCTGGGATGGAGAAAGGAGCGAACGCACTGTATCGGGGGTTCGGTTCCGTGGCAGGGAACCTAGCCCAGATTATGCTAAGTGCCTCTCGCATCTCAGCGGGGGTCACTAACCTGAGGCGGGATGGATTTCTCGCACGTATCAATCTTCCGCCGGAGATGCGCACCCGTCTCAGGAGCGCTCCAGCAGCGTCGTCGACGCTGTTCGACGGGCAGGTCGCAGAAGCTCTGCGACACCGCCAGGAGACCCAACAGCAGGAGCTGACCAACCGCTTGGCAGCGGGAGGCGGCAGGGTCTCCTCGGGGATGACAACACCCAAGAAGCGGAAGGGTGGCACTCCGCAATCCCCCGCCGGCTCTAGGACCGGCGGGGTTTCCTTTCGGGACGGGGGCCGGACAGGCAAGGGCCGTGGCGGCTACAACGCCGGCCCCTCTCCAAAGAGGACATCCAACAAGTCACAGGGGGGTAAGGGACGCGCCTACGGAGGAACCAACAAGAAGAGGTGACTCCTGGGCGCCCCCTCTCCTACCGCCGGCAGCGGTAGAGGTGCGAGACGGGCCCTTAGCAGTCCGTCTCTCAACTTTTGTGGCCACACTGGAACAAATGGAGATCCTAATCACCAAGGAGGCGGTGAGCGAGCTTCCGCTCCAGGGTCTGACACCGGGGTTCTACTCTCCAGTATTCGTGAGACCGAAAAAGGACCCGAAAAAATGGCGGCTGATTCACGACTTGAAACAGTTCAACCGCTCCTACCTCGAGCGGCCGCCATATTTTCGGCTCTTGACCGTGCTGTCTATCATGCGGTTGCTACAACCATACAGCCACATGGTGTCGTTGGACCTCCAGGATGCGTACTTGCATGTCCCAATCCACCCAGCGGATTGCAAGTACCTGGATTCATCCTGGCGGGCCGTCACTTCCAGTGGAATGTGTTACCCTTCGGGATTTCGACAGCCCCTTGGCTATTCACTCGGGTGACCCAACCCATCGTCAAGTTCCTTCACAGGCACGATATCCAGTTCGCGATGTACCTGGACGATGGGTTCGGGAGCCACTGCTCCCCGTCAGTTCTGGCCGGACAAAGGGACTTTGTGATCGCTCTGTTCAGACGCCTGGGTTGGCTTGTCAATCTGGACAAGTCGGACCTAGTGCCGACAACATCGCTCGTCTTCCTGGGCGTCCGTCTGGACACGACGCAGGACAAGGCCTTTGTCACGGAGGAACGGATGGGCCGTTACAGGGAACTCCTAGCAGACGCGTGTCGCGGGGCCCTCTCGCTCCGACAGTGGCAACGTCTGCTAGGGTTCTTGACTTCAGCTCAGGACTTCACGAGGAGGGGGAGGCTTCACCTCCGGCCCCTCCAGATAGTACTGAACGGACACATTCGGGAGGTGTCTTGCGGCCATCACATCAGGATGCCGCAGGATCTCATTCACCACCTTCGATGGTGGCAGGACGAAAGCAACGTCTTGGCGGGGGTTCCCCTCCGGCAACCCCCCGCCGGGAGCCAGTTGTACGTGGACGCCTCTACCCAGGGGTGGGGCGCCCACCTGGGGACCGATCAGGCGTCGGGCGTGTGGTCGCCGGCGCAAGCCGGCCTTCACATCAACTTCTTGGAGTTGAACGCCATACGTCTGGCAATCGAGCACTGGTCGGGTCACCTGCAGAACGAGGTGCTGTGTGTTCACACAGACAGCTCGACGGCAGCCTGGTCGATCAACAAGCAAGGATCGACCAAGGCGGGATCATTATTACAGCTGGTGATGGAGCTGTTTGGACTGGTAGACCAACTCAACATCTCGATAAGAGCGGTGCACATCCCAGGAGCAAAGAACGTCCTTGCGGACGCTCTCTCTCGCCCGGGCAAACCTCCTTCCACGGGGTGGATGTTGCACCCTCGAGTGTTCGAGGCGATCTGTCTCCAGTTCGGCAGGCCGCATGTCGACCTCTTCGCGACACGGCTCAGTCACCAGCTGCCGGTATACGTATCTCCAGTACCAGACCCCCTGGCATGGGGATTAGACGCGCTCGCGTTAGGATGGGAGGGGATGGACGCTTACGCTTTCCCCCCCCCCCCCCTGCCATTCTGACCCAAGTGGTGGCAAAAGCCCAGGAGACGAGACGCTTGCGTCTGCTCCTGGTCGCACCGAAGTGGCCGGCAAGGCCGTGGTATGTCCCCCTCCGGAGACTCTGCGCTCAGGAACCAGACCCCCTGCCAATCAGGTGGGATCTTCTCAGGAGCAACCCAAGCAGACGGGTGCACGAGAACCCTCATGTTCTCCATCTGCACGTCTGGGTTGTCTCCAAGACGGAATGAGGAGCGCAGGATTTTCGGAGGCGGTAGCCAGCGCAGTGGCAACCTCACAGCGGTCTTCCACGCGCAAGCTGTACGATTTCCAATGGGCTTCCTTCATGACCTTTTGCGAAGGGAAGGGGTTCGATGTGCGGTCGGTAACGGTGCCCCAGGTCGCGGATTATCTGGTACACCTACGCACAGTGAGGAAGCTTAAGGCTTCCTCCATCAATACGAACCTCGCGGCCATTATGTCCGTCCTTCGCAAAAAGGATCCCGGGTTGGATATCTCGGTCCTTAAGGAGCTCATCAGGACGTACAGGAACGTGGATGGCCGCCACAAACTGAGGCGGCCAGAGTGGGATCTGGCGATAGTTTTGAATCACCTCAAGTCTGAGCACTATGAGCCACTGACGGACACGACGCTGCTGCGTCTCACCATTAAAACTTCCTTCTTAGTGGCGATGGGGTCAGCGGCCAGAATATCAGAGTTGCACGCGCTGCAAGCTGATTTGCTCAGGTTTGAGGTGAGAGATTGAGGGTCAGCGTCCTTGGGTCTGGCACCGGAGTTCCTGTGTAAGAACCAGGGCGCTGACGAGCGTGGACGGACCTTCACACTGCCATCAATCTCCTCGGCTATCGAGCCGACGGACGAACAAGAACGTCTCCTTTGTCCGGTACGCGCTCTGCGCATCTACGTTGAGAAGACGCGCTCGCTGAGACAAGGGAGACGCAGGCTATTCTTGCCCCACTCCCAGACGAGCTCGAAGGAGTTGGACAAGAGGCAGCTGGGAGTTTATCTCAGGTCGGCAGTGGTGGACGCCTACAAGGCGGCCGGACTGCTGGCTCCTGCGCGGACCAATCCGCATGAGATCAGGGCCATATCGGCGACTATGGCCCTACACAGCAACCTGTCAGTGGCGGACATCATGGCCGGCTGCTTTTGGAAGTCGGGCTTGGTGTTCGCCAACCATTACCTGCGCGATGTCTCCACGGAGGACCTGGAGGGCGTAGCCCGTCTAGGGGCGCAGGTCTTTGCCCAGCAGCGAACCACGGGTGCCCTCCCTGGCAGGGGACGCAACCATCCACGCTAACGAGCACTCACGAGTTGAGAGCGGCTCATATTTAACCATTGAATAAATTGTTTTGAATGGTTATACAGGGTTTTTGTGGTGTTTTAATTAGGGATCGTCGACTGCGAGAGGTCTGACAATTATCCTCATTAGAACGATCGCTCGCTAGGTCGCCGATCACCAGATCAATCTTGAGAGTTACCGCTATGCGACGAACTCTACCCACCACCTACAGTGGTATCAGGCTAAGGTCACTTGTCGGAGGTTAGTAATTAAATAATAGTACGTTTTTGATTAAACGTCATTATTTTTACTTACCGTAGACAAGTGACCGTCGTCATACCCGTCCCGCCTCCCCTCTTACGCATTCGTCGTTAAATTGCGACTCCTAGGTAATGTGAATGACAGGTCACGCCACCCAGTGGACTAGTGAGGGGCGGGTAACTCCGATTGATCTGTGTAATGATGTTTCATTACTTCTGTGGGAATGAGTCGATTACATGTTATATGGCTATAAGGCTAAGGTCACTTGTCTACGGTAAGTAAAAATAATGACGTTTACTCAAACATATACTATTATTTCATATCGATTCATGGCCTGGAGAAACAGGAGAAAGTATTTCTTCAGAATCCATTCAACAGGCATGTTGTATAACAGCTGAAGGCTAATGTCAATGTGTCCTCTCAATATGGCACACTCGTAGGGAAAGATGCCGTCCAAAGTCTGTTTATGCTTTGCCCCAGAACTGAGTAGCAGGGAGACAGTAGCCATGTGACCTCTCGCTGCAGCAATATGAAGAGGAGTCAGTCCTTGAAGATCACTGTGGTCAATATCTGCTCCTGCTCTGAGAAGTCTTTCAACAACTGCACAATGGTTGAACATTGCCGCTGCAATGAGTGGAGTCATACCATATTTGTTTTCCACTTCCAGTTTAGCTCCATGTGTGATCAGAAGTGCCACAAGATATTCATGTCCTTTCAAGCAGCAGATCTTCAATGTGGAATCTCCCGAGGTCGATGTTGAGTTCACATCCGCAACTCTTTCTATGAGCTCTGTGGCCACATCTATGGTGCCTTTCTCGGCTGCCAAGTGTAAAGGAGTCACTCCCTTCTTTGCGGGAACATTGGGATCGAGACCTCTAGCTAAGAGGAAGGATACTGTTTTCCTGTCACAGAATGAAGCAGCTACGTGTAGAATATTCATCCCTGCATTGTCAACAATGTCCAACCTGCATCCATGTTGGATAAGAAACAACACAAGGTCGTTGTGTCCTCTACAGCAAGCCAAATGCAAGCATGTCAACCCCTCAATTGTCTGCTTGTTAGAATCACCTCCACTGGCAAATAGGAGCTTGATGATGTCAGTGAAGCCATTCAGAGCTGCGAAATGGTACGATGACCACTGCCTGTTATCAGCATGGTTCACGTCAGCTCCTTTGTCCAGAAGCATCTGGACGACTCGCATGTTTCCCATGTCAGCTGCGGTATGCAAAGGAGTCTTATCATCAACACGTCGGATGTCTACATTTGCATCGTTATTCAATAACAATGCAACAAGTTGATCATGATTTTTGCCGGATGTGTCATACAGAGCACTGGATCCATTCTTTGCTTGGGTATTAACGTCAGAACCAGCATTTATCAATATCTCTGCTGCTTGTAGGTGTCCGTTCCTTGCTGCTAGATGAAGACTCGTTTCCATGTTTCGGGTTTGAATTTCAATGTTTGCCTGTCTGTAAATTAAATTCTGTACCAGTTCATAAGATCCGTTTGCTGCTGCAATAATCAGAGGAGTGTTTCCATCTACATCTGTTTGCTCAACATTGCACTTTTCAGTCTCAAGCAGTTGCACTGCAATGTCAAGATTTCCGCCAATGCATGCATAGTGAAACGGACCCATCCCCTTCTTATCTGGGATGTTTACATCGGCCTTGAATGACAGAAGGAGCTTCAAAATTGCAAGATTTTTATTTGTCACAGCAAAGGACAGCGGAGTATGGTTGTCTTTGGTTCTTGCATTGACATCCACACCCCTTTGCAATATATACTTGACTGTTGCAGAGCTACAGTTATGTTTAACTGCAAAATGCAAAGGAGTGAAGCCGTTCTTGCATCGATGATGGGCATCCGCACCTTTCAATAACAACCGATGACCAGCTTTTACATGAGACATCTTCAGGGCAATGCAAAGAGGTGTTTCACCATTTGGACCATCAATATCAATGCATAGTGAAGTGAATTGCAATAGTTGTATGATGATTTTCTCATCTCCATTTTGAGCAGCGATGTGGATTGGCGCATATCCTTCCTTGTTTTTTTGACAGAACAGACGCACATAAAATATACTATTCAGCTTTGACAACAAAAGCTTCACTAATGCATGGAACCCATGTTTGACTGCAATATGAAGGACAGTGTTCTTCTCCTTGTCATCAATGATCACAAGGAATCTAATGTTAATCATCCGTTCAACTGCTTCGATGAAATTGTTTTTGGCAGCATAGATTAGAGCTGTCTGTCCTTCTTTCACTGTACGTTGAAAATACTTCATGGGGTAGGTGCATATCTCCTTGAACATGTCCGTTTTCCCAGAAAGGACTGCCATATGAAGAAGTGTCTCTCCATTAGCTGTCAGTGCAGCTATGTTTCCTCCAAGACGACGCAAGGCCTGTAAAACCTCCACATGGCCATCTCTTGTGGCGATATGAGATGGCGTGAGTCCATCTCTAGTGGGCATGTTCACATCACAGCCTCTATATACAAGAAGAGTCACCAAGTCAACATCTCCAAGATCACTAGCATGGTGAAGAGCCGTCCATCCTTTGCTATCCACGGTATTTACGACTACACCCATATCCAGGAAGATTTGAACTATGTCTTTCTGACCCTTCACTGCAGCAAGAAGAAAACTCTTGTTGAGGTCGAACACATGCCTCTGTTCTAAGTTCATGTCAGTCAGCAGAACCTCCACGATTTCTGGATGATCATTTTCTATTGCCAGAATACACGCCCTCTCAGCTGTTGTTGGGCTGTATCTCGTGCTGTGACCCCTCATCAAGGCCTGTATCAGTAGAAGACCTCCTTTGTTTCCATACTCTGAACATCCGTGAATGACATGACTCATCATTTCTGTGGAAAATATGACAGTGTTGATCATTTCGGACAGTAACTTATCATCGCCATTACTGCAGGCCAGGTAGCAGAATGACTTTTTCAGTGTCACGTCAGTCAACTTGATGGCCTCGTCCAGATCTATTCGAGATAGAAAGAGGGAAACTCCTTGTGAAGTTGTGAATAGACTGTGCCTTAGGACAGGCAGCAAGTGTCCCTTTTGCATTTCAAGACATAACCTTTTGACCAAATGATCCAGGCTTTCTGCTGGCAATGGGACTTTCAAGTGGGATATCGGTACTCCCTTTTTGTCAAAGCGAACAAAATAGTCCAGAGAGTTGACATTGCAATGTTCGATTATGAACCTTACGTTTTTGTGACATATTACATGTGCTACACTTTCATAGATAGAGGTGTGCTTGAATCTTAGGAAATGACCGTCTTTCTCCAAGAAGAGCCCACACATGCTCTCAAAAGATTCCTGCAGTTGTCCAAAGTGGTAGTCAAGATGCCAAGAGTCAAACATCTCGGAAGTATCTACAACTCCTTTAAGAAGATTTATTATCTCGAACTGTGTTGCAGAAATCTGATCAGTCAGGATCAGCTTAGTTGCATCAAAAGCCCCTTCCCCATAAAGAAGAAGATGAAATGCTACCCTTCTGTAGACATCATTGTGGTAATGTGCTGCTATAGCCGCTTCCAGAAACAGTCGTGGGTTTCTGAAGAACTCAACGTGATCCTTTCCGGTGTCAAGAGAGAAGAATAGTTGGCAACAGTGAGCAAATCCATGTGGGAAGGCAATTTCAACAATCTTATCTATTTCAGCATCAGATAAAGGAGGAACTTTGGTTTGCTTTCTCTGGAATATTTTGTAAATCTGTTTCTTGTCCTCTTGAGAAAGAGATAGATTCAAGATTGTGTTTCTGGAAAAAAACAGGTTTGTAAATTTCTCCAGTTTTCTCATAGCCTGTTTGAGCACGTACTCTCGCGACACGAACACTGTCAAGATGTTTAGAGAAAGTCTCACGAGGTTCTCGAAAACAGGAATCCATTTGCCAAAACCTGATTGGTCATAATGAAATGACCCGAACAAGTCATTAAACATGACAACCGAGTTGTCCATATCGGTGATGCTAAAGAATTCCTCAGGTGTTCTCACTACATAAACATGGCGGCCTCTATCCAGGTATTCTTTCAGGACCATGTAGCCAAGAAATGTCTTCCCCTCTCCTGGTAGACCTGTTATCATTAAGGTATGGTGAATCTGAAGTTTGGTAACAGCAATTTCCACACTGTCCAGTTTTATTGTGTCTTTGGTGTAGGTCTGTATTTCATGTTTCGTTCTCTCTGGAAAACAAAGATTTGCTTAATTTAAACTCAGTTCCAACTTGTTCAGTTAGTTCTATTTTCAATCGTTTATCATTGCACATTTAAAAAAGTATGGATGGAAAAACAAGGGTTTTATTATAGAATTAGCAATGGAATACTTGGATTTATCAGTGAAATAATCTGTCAAGGTGCAGTGAATGTAATTGTTTTCATAGTGACTAATGACGAGATAATATTTCGCCAAAATACTTGGATTTGTAAGTGAAATAAACTGTCTATCATGCAAGGTGTAGTGACTGACTGTTTAAACTGTTACTAGTGACATTATAATATATCGTTATTGGGCAGTAACCAGAACTAATTTGCAACGAATGAGAGTTACTGTTTTATGTAATTGTTCTTTTAATTACATATTTTTGTTGACATTAAATAATAATAAAATAGAATACTTGTTGGTGTTTGACAAATGTGGGTTTACTTAATCTGGTGAAAGTTTACCCGCAACTCGCAATGAAATAAATTCTATGATTGACATTCTAGAACGGAGGTGGTGACGAATGGAGACTTTTTTTATTAATAATCCAATTCTTTATTCTTTGGAGGCGACGTGATGACATAAGGAACTTGTTTATCCATCAACTTAACCGCAAAATACACGTAACCATACAAATTACAAGATAATTCAATCCACAAGTGATAAACACGACTGAAACAGAGATACATCATGTCTTCAGAAGCCAACTAAACTGGACTTGAAATCTCAAAACATTATCTACTCATATTTCTGAGAAACACAGAAAATCTTCGTTTTCGAATCTCCTTTACTAGTTGAGTTAGAAGAGCTTATTTTATGGCATCCTACAGTCAAGACGCATACACAATTCAAATTCAAGAATGCTATTTATAACGACAACATGTTATTAATTATGTTTATATATTTTACACATTTTTTTTTTAATTGGAAACAAACCCACTTTGAGAAAGCGATTTCATTACCTCAAGTGTATTTAAACTGACATAGAACTAAAAGTATCATACTCAATGTATGAAAATGCGAGTACCTCTCTATTAACCCTGTGTCTATCCAATACATCAAAAAGCCACTTTCTCCAGCAGCAGTATTTTGTTTTGTACATTGTTAGAATTATGGTGACGTTTCTTTTGCGGTTGAGTGTACATGAAAACACCCTACGTTTCTTTACGTTTCTTTACCCTGCATTTATATACATGGGTAAACTGCTATGTATCTAAGATAGTAATTTTTTAGTTAACTTTTGAATTTATTTTTCATTTAAATTAATTACATGTTTAGTAATTTACTGACCAGTTAATGATGAACGTACATGTGCATCATGTGCAATATTAAAAAACAAAATTACTTTATAAGAAGAAATAATTGATTCCGTTGCAGGTGAAATTTTATTTTGCCTATGGATCATCAATCATGATACTACCCTATATTGACAAACAGCGTGATATATCATGATCAATTTAAAATAGTATTTCTGAAAAAGATAGGGTTCTATCGGGGTAAATGCTTTTATGAAGTTCAGATTTTCTTCTTATATCACGCAATGCACAACTACAAAAATGCTGGATACTTCGATAGAACCCTTCCTTTTAAACAATTAATTAGAAGCTGTATTTACTCACCAAAAAGGTGCGTCTGAGGTTCACTTCTGTAGTTCTCATCCCGGAAGCCACGCAAAGCCAGGTTTACCAGGGGGCCTGATGTGCCTGTTTCGTTTATAATGATATAAACAACGATCAAATACAGTATACTAACAACTTTTCATATAATATAATTTTCATCAGTCTGGTATCAACGGAGCGAAAACGAGAAATATGTCATATCAATACTTCATGATAACTCACACATCGTCGGTAGTAGACGTTTGTTGATTAACATATAATCACAAAGCAGATTACCTTTGTAAACGGTCACTTTATTTCCAAGTGAAATTTTAGGACCAGCCAACTTTCTCACTGTCTCATTCTCAGTCTGAGATAACGCTTTCATGGTCCTGCCTGGAGAGAGCCAATCAATTATTAACTGGAATCGAATCATACACTATTTCATTTCTACAAGGGAAAAGGTCATTGTGCATTTTGTTTTCCCCAAAAATACTTTACTCTGACAATCACATACTGTGAAACCTGTCGTTAAAGATATTATATGAAGGTCAATATTAATTATGTCATATCTCCAAGAAGATGAATTGAAACCGGTTGGAAAAAAGGTATGGTTTTCATTATAATAAATTAAAATATTAAATATTAAAGCAAAACGAGTTCATACTCACTTAGGGAGATGATGGATGACGACTCCCTGTAACCTGTAAACATATAACAACTTACACTGTGGTGTCTGATTCTTACAGTTACCTGTAAACATATAACAACTTACACTGTGGTGTCTGATTCTTACAGTAACCTGTAAACATATAACAACTTACACTGTGGTGTCTGATGCTTGCAGTAACCTGTAAACATTTAACAACTTACACTGTGGTGTTTGATTCCCTGTAAACATATAACAACTTAAACTGTGGTGTCTGATTCCCTGTAAACATATAACAACTTAAACTGTGGTGTCTGATTCCATGTAAACAAATAACAACTTACACTGTGGTGTCTGATTCCATGTAAACATATAACAGCTTAAACTGTGGTGTTTGATTCTTACCATGATTGTTTTCTGCCAATGGTAATAGTATCTTTGTTGCAAACAAACCTAGGATATATTGCTCTTTGCAAATTGTTCGAACCTTTTTCAGAATGTGAGTTCACAATCTGCAGATTGTATTCGTTTCTAGATTGCACGGACACTTGATATACACTGTGGTTCATGATTGTTTTCTGCCAATGGTAATTGTATCTATGTTACAAACCATCGAGCATACATGTATATCACAATCTGAAGATTGTTCTAACAATCTTCAAATTGTGAGTTCACAATCAGATGGTGATTATTTCTAGATTGCACCGAACATCTACAACAGTGGGAAGTATATTGGTATTTAATCATAAACATGTGGAATTAACACATTTAAATATTCAGATGTGGACACCAATACTGTTCCATAAATCAAATTTTAATTCGAGATACCTTTTGGATATTCAATTAATTAATTTAATTCAATTAAAAAATGATGCAATGTTTGATTTTAAATTGTATAATCTGCCACACCCGGATTAAATTTCAAAAAGAGAAAATATCTTTTTTTTAATAACAAGGTCATTTAGATTTGCCATATTTAATTGCAGCAAAATTTTTATGAATAATATTAACTGAATTAAACATGATAAATATAAAACAGTTTGTGGATATAATCTCAATACTTTACCTGTCGGTCTTTTTACATAAACCTCCTCAATGATACCATCCATCAACGAAAGTTTGGGGGAGTCGGGGCCTGGAAACGTGAACAATAAAACAATACTTCTAGTAGACAATGCCAACATCAAAACAAAAATTTTAAATCGTAAACTAGATTGAAATTTACCTGGAGTGGCAACGCAAGATGAACATTAATAAGAATGAATCCAAGTCGAGGGCAGATGAAAGAGGTCAATTGAAACATGTCCTAACCACCGTCTAACATAAATTTTCTCAGGAAAGAATTTTTAAAATATAAGAAATTAAATTCTACCCTTAGGTTAAATTTTTTATGTTAACCATATTGAAATGAACCTTGAGTGGCAACTCAAGATGAACATTAATTAGAATGAATCACAGTCGAGTCGTCAGAGGTTAAAGGTCAAAGAAATTGAAACAGGTCTTGCCCACCCTATGTACCAATCTAACACTTCTAGGGGAAATATTGAAATAAACAAAATTAGATTTTGGACTCTAAACGGCTATATTAAATTTCTAGAATGTTTGAAAGATAGAACAAAAATTGATGGATGTACACAACGTAATAAAGTACAATGTGTACAACACTTTTTAGTATATTAGTTAATAGTTATATTCCTACCCTTATCCTTCTTCAAGGAAAACTCTGGTCTGGATCTGGTGTCCGTGTCAACTTGGTAGGCGTCTGGGGCTGACAAGATAATACAAGATATAATGTAGACAATAGACAATATACAATAGGCAATAGGCAGTAGACAACATATAATATATACTATACAATAGACAATATACAATAGATAATAGTTAATAGATACTAGATACTAGATAATATACAATAGATATTAGACAATATATAATAGACAATAGATACTAGACAATACTTTTTTGCTCTGAAAGAAATTCGTTTTGGATCACAAAGCTTTGACAAATATATAATACATGTATATAACAATATACAATATATGTTTTTAAAAGCATTATAAGGGAGGAATCATGGCGATGTTAATGACGGCGTTGATTGATTGGAGTTGTGAAAATTTGAAAGCCCTCAAAAGCACGTGTATCCAAACGTGACAAAAACAAAGATATTCAATAAATCGTATATCGTGAACAGCATCAGCTGGATCTAACGAAACTCAATTAAGGATTACATATTCAGAAATGAGAATAAATCCAGCACCAACGGGATATTGTGTCTCCTGGTTTTAAATACTCAATAGAAATACTTATTGACCAACATATAGATATCCATTAAATCTGACATAAACAAACTGCATTGGCTATATGTAACGAACCTCAAACCTGAAAATAAAACAAGCACCAACGGGAGCTGTTCTACCTCTGTATGAGGTGTTATTGTTAGAGAATGTTTAGAATGACCGAAATTCCTTAATGTTTACATGTATATGCAACATAGGATACATAATGTTGTCACATTATAATTGACACTAATAGGTAATCGTGTGAATTTCCATAAAGATAAAGCAAATATCATCTTTACAGGCACTAAATTGTAATAAAGCTTTCATAGAGAGCCTTCATTCAGGTTGATAGCGATGCTTTAGGCTCTTAGAATTTAAAATTTGTCTAAAATAGGTTGTAAGATGGGTACCTGGCAGCTTTACGAACGTCCATACTATCCCATTAAGGTCATGTATTTCTGGGATTTCTTTCCCACAGTCAGTTACGATGCAAACACTTAGTTCTTCCTCTCTGGTTTTGCTGAATTCATCTGGACTTAGGACGTGCGCACATGTTTTCTGCTTTCTGAAACGAAAGATGAATATTGATTAGATATACATTTAATTAGATATAAATTAATCTGAACAATTTCATTTTTGCAATTCTTTCAAACCTATTGCAAAAGGAAAATCTTAACTGTAGTATATCGTAAGAAACATGACTTATTTCATGTTAAATCAAAAATGACTTTACATATGTTCTCATTTAAACCAATTGTCTATCTAATCGCTCTATGACAGAACTTTATGGACATAAACAAAGAGATTGTTGGTAGTAGAAACACACATATCAATATTTTAATATTTCATTTTATTATGTTTTAATATGGCAATTACAAATTTTAACATAAGTTAACATCTCAATTTGATACAGAAATGACATGCAAGAAGTATCTAAAAATCTATAATTGTCAATCTGAAAACACCTTCAAAGCAGGTACAGCCATAAAAGTCACAAGAGAACAACTCACTTAGCAGTGGCTCTGAGTTTGTCATCTTTGGACACCAGGGTAGTTGGAGCTACCTTGTCCAGACGTGAAGCAAGCTCTAGCATGAGGACTTTTTGACCACAGTGAGGCATGACCTTTACCTTGACCTTCTTCTCTGAAAGGTTCTCCTGGATTGTCCTGAACTGATCTAAAGTCAGACACCAGAGAGGATCGTCCTCAGAGTCCGATACACACCGGAAAATGCTCAAAGAGAGGATGAAAGATTCTACAACTTTCAAATATTTCTTCTTGGGCATTGTGAGAGTCACGGGAACACTCCATTGTGATGTTTTATCAACCAACCTGTCCAAAGCTTCCCTGAAGGAGTCCATACTGGACATTTTGTCAACTGTTATGATGCCGTATACCAAACTGATCTGAGCATTACAGAATCGCCTCAAAGATTTGACGATGCCCTTTGACAGAGAGACAACATACTTCATAGTTTGTTGACGTGCTTGAGGATCAGTATCGGCTTCCAGGACAGAGAACAAGCAAGCTGGACGGTCGGGTATAACCAGAAGGACATCCTGGAGAGATGCCGAGGAACTGGAACTGGAACAGGCTATGTTTGTTGCAGATGCCAGGGACCCTGACGTTAAGACGAACCCCTCAGAGAACAGGTGTTTTACTCTGGTATGGAGAGACGTTATTACTGCATCCGTCTCATTTTTCCTCAGTGGTGGAAAGATGCATAGTTTTTCTGAAATCAGACAAAGTTGGTTCAAGAGTCATGTTTCTTCCTTGAAGTAGAAATAACTGCTTCCAAAATTTCTAAAAATAGGCCTTAAATTGTTTGAATAGCAAAACGATTTTAAGCAATCGCTTTTTGGTCAGTAAAACAATTGTAAAAGTGTTCTTTACAAATAACGTTATAATCTTAAATTAATCATTTCAACATTTAAAATATGAAAGGTAGTTCAATATGCTTACCATAATATTATCTAAGATATATTTTATATATTTTGCAGAAGATGAGAAGATAATGTACAAATACCAACCTCCTCTGTACATGTAGTCTCGTATTCTTGCCAAACTGTTTCCAATCTGACAAATCTTCTGATCTTTATGATGGAAGGAGGAGACAGGAACATCCGTGGCCAATGTTCGACTGATGACATCTGAAATGTAGGTTAATGCAAAAAATAGTAATTTTCATTGACATAATATTCTATCACGAACCATACACCAGTTATGTTATTGTTATGAATAGTTCCATGACATTATAAGGTGACTCATTTTAATATATATTCTTTCAGCTACAAATATAGTTCAAAGTCGAAAAATAAAGAGATATAACGTGACCAAATCATGCAATAGAAGGTGAAGCTATAACACACTATAATTGCCAATTTATTGGTGACCCCCAATATTCTTGAAAATGTGCCTCACGGCGTATATTTTATAAATGAATGATTAATCAATGGAGTTAAAGTGACATCCAGTGTGTTTACCAAATATCAAGAATTTACAATAAGTATTTGTATGTATTTACACAAAATATCTCATGTACCTTGGAGTTCAATTTCCTTCTGACCGGTGGGGTTCTGTTTCTCTACTGGTGGCCCTGGTAGAGCGAGAGTCAAGTGGAGCGTGGGATACATCATAATTTAAACTGGGATCACTGAATGTCGTTTGTTTTCAGTCGTGTATAGATTGTGAGACAAGACTTCGCTACTTCATTGAATTAGTTTAACTACACAATTGAGTCAGTTTTGTAAGCACTATTTTCAATGTTCAACTATGTGTCTGCTAACATGAATTACACCTCCGTGTTTTAATTCTCTTCAGCAATAGTTCAGTACCGATATTTTATACAGGACTTTTTGCTGTTTGTTTCGTCAATGTCGCTATCTACTTTAGCAAACGCCTCTTCCACTCCTGAATATCCACAAGTTCAAGTTTGTTGTCGCTATCGAGGTCGTACGCCTCAGGACCCTTCTTGGAATGAAACACAAGTCCGTTCACAGCTGCTATGGCAACTTCGCATACATACAAGCCTGGTGAAAGTTCGTAGATCTCGATCTCCACATACTCTGGAGGTAAAGCTACTGGCGTTACGTCTGAACCAAAGAACAGAACCAAAGTGTGATCCTTAATTTGTTGTCTCAGTGATACCTTGAGTTCTTCCAAATGTCGCCTGTCGTACTGAAATCCCTTGATGTGTTGTCGTTGAGTAATGTAGGAAGGACATATTTCCTTTTCCTCAGCAACCCCAAGGTAGAAGGAACCTCCGCCCTCAACTTTGGAGAACGCTGATATACTCTGACCTAGCTTTAACCTATTCCAGATATACTCCGCGAAGGACGCAGGATTTGCAAGAAGACTCCTTTCCAAATGTTCGTCTTCTACAACAAAGACCTTGTGCTGAATCTTCCGACTCTCTTGTGAAATATTCAATCCTCGAAGTCTGGGCACGGTGCTTCGAAACTTATCCTCCGCCTTTAAGTAGTGAACTATCTCTTCACAGGTGGGATCAACAATGGAGAAGTCTTGGGGAACTTTTGTATTGAATTCCACAGTAACAACGTTAATGGTGGGCACAGCACCAACAGCAACAACATCAGAATATAGATCACCGGGAGAAGCTTCCCCTTCCTCTTGGAAAATGCTCTTTATCCAGTTTTTTCTGTAGACATTTACAAAGAGACTCCCATTTTCTATCATCTCATTCAGCCGAGGGTCCACCAGCTCATGGAAGTGATGCAGAGAGCTATCCGTCCTCTCAAGTCCCACTATATGAACGAGGACTACGCCTCCCCCAGAGTTCCTCAGGGCAGATACAAGACACTTGAGGTTCCGGCAAAATTTGTCCCTGTCGTCTTTCTTAAGTTTCTTCTCTTTGTTTTTCTCTTCTTTCTCTCTATCCTTTTCCTCCTTGGTCTTCTTGCCCGGTTTGCTGGGAGGGTTGAGTGGAGGGTTGTTGATCAGCGAGGCGACCACGTGGATCACCAGATACCTGTCCTCGAGAAATGGGAGCTCGTCAGTGTCACTGAGAATATCTTGACATTTCCTACAGCCTGCAATAAATTTAATAACTCACAATGACATGTGTATTTTCCTGTTACCAATAAAGTGAGTAGTCTAACATGAAATAATTTAATCCTTCTGCCTTGGTATCTACCTAACACCTGATCGATAGGAACAAAATGAATGACTATCCTTTGGTTTTCTGAAGATGCCTTAGTTGACTCTGAATGTTGAATATTGAATGTTCAATTGAAGCTTATTGCTACAGCAGTAGATCCGAATTAACTGCATAACATTAGTTAAATTCTTTACATTTCAAAACGACTGTATATGGTTACGATTCATTAATCTTAAAAAAACTATTCTTAAGATAATCAGTTCAAGAAAATCAAAACGTTAATCAAAATTTAATTATTGGACAATCACCAATGATGAATCACTAACTGATAATTATGCAAAGATAGGCAAATTTATTCACGAGTCTTATTTACCTTGCAGTTCTTGTCTCTGGTTCATCTTTCATAATCAGTCACTAGCTGGGGACCTATAGAGAAACCTGCAATACAATTTTAAAATGGTCATAATTTGTTGCTAAAAGTCACGTAGAGTTGCTGAAAGATAGACAAAAATTTAGTCTATTATAGTCTATTTATCTACTGTATTAAAGGCTCTTACTTTTACACAGCCATGGAGCAGGACTAGCTAATACCGGATGTTGATATATCGTTTGATATAAACAACATGGCCTATATAAGCAGTATACAACACCTATATCCCGAGCATATATTGGAAGCGCTTTATACTGGAAACGAGCTTTTGTTTATATCTGCTGACAGAATGTCTACCTTCTGCACATGCAGGTTATCTTACACACTGTTATCGACTCACAGTATAATATCGCATTTCGACTGATGACAGATAGGGAAGCAATCTACCCAGGTGACTATTGGCACGTAGATCATGACGAAGTAAAAAAATCACCTGTCGTGTGTAGTGCATTGTAGTCAGATATCTTCACACGAAACACTGGGAGCATACCTGGATTTCGCAATACTAAGTGGGTCACCCGTTCTGGGTTACTTACAATAGACATAATGCTAATCTAAACGAGCACTAGATGTCTGAACACACATACATACTGAGTGAACTTATCAGGTGTTGAAATACAATGAATTAAATTTTTTACAATGTTAGTATTTCACAGACAACAATTCTGTAAACAAACGGTGACAGGAAGGATACCATGTCAAGTGTTTGACTGTTTAACGTTTCTGTGCTTGTCAAGCAACACACGAACAGGTAGCAAGTGCAACCACCCATGTACATATTTAATATGAGACATGAGGGAGGGAGAGAGAATAGATGTGTGTATAAATTATTTTACTGCAATAATTACTTTATTTTCATGATATTGTTATGCTATTATTGACGATATGATTTTAACTATTTGAAAAGCAGGAATCCGACTTTTCACACATAAACGTGTTTATGAGATGAAGAAAAAAATAAAACACTCAAATATAGCCATCTGTAACATTTGTTATTGAAAGAAGTAAAGTAATTATGTTGAAGGTGGTATTACAAAGTTGTGTAAACACTGTTGATTTTCAGTATCAGGGCCTGAATCAGTGTCCGGGTTCGAGTCTAACATTTCCCAAGAAGGTTACAAATATAGATTGTGGTTGAATGATCCTCTAACATTTCGCAGTGTTTTCTTTCGTTTATTATCTCTGGAACGTACATCAAATATCGGTCAATAGAATGTAAAGAGCTAGCTAGATCATATATCACTACCCGCATATATTGGGACCACGCCTTCCGGACAAGGCTGTATAAGGGCATCTTATACCACTCGCATGTACAATCGCTATCTTAAAGGGGAAGTAGCACGTTTTTTCGCTCAAATAAGTCGATGGAATGTATTTGAAAAAAAATCACCAATAGTTAAATACCCTTCTCTCCTCAGAAAATCAAGTTAAATGATGGATGTACATGGTTCAGTAAAGTCATGGGAATTGTTTATGTCCTTTGAAATAATAAAATGTGTTTACAATAAAATGGCCGCCATGCAATGTTTGCATTATACGTAGCACTGTTATTACCAATACGGACTATTGGTTTGTGTAATATGATGTTTTACCCTCTAAAGTATTATAATTGACATAAACTATCATTACAAATGAGAAATTTGAAAAAATATAATTTGCAAAAACGTGCTGCCCCTTTAACCTATCCTAGACATGCTATTACAATGACGATTTTGTGAGTATCCCTTAAAGTCGACTGACGTATGAAAAACACGTCCACATGTCAATCTACAACAAACATGCATCTGTAACAAACTGTGAGCATTACATGCATATATGATTCAAACATTAAACTGTACTAGCCCACGTAAATGGGTCATCAAACTAATCTTTAACCTTACCTTTGTTATTCACATGTGTACCGTTTTCATATCAAGTCAATCTAACACATACCTCATGTTCCTTTTCACCTGTACATTGTATAACAAGCCAACAACCTGTATATTAGTACACCCTATTCTCATAAGTACATTACATACATATCTAGCCACAGACATATGTATAAGTACACCCTACATGTATACGCACCTTGAACCAGCCATATCAACACACTATCAGCTGTAGTACACTGCACCGACGATATACGTTTGTTACACCATTAAAATATTATAACGAAAACGAGGCTAGGTCGAGCGGGAGAGTAACGGTCAATACAACATGGAGTCCTCGACTCGTCTCACCTCTAGTGTAAGTGTAGCAGTATGTTGTCCTGGGGTGTGTAATGTGACCTGTAGACACTAACGGGGTGTGAGTGATGACAAACAAATAAAATACAAAAGTATTCAACCTTTTTTTCTAAAGGTGGTGTATACGATGTATAAACCCTGAAACAATATAAAAAGCATAATAACTAACAGTGATAATGACATGGATTTGCACATACATAACATGCAAACTTATACTTATAAATCATCCGCATACATAGCTTAAGTCATGTACTATTATCTGTATTTACAACACAGTTCATTACATTCCAGATGAATTAACATACATTACATTACCTTTTAACACATTCATTTGACACAGCATGAAATGGCATGGCCGTACCTTACATCATAATGATTATAACATATTCATTAGTAAAACATTTATCATCAGCATGATAAATACATACATTATCTTACATATGTTACACGTTACATTCATAATTATAGCCTGTCAATGTTATGCATGTTACATAATCATACAACATACAAAATACAATCATATAATACACATACCAGGTGTATGGGCCTGGGTTTCAAGGTGATGTAGATCACTACATCTCGTGCCCTCTACTTCTTACAGTCATCATGTTATCTGCATGGCAGAAGTAACATCACATTATACTAAATGTAAGCATCACTCTGATGCACATAATTAAAACAATATACTAAAAGAACATCAACATACAACTGATCAACGACATTCACGCATTCATCCATGGCAAGCTTCCTTAAGAAAGTAAATAGATCATGATAACGTTTATATTTATTTAGAGAGATCCCTACCACTATACTTACTAAGAAAGGATTACAAACCAAATCTACTGTACTGTAGATCAACACTTACTGTACAAGATCTGCTGTAGATCTATATCCATAATACACACACGCATAAATACAACACACAATAATCATGAACATAAGATAATTATTTCCAACATCATAGAAATAACCACAATACATTAATACTATATCAATATATATACAAACATGACACTACCACACAAAGAATGTAAACTAACCTAAAGATATGTGAATTCCTCCTGAGCACAAGCAAAGATCCAAAGCAGAGTAAGAATATGATCTTCTGCAAATGAAGTATGTGAGGGACACTGTCCAGTCACATAGATACCCTTATATAGATCAGATAGAAAGTAAGAGAGAACAATAGAGAAGACAGATTGATAGTTTGTTTCTATTGTTAGTGTGCGCTTGGCCTGTGGTGTGAGTGCAGAGTTAATTAGTAAGGTTAGCTTGCTATACTAAAACATAAGAGTGAAAATGTAGATTGTTGAATGAATTAATATACTATTTTATACTAAACTGAACTAACTAATATATGATGCTATACTAATGTTTTATCCCAGCTAAACTAAACTAAATAAAATAACTAACTAAAATAACTAAACATAGACTGCCACATAAGCTGACGTGGAACACTCAGACCTTCCCTCGTTGAGTTGAACACTCATACTGGGTGTGAGCATGTGTGCTCCATAAGCACTGAAACGAGGAGACTTTAGAATACACCCTAGAAACACAGCTATATAATCAGTGAAGCGATAAATACACACCATGCGCGTGCACTAACGTGCATACACATATACATACACAGACATCCATCCATAAATACTAAGAAAAGGAAACCTGAAAAAGTACCGTCATCATCGATCATAACAACTCCTAAATGAACCAGTCCTCCGTCTCCACATTCACATGCTGCTATGAAAAATCAAGGAGTCTCCACACAGTACATTGGTACTTTACCCCACTATAATATGTTCAAGCTTTCCCTCAATATTGTACTCAAAAGACAACAACCCATAAATTACCACAAGTGAATGCTAAGTAACACATCATTACACATGTACATGTACACTCTTCAGATAAAACATTTTGCGATTCTCCATGCGTGTCTTTTTTTATACACTGACAAGGAACCTGAAAGAAACGCCACACAATACAACAAAACGTGTTTAGTAATCAGATAAACATTCATTTCTTTGAACGAAGCACTCACTAATATTCAATGAACCAGTCATGCAGTTTATCATTTGCATGCAGTTTGTCCCTAATTCTTTTCTTTCAGCTAAACAAGTGTTTGTGTACATCGAATATTTAACGGCTTCAGGTACATGATGTAATATACTAAGTAGATATAAGTATTGAAGCAATGGTTGCATCCGACTTGAGGTGTAGCATTCAGATGTGATGTTCTCGCTCGCTTATCTAGTTTAGATTAAAGATGGATCCTATAGGAATATTAGCGCCATTTGCAGACGAGTATCATGTGAATATTAGCGTTATGTGAAGATAAGTGGCATGCGAATATAAGTGTCATGTTAAGATGAATGACATGTGAATATAAATGCCATGTGAATATGGATGAAATGTGAAGATGTGAGTTATGTGAGATCAGCGTCATGTGAAGATAATAATAACACTTTATTGTCCTCATTACAATGTAAATTCGGAAATTCATTATGTACCGTTGGTACCCGGCAGCCACAGTGCACGCCAGTTAATGCGTTGTTCAGTCTGATTAAAATCGACCTTGTTCCGAGGAATAAAATTTGCAAAATTATGCATCAACCGGGATACGAACAGGTTCTGTAGATTCCTCTCCACAAGGTCTGAGAACACCCCGTATAGGCGCATGTTCCGAACCAGTTTAACACAGCCAAAGCCCAGTCAAATAGCTGACCGATCACAACGTAGTTTTTAAACGGTTACTCTTTTGAAAGCATTCGGAACAGATTAAAGGATAGCTGTTTGGAGTTATCTGCCCCTAGCTTCTCGCACCGAAAGCATTTGTTGGGCTTCTTTTGATTGGCTACTTTAATTGCGCTCGAACACGTGAGTCTACGGGCTGTTTTCAGACGGTTTGGCGTGGAACCTACGACCGATATGAGTTCGTATCCCGGTAGATGCACTATTTTGCAACTTTTATTCCACGGAAAACCGTCGATTTTAATCTATACTTATAATGCTGAGTGCCAAGCAAGGAAGCAACAACTCCCAACCTTTTAACGTCTTTTGGTATGACGCGGCCGGGAATGGAACCCCGACCTTCCGGGTGAAGAGCAGACACTCTACCAACTGAGCTACATCCCCGGTGAAGATGAGAGTTATGTGACGCTGAGCGTCATGTGAAGATGTGAGTTATATGAAGATGTGAGTTATGTTAGATGAGCGTCATGTAAAGATAAGTTTCGTGTAATGATTAGCGAATTAAACGTCATGTGAATATGAGTACCATATGATGAAGAGCATCATTTGAATGTGTTAGGCCTATGACGATGACCATCATGTGAATATGAGCGCCATGTGAAAATGAGTGCTATATGAAGAAGATAATCACGTGAAGATGTTAGGCCTGAGGCGTGAAGAAGAATGTCATGTGAAGAAGGGCTTCATGTGATGATAAGTGCCTGTAACTGTTGCAGTTTGACAATACTCTTATGACACATACACACGACGTACTCAATACTCTCACTGCTATACGGAGATTCAGCATATGCATGCATAACCGGAAGCAGGCAGCCATAAGCTGCAGCGCTTGTCATGAGGACCAGAAGGCTCTCTCTGGTGAGATCTCTGTATACAACATGGTTATGAAAGCGATGACGTGATTGGATAACAGGGAGGATATGACCATGGATACACTTATGGAGGGACGAGCTATGAGTTATATTGAACTATATATCTTTATATGTATCTGAAAGGGCTCGAGATGAATATCTGCGTAAAATGCACATGGATCATTCAGATAAACGCCTACAACATTAAATCGATGAGATGCCACCAGTTGTATAGATTTTCAGTATTGCACTGTTAGCATGTCCTCAATGCCATGATGGTCACAGCTTGCACTGACATTGTTCTGAGGACCACTAAGATGCACATACCTATATACTTGCAAAGGTGTGGTATTCGCAGCACACAAGTAATTATTCAAATATGCTACAAACACTTCATGTCATAGAGACAATCACCAAAGCTGACAACTAATAATGAATCTCAACTTTGAATAATCTCTTGTATGAAGATATTGTTATGGAATCGAATTTAATAATTTATCGTTATGAATTATAGATCTTGAGCAACCTGTTGCAGTTTGACTATACTGTAATGACACATACACACGACGTACTCAATACTCTCACTGCTATACGGAGATTCAGCACATGCATGCATAACCGGAAGCAGGCAGCCATAACCTACATCACTTGTACAGAGGACCAGAAGGCCCTCTCTGGTCTCTGGTGAGATCTCTTTGTACAACATGGATATGAAGGCGATGACGTGATTGGCTGACAGGGGAAGATATGACCATGGATACACTTATGGAGGGACGAGCTGTGAGTTATATTAAACTATATATCTTTATATGTATCTGAAAGGGCTCGAGATGAATATCTGCGTAAAATGCGCATGGATCATTCAGATAAACGCCTACAGCATTAAAGCTTCCTCAGAATACGAATCAGGTTTTATTTACATACGTGAACGTCATTGTCAAATATGTTTTCAGTTCGTGACATCTCGAAAAGCATCAGCTATCCGTATTGAAGACTTTTCTTACTTTCTTGTAAAGCAAGCCCTGAAACAACGTTACTATCATGACCTTCTACTGTTCATACTACTAATAAAGCAAGTAAAGGTAAATTGAGACAAATCAAATCTTGAAAGTCATTAAATGATCTTAAATTTTTCATTTGTTATTTTACTCCTCATTTTAATATTGGATGAGTCAAATACCCCTGAACTAAACTTATTATTCGGAGCCCTGATGTAATATCACGTTTACAGCTTATTTCAATAATATGGGGGTATGTTACACACGTTTACTTATAACTGTGACTAGCCTGTCATCTGGACGCTGCAACAAACTCTAGAGGCTCCTTTTATTGTTTACTACAAGGGGGATATGGTTTGCGACAAAATTGATATTGTTTACTACAAGGGGGATGTGGTTTACTGTAAGACGGATATTGTTTACTGCAAGAGGGATATTGTTCACTACAAATGGGGTATCGTTTACTATAAGAGGGATGTGGTTTATTAAAATAAGGATATTGTTAACTACAGGAGGGATTTGGTTTACTGTAAGATGGATATTGTTTACTGCAAGAGGGATATTGTTTACTACAAGAGGGATGTGGTTTACTGTATGACGGATGTTGATTACAACAAGAGGGATGTGGTTTATAACAAGGGGAATATGGTTTGCTACAAGAGGAATATGGTTTACTACAAGAATGATATTGTTTACTACACGAGGGATAAAGTTTACTGCAAGAGGGATATGGTTTACTACAAGAAGGATATGGTTTACTACAAGAATGATATTGTTAACTACGAGAGGGATTTTGTTTACCGCAGGAGAGATATGGTTTACTCCAAGATGGATATGGTTTACTACAAGGGGGATATGGTTTGCTACAAGAGGAATGTGGTTTACTACAAGAGGGATATGGTTAACTACAAGAATGATATTGTTTACTACACGAGGGATATGGTTTACTACAAGAGGGATATGGTTTACTACAAGAGGGATGTGGTTTACTACAAGAATGCTATTGTTAACTACAAGAGGGATTTGGTTTACCGCAGGAGAGATATGGTTTACTACAATATGGATCTGCTTTACTACATAATATGCATGATGATTGCTCCATCTCTAAATAAATGGGTTAATCACCAGTTTAAACATTTAAAACTTCCCCAAAACATATATTGTTCATTAGTAACTAAGTACGCAATTACTGATATTTTCAATCTGCTGTCATAAAGGCCTTATATCAGATACTAAACACTGTCAATCTTGGGACCGCCCCCGTTGATATTTGTCCAACTCTGGGCTCTCAAACCTTCCGTAATACTAAAGACTGTAACTGATCGTGCATATACCAAAAAGTGTTTGACGTAAGTCATGATATCCTGTACTGATAAATGTTCTTCAAAGGGAGTCTCAACACACATCCTGGTCTCATTTAGCCTACCCGAAGGTTTGACTCAGTTAGAAGTTCGTTTTGTATTTGTATTCCTATTCAATCTACGAGCTGTTTGAGAGGCATTCTAGAAGTTGGTATGGTAGAGGATAGACAAGGATATCAATGGACCTCCTTTATTCGATCTAGGGTGTATATCAGTGTTATACAGTGTGTACTAAACTGCAATCCCTTTATGTTTCAGGGGTTGTCAACACTAAACCTGATGCTGCAGGTGATAGAACGGAATTGGTATCCTGCTACTGTGCTGGCAGTCCTGACTCTGTGTTATGTATTCGCTCCCTATGTGTACTGGGTGTGTGTACTGGTGTGTGTACTGTACACAATCTGGAGCAACCTGAAGGGGCAAATTGATGATCTCACGACTATAGAGGAAGCGAAGAAGTTTGTCCTCATCACAGGGTGTGACGAAGGTTGGTTAATCAAGGGATTTCTTCCTCCGTTGAACTGGATAGGTCTCCAATTACTTTAAAGAGCCGAAATTCTGAATGTCAGTCGGGGTGAACACTAACATGTAGTAGACATCTGCAGTGCTGAATGATGCCTTTGATGTTTTTTTAGAGTTACATTTATCACAAAATGCCATGTTAAATACACGACCGAAATGAGCAACAGATGTTATATTATCATCAGTGCGGTGACGATCTAGGTCTGTGGTTTAAGTGATATTCAACACAGATATGTCCAACACACTAGTCATACCAGGATTAAGAAGATAGAAACATATCCCTCCCCCCAACAAAACCTTGAAACTACTGTCACTACAAATCAAATCTAATTTCCAGGTCTCGGAAAGGCCTTTGCAATCCGTGCTCACCAGATAGGATTCGCAGTGTTGGCTTGTTGCCATGACGACGATTCGGAAGGAGCACGTGACCTGATGCGCAGTTACGTTGTGCGCATGCACGTGATTAAAATTGACGTTACCCAGAGTCGCGAAGTGGAGAGGGCATAAAGAAGTACATGGTAGATGAAGGTGATGGGTTGAAATATTATAAAAGTTGACTGATTCAGAAACTTGGCAATGATTGGACATTTGATTAAGTGTATTATCTTACAAAATTGAAATGCTTTTTGGCACTTTTTATCATTGCATTGGAAATGTGAAAAGAATGTGCTACTTTCGTGCTTCCTCGATGAAATCGTGAGCTTACTATTTCTTGTGTAATAATTTTAAAGTCGATAATATTAACGATTTTAAAATACACTTACTGTAATGTGATATTAAATTGCTGCAAATCTTGGCTGCCCATTGATAGATTTATACAACAAAGATAACGTTATGGATGACACTATCTAAGGTTTTTACAGCTTCGAAATTAACAGCATTGGTCTAACATGTATCATTTTAACATACTAAACTATGTTCCATGGCAGTGATTCTTTGTTTTATATGGAACAATATTTCCCCAGGAGATAGCGTGTAATTATAGAATTGGAACAATGACCTAGCTTCATCAAGTAAATACTATCACATCACTGTGACGTCATCTATGTCTCATGACGTCATAAAATGCTATGATGTGTAATGTGAATCACTTCATCCATGCATTTTTAACATCCAAAACTGTGTTCCCTAGCCGAATTACATTGGTGTGAGATTGGGAAATATCTTATTGGAGATATCGTTTTACATAAGGTTATGAAGAATGCCCAAGCATGAATGAAATAAATGATATAACAATTCTCAGATGTCATCAAGTAGATGACTCACACTGTAATGACGTCACGTTGTCTCCTTGGACCAGTAAACAATGGTATTGACAGTCTTGTTGGTCTGATATTGTAGGTCTCTGGGCAGAGGCATCCTATGAAATGTGACATCATCAATGCAAATAGATGACCCACTTTAAAGGCGCTATAGCACGATTTTCTAGCAAGAAAGGTATCATGCGAATTTGAGAGTTCAGACAGCAAGATGATTGACCATTCTATCTTGGTACCATATTCAAAACTCTACTTTGAGTGTTTACGTATCGCTACAACAGTCCCAGCATCACTTGAACTACCTACGAGCGGACATTTTAATGTAAACACATTAAAATGGCCGCTTGCAGGGAAATGGAAACTGAATAATGTACATTCGTTTTAGAACTCTTTTAATAGGTTCGGGGGGTATTATTTAGCCATTGGTAACACTTATTTACCTTTTCATGAGATCATTTTATTTCAGTAAGAAAAACGTTATACAATGCCTTTAAGAGGCACATTGTCTTCAGACCAATTACTCGTTTATTTATTACTCGTGCCTGGAAGATCTTATAGTGTAATATTTATATGGCACTACAAATCTAGTGTAATACTGTTGCAAGTGTAACTGTATAACTACACAATAGCGTAAAATGGTCGAAGCGTGGTGATACTGGTACATCGTGCAAGTCTCAGTTTCTTCACACTGTCAGCAGATTATTTGGGGCTAGTAGTGAAAAGAATTCTAAACTTCCTTCCATTCAATAAATAGAGAATACTTAACGACGTCCCGTTTAATAACATATTTATGAAACGAGTGAGTGGTTTGGTATTTAACGAGCGAAAGCGAATTAGATACGGATACCATTCACAAGTTTTATTTTCAACGGGTGAGTAATAATATGTTTATCAAACTCGTGAATGGTTAGATATCAAACTCGGTTTCGCTCGTTTAATACAAAATTATTAACTCGTTTAATAAACATAGTATTCAATAGAATCGTTTAATATCCTCCATCATCATTAAAATTAAAGAAATAGAGAATCTAACCCAAGTGTCCTCTGATATAAGTGACAATATCCAACGCTTCCCGAGGTATTTTAGTTTTTATCAACGAGTGTTGATTTTGTATATAAGAAGACACGAGGATGAGATTGTATATATCATCCAAAAAATCAAACTTTATGCATTAATGGAAACAGAACATCAGCACTCATAAGACCCCCAGTACGGGGATGTCATGACATTGTGATGTCATCACGTTGTTGACGTCGTGGAATTGTGAGCCAATACCTGATGATGTCAAAGTTTTGTGATGTCATGTGGTTGAAGGTGATAGCACATTGTTCAAAATCGATATCTCCTGTGTAAAAGAGTTTTGAATGACGTCATCACGTGAATAACTCAATATAAGACCAATAAGCATGCGTGTCGATCTACTGCAGGTCTGTGGGCAATCGTGAACGCAGCTGACGTGTTGGGTGGAGGACCTCTGGAACTCGTCTCTCTCGACTTCCAACACGTCGTCGATGTCAACCTCCTCGGCTGTGTCCGAGTCATCAAAACCTTCCTGCCTCTTCTCAGACTCTCTTTAGCTTTATCTCCACATGCAACTCCATGTGATGTATGTAACCTTCACATGCTAGATATGTTGGAAATGTGTTTGGGACTTTGTTGTAAACTTCAAATGCTAGACATTGTCTATGTGACTTAAATTTCTGTCTGTATACTTTTATTGGATTTGCACACTTGAAGTTAACTATTCATTGCTGTATTGCATATTTTACACTTATGACCTGTATGTATGTGTTGGAGTTTTCCTATTTCCAGGTAGAATCATCAACATATCACGCGCCCTCTCCTCCCCCTCCCTCTCTGACGAATCTGCCTACGTGTCCTCCAAGTTCGGGGTTCGTCAGTTCAACGTGCAGGTGTGTCTAATCGAGATAGGGGAGACATACACACACCCACAGGTAGTTTGACATGTAAACAGGAAAGTCAAGGTAAAACGTTCTGCACCAGTTTTTGTCCAGCTAGCACTTACTGATATATATAATACAATACAATATGTAGTGTCAAATGATGTTCCTCCCCAACTGCGCCCGCAATACAGATCTCTGTGACTTGCTAATGTAAGCATTGCTGCATTTCATTGCCTTTTCTGTGTTTGAGAATTTTGATTGCAATGCAAGACCTATGTGCAACACGCTGTCAAACTTGCACAAAAGGCAAGACTTAAATTAGCCAGTGACAGAGTTATGCTTTGTGAGGTACACGTTAGTTGGTTCCTCTCACATTCAACCATAATTAATTTTGAAGCACTCGTAAAATATATCGTTCAGGTACAGGAGCTGGGAAGGCGCTTGTTTGAGGAGTTTTACTCGTCGTCTGAGAACGTGCAGCAGGCCTACCCTTGGGACAGCGTGGAGAGGCTGGTGAACAAGAAACATGGATCGGTCAGACACTCCGCTCTACCCTCCCAGCAGATTCTTGAGTTGTTTCAGTGCCTCTTACTTCAGTGTACCATCAACTATAAGTACACAGTGTACTATTGCAGGTGTTTGGGACAGGGTACGTACATCGGTCATTGCTTCTTAGTTATACCATAGTTCATTGACCCTTGCTGCAGTGTACCATAAACTACAGGTACACGTTGCGCAGTAGGCCTGGGACAGGGTACGTGCATTGATAATTGTATTTTTCGTATAACTGATTTTACATATCTGAGATTCCAATTTTTTTGAGGAATCGAATCTCATAAGCAAAGTGCTTAAATATACTCATCGTAAAAATGGTTTACACCCCTAAACAGAAAATGGATTTTAGCAATAAGATTATAATATAATATATTACCTGTATTAATATTGTTCAATATTATGGTATTTTAGAAACTAAATGGCACAAACACATGATTTGAACTATATAATACTTGCCATGTATGTATTGTCTGCGAATTAGACTCTGTGAAAGATTGCCGAAGCGACGTTTAGCAATAACTCACTCACTTGAAATCAGAAATAACAAACTTGTGAAAAGTGATCCCAGTGATGATTCAACTTGAACAAATTTTTTATTTTAAAAAATTCCAATTTTATTGATGCTGACAAGAAGACGAGACCAGGGAAAGGCGAGACCCTAATTAGCTGAAGGAAGTGTAAAATAGTTCTATGAAAGTAAGATGCTGTCATATCTTTTCAATAACTGAACATGTTCAACGTTTCGGTCTGCCGTCCGCGTGTATTCCAACGGTACATCCTGTAATAAGCATACATGTAAATCTATTGTAATTATAACGGGATAGGCCTAGTGATATTTAGGTTCAGTAGATTGTTTTTTCAAATGCAACTTTTCATTATTCACTATTTATTAGAACCAAAATGAGAACACTCAAACACTGTAACAATATACCAATGCCAAGATCTCAAGATACAATGAATGACTTGTTTTGAATAAATTTCATTTTTCTTATATTCCTCTTTCTTTGGTATTTTAAAGTACTAGTGAAGAAATAGCAAATGCTCAAGGACACTATTCACAAAAAAGATACCCGTTAGTAACATGTTTTATCAACAACAACAAAATCGAACCTGACACGTTACGTCGTTTATAAAACATTTCATTTCTGTAACCATTAGGGGGCGTCAACCATTATTACCATGAGTATATTTTCGTAAAGTTTGTTTTAAAATCTTGTGACAAATAATTGTGAAAACAACTCACTTTCATCCTCGTTGGTCTTCAGTCTATGTCCATCTACGAATAATAAAATAAATATTGTCATAAAAAAACGTGAGAATTAGATATGTAGAAAGACAATGACTACAAATCACATCTATTTTGATAATAAGTTGTTGCTTAAAAAGAGGTTATCATCTTCGCAGGTATACAAAGTGAATAAGTGAATATATCAGTTCTGTTTTATTTTGAAATTTTCAAATAACGCAGATACAAGACTCCTAATTATATACAACTTCTGTAACAGAAGAGAATTGTGAGAATAATATGGCAGTGTTGTGAGAATAATATGAAATTGTTGTGAGAGTGCTATGGCACTTTTGTGACAATACTATGGCATTGTTGTGAGAATGCAATGACAATGTCTTGAGAATGCTATGACACTGTTGTGAGAATGCTATGGCATTGTTATGAGAAAGTTTGGCATTGTTGTGGGAATGCTATGAAAATGTGTAAAAACTTTGGCAATGTGTTGCGTGAAAAATATTAACATTTTTTTGGAAATTTATATGTTAGTAAAGCTTTTTACAGGGTTTGGCATAAGGGTATTATACATAAACTAAAGCATATGGCATAAACGGTAATCTTTTAAAGTGGTTTGAGAGTTATCTTGAGAATAAAGTACGTGTTGTAATTAATGGTTCTAGATCCGACAGTAACAGACTGTTTGCTGGTGTACCCCAAGGCTCAGTTTTAGGACCACTATTATGTATTGTTTTTATTAATGATATAGTTGAAGGAATAGGAAGCAATATACGCCTTTCTGCGGATGATACTTCTTTATATGCAATCATTGGTGATCCCAAGGAAACAGCTGCTAATATGAACGATGATCTACAGCGAATAGCTAAATGGGCGGAAAAATGGCAAGTATCTTTTAATCCAAGTAAGACAGAGGCAGTACGCTTTACTCGAAAAACACAACCAGCTCCAATGCCGAATCTAACAATGAATGATAATGTTATTGCCTCTGTTCAAAGTCATAAACATCTCGGTCTCATACTACAAAACGATTGTTCCTGGAATGAACACATAAACGACATTGCAAAAAAAGTCGCGCCAATGGTAAATTTTCTTAGAAGCCTCAAATACCGTTTAAAACGAAAACCTTTAGAAACCATGTACAAACAGTTCATACTGCCAATTTTCGATTACTGTAGTCACATATGGGACAACTGTACCAAACAGCAAGCAGATATACTTGAAAAACTCAATCTTGATCCCTAACAACAGTCTGTGGTGCTGTTCACGGAACCAGCCATCATAAGATCTATAACGAAACTAATTGTCACCCACTTTGTCAAAGAAGATATGTTCAAAAAATGACTATGCTTTACAAAATTATCAATAACACTGCACCGAGTTATTTAAGTAATCTTGTACCTGCTAGATTAGCCTAGATTATAATCTACGCAATAATTCAAATCTTCAAACTATAAACCCTAAAACTGTTAATTACGCAAGGTCTTTTCTTCCAGATACCATTAAATTATGGAACTCATTGCCCTATGAACAAAGAGAAATACAGTCCCGGCCTGTCATTATTCAAAAATTCCCTTTTGAACAATAAAAATACCTATTGTCATTTTGATTTAAACCGTGGTAGCAGAGTTTGTCAGATCATTTATTCTCGTCTCAGACTTGAATGCAGTGACCTTAATGCACGTAAATATGAACGTTTCATATCTTCAACCTCATCTTGCCGTTGTGGCCATAACTATGAAGATTCTATTCATTTCTTGTTTCTATGTCCTCTTTACAATGATATACGACAAAATATGTATTATTATACCAAAGGATTTGACGTACAATCAGTTCTGTTTGGAAATCAAATGTCTCCCCGAAGTGTCAACAAAGAACTTTTAATTTCAGTTCACTCGTTTATAAATTTAAGTGGCAGATTTGATTCATAATAATATTTCAATGACATATGATGAGTAATATAGTTGGTGTACTTTTTTTATTGTTCCTCTCATAAGATGTAATACATATTGTACATTGTTATGTTATATTGACATGTTATGTATTGTTGTATCCCGGAGCGGTATTAACATAAGCTGTAATCTTGTTTACCATCCGGTTCCTTTAACGGAAATAAATATGTTTAAATCATATTCATGAAATATATCTAACAAATAATGAAATATATACATCTCAAGTTGATATAAATAACTTAGGAGTTTTAGGTAAGATTTCGTTGCATGCAAACATTTAAATTTAGATTGTGTAAACAGTATTTACAGTTGAGGAACTTGCGTTTGTAAATCTATTTAATATACAATTCCATATCCACTGGACAATGTACAAGCTGAATAATTTGAATTCTTTTTCCCGTTGGTCGGTCTGTATCGTGAACTCGCAAATAGAGCTAGTGATAAAAACATATTAAATTGATGAGTATTATTATTTTGGTTTATAAATAGATTTATGACAGAGATAATGAAATTGTGTATGTAGGAAAATTGAAACGGTGACGCATTGTGAGATTTCAAGCCTCCCGGAAAGTGATCGAATGATAGCGATTAGGTACGAACGGCAGAAAAAAACAAAGAAACCAATAATTGATATGATTATGATTACTATAGATTGTTCCAAAAAAACATAAACTCTATTCCCAACGTAAAAATGTGTTTCTTATCGTATAATATCACATGGATTTGTTTTCAATTGAGATATTTGACAAGTACTCATATCTGCGGATCGTTGTTCTACGATGCCTTCGCAACAACACTTAATGAATGAAAACTTTCATCAGTTATGTCAAATTTAACACGGACTCCTTCAGCAATAAACTTTTGTGCAAAAGTAAAAAACTTTTTGTGAGTTAGTAGCAAAGCTACTCATGAAATCTTTCAATTGTCCTTCAAGATTTTCTTGTTGATCTTTAGATTTTCATTATTTCTTTCTGGGGGATAAGTCTGTTCGATTACCATTTCACATGACTTCTTTTGGTACATGTTAGGGTAAAAGGATTTAGTCTCAGTTATCACATCTTTATTATGCCCCTATTTCACTACGACCCGAATTGCCACGAATCACCAGGAATAGGCGGCTGCATAAATTCGTGAATATTCGTGAGCATTCGGCAAAATTCGTGAACAGCATTTACACTTGTACGAAATGTTTACGAACATTCGTAGCTTTTCATGCTAAAAACCTACGAAACATGTACGAATTCTTTACGAATTGTCTACGAATTGTAAGAAATGATTAAGACACAGTCACGAATGTACTACGAATTTCCACGAATAAGATACGATATCACGAATCAAGTACGAATAGTTTACGATAGTTCGTGACTATTCGGCGATCGCAAGTCATCAAACCATTATGGAGGCGCAATGGAGAGCATGTGTTGCTCTGGCACTCGAATTTGAACTTCAATATCAACATCAAATTGAATTAGCTCTGAACATGAGGAGACAGAACAATTCGTAAATGCTTCGGGGTTAATTCGGGATGAGAACATAACAATTATCAACCACGAATTTCCAAGAATTGTTTACGAAGTTGTTACGAACGTCCCGAATTAAATACGAACAGTTTACGAAGCAACTACGAATCTGAAATTCGTAGATGATTCGTGAAAATCTTTTGACAAACAAAAAATTTTCCACGAATGCCACGAATTACAAGAATGTTGCCGAATCAACTAGGAATCATTTACGAATATCACGAATCAATTACGAATTATCTACGAATGTTCACGAAAGTGCAAATTTTCCAATTCGTGGCGATTCGTGGCAATTCGGGTCGTAGTGAAATAGGGGCATTAGTAAGGATTCCTGATTTCTGATCTGTATATATATTTTTGTTTACGAGTTTAAGAGTGGACATTTATATGGATACAACATATGTGTGACCTATAATGTGACATATAATATGGCTATGTTCGAGTAAAATAATCGTCTTCATACACAAATAATTTTCTTAAGACGTCATAAAGTCTAAAAAGGGCCATTTTCAGTGAGCACATGTTCTGTTGATGGTAGATTTAGCACTCTGAAAGATGAAGATTTGACTTGATAGGTGATAGCCAGATATCTGAGCACATGTTCTGTTGATGGTAGATTTAGCACGTATCACGTTATATGGCTGGTAGGTTGATAAAGCCAGATATCAGATAGTGATAGGGGTAGAGTTGTATTTGATAAGAGACGTTTCTACAGGCCGTATCAAATAGTCTTAATAGTGTTGATAGTGTTCTATTTAGAGGTACTCTAAGAGGTCTTTTAACAAGTATGAAAATAGGAATATTTCCTCACTTACATAAGACGTACTTATTTATACTGTACCTACCTCGTCATTGCTCATTTTATACCTACCCTGCAACTCGAAACATGGAGATGGTCGGTTTGGTTTTTATTTGGCTTCTGATGATAAAGGATAGCTTGCAAACTGAAAGAAGTTCCTTTAACGTAGAAAGGAAGCATATATTTGGATATCAAGGATGTAGAAGACAATGTGAAGACAGGAGAGGATGCATCGATGTGGATTATTCTCCAACCACCTTGAAGTGTAGTCTACTATTGAACATTTCAGTCAGCATTTCAACCAAACCCTGGGTAGTAAATGTGTTATTTCGTGTTAACTTGCTTTCCTTTAGTTTATGCATGTACATCTAGTGTTCTTCTTTCCTTGCAAGTTATATCTCGCGTCATTTCCCTCACCTTGCTGCATTTTGTCGCTTTTTCTGTGCTAGTTTGTCAGCGGACACTCTGGCATTCGGGTTCAGCAGGCTACAATGGTAGAAAAAGGTAACGAGGAGAGTTGGTTTCAACCTTGGCGAGTAAACATATTTGACGAAATGATCAGATCGGATTAAAGTGATCCCAGTGAAACGTAGTGAAAACGTTTCTCTGAATACGTTTTTAAAACGTTTCAAAAGAACATATTTGTCCGTAAATGCGAACGCCAAAAATGTTCTTGAAAACGTTTTCCAACGTATTGCAAACGTTTTTGAAAACATTTTAAAATGTAATACAAACGTCTTTGAAGACGTTGTTTAGATCGTTTCGAACAAAACTGATCAAAACTTAACAAACTGCTTTCGACTATGTGAAGCATATTTTCCTTCTGTATGTACCTATTTCCTCTAATAGTTGCCGGGCCTCAAATAGGAGCCGGGCCTCTAATAGCAGCCGGGGGTAAAGGTACCTGAAGGTGAATAAGAGCCGGGCCTCCGATAACGGCCGGGTCTCAAATAAGGGCCCGTGTTTTTATCGCATCAATGTTCATCCCCTACTAGATATACTTCTCATATGTGTGCCCAGGCACTAAGAGGGTTAAACTACCTTGTTTAAGTTTACGTCAAATGGCGAGGAGTTTATGTTATTCTAAGAAACGCTCAAATATGACAGCTTCATGAAATTCTGGTCGATCTGTCATGATCTATTTTGAGTATTTTAAGCAATGTTGTACATCAAATATTCCATATACTTGTGTATATATATATATATATATATATATAAATGCTTGCTAAGCATACCTGTGTACATCATCAAGATTGATTTACACATCCATGTTAAATTGACCTGTTTCCTGTAATAAGTTTGTCATGTATGGAGTTCCAAAAATGAAAAATTATAAAAAACAAAAATCATAGAAAATGACTATCCGTACTGGAAGAAACTTGTTCGACATATAACGCGACAGTGGTGTGGAGATCTTAAGTCTGAGAGGTAGATTTGCAGGTCTGATGCGAAGTTGAGTGTTCAGACAACAAGATGAATGACCATTCCTTCATGGATGCAATTATTAAAAAAAAATTCCGAGTTTTTAGGTATCGCTACAAGAGTCATATTACTTGAACTACCTTCGACCGGCACATTCTAATGTGAACACATTAAAATTGCCACTTGAAGGAAAAATGGACTCGCTTGGCTTAACCGAACCATGTATGTTTGTTCTAGAACGCACTTTATTTATTGGGGAGTATTATCTAGCCATTGGTAAAACTTATTTACCTTTTCGTGAAATCACATTATTTCAGTAAGCAGAATGTGTTACAGAGCCTTTAAACGCAACTATGCTTATAACAAAATCAATGCTCTATGCCAATATTAAATTTTAACTTATTATATTTCTTTGGCAATTTCAAACTCTAAATATGCAATAAAGTTCTTGACCCCCTCCATATGGTCTTCTCTGAGAACCCCTCTAATGCCATACATGAAAGTTTGTGTACAGTAATAAACAAGATGTATTTTGCTGTATTGGAATGTATGGAAACGTACTAAAAGAGTAGGATGTTGTTTTCAGACTACTGTATCCTCTGGGACGGATCACTGTGTTCAACGGATGATTCAAACAAGAGCGGGACAACGTGTTGCTGTTTGGGAGAGTTATGAAGGTATGATCGATGACATGTCACCACGTGGAGTGGGAATTATCACAATACATATTCTTACACATTTCTCTCGAAATAAATTTCCAAAAAATGTTAAATATGTTTTTCACGCAACACATTGTCTTAGTTTTTGCACAAAATTTTCATAGCATTCCCACAACAATGCCAAAATTTATCATAACAATGCCATAGCATTCTCCAGACATTGTCATAATATTCTCACAACAGTGTCGTAGCATTCTCACAACAATGTCATAGTATTCTCACAACACTGCCATAGCATTCTCACAACAATGTCATAGTATTCTCACAACACTGCCATAGCATTCTCGAAACAGTGCCATAGCTTTTTCACAACAATGCCATAGCATTCTCACAACAGTGTCATAGCATTCTCACAAGAGTGTCATAGCATTCTCACAACAATTTCATATTATTCTCACAACAATTTCATATTATTCTCACAACAATTTCATATTATTATCACAACACTGCCATAGTATTCTCACAACAATTTCATAGTATTCTCACAACACTGCCATAGTACTCTCACAACAGTGCCATAGTATTCTCACAAAAGTGCCATAGTATCTTCACACTATTTTCAGTCTTCTTACAACAAATTTCATTTATTCTCGAAGAATTGTGTTACAGAAGTTGTATATAATTAGGAGTCTAGTATCTGCGTTTTTTGAAAATTTCAAAATGAAATCTGATATATTCACTTATTCACGTTGTATACCTGCGGAGATGATAACCTCTTTTTAAACAACAACTTATTATCAAATTAGATGTGATTTGTAGTCATTGTCTTTCTACATCTCTTATTCTCAGGTTTTTTATAGCAATAATTATTTTATTATTCGTAGATGGACATAGACTGAAGACCAACGAGGATGAAAGTGAGTTGTTTTCACTATTATTTTTGTCACAAAATTTTAAAACAAACTTTACGAAATATACTCATGGTAATAAGGGGTGACACCCCCTAATAGCTACAATAATGAAATGTTTCATAAACGACGTTACGTGTCAGGTTCTTTTTTTTATAACAAAAATGTTACTTACCGGGTGTCTTTTTTGTGAATCATGTCCTTGAGGATTTGCTATTTCTCAACTTGTACTTTAAAATACCAAAGAAAGAGGAATATGAGAAAACTGAAATTTATTCAAAAGAATTCATTCCTTGTATCTTGAAATCGTGGCATTGGTATATTGTTACAGTGTTTGAGTGTTCTCAATTTGGTTTTAATAAATAATGAAAAGTTGCATTTGAAAAACAATCTACTGAACCTAAATATACACACAATCTTTCACGGAGTCTCATTCGCAGACAATACATACATGGCAAGTTTTATATAGTTCACATCATGTGTTTGTGCCATTTAGTTTCGAAAATATTTAATAATATTAATTATATATTACATTATATTATAATATTATTGCTAAAATCCATTTTCTGTTTAGGGGTGCCAACCATTTTTACAATGAGTATATATATTTAGGCACTTTGCTTATGAGATTCGATTGTGGTAACAAGAAACAAAAAATGTGGTATTTCAGATATGTAAAATGATTTGTTGAATTTTCTCTCATCATCTTTTAAAAGTCTCAAATGCTAAACTTGTGTACATTCTTTTCTCAGAAATAAACCTCAGCTTCACCACCTCGTTAAAAGGTTTCTGTGACTGCTTTGGAAAACAGAAAAACATAGTGGCACCCATTTTTGGAGCTGGAATGAGGTCGACTTGTCGAGCAAGAAGTATCCAGACCTTCGTGGAGAACAGAACTTACTCTTGGGTAGTGAGTGCAATAAAACAAGGAAACAGTGGGTCATTTACGGCGCGTTTTAATTTCAAATCATTCGAAAACGGCAGATCCGTTGTTACATTTTATCTGAAGAATTGGGATAACTCTTGGAGATTTGGAAAAACAATGTCGAACATGGAACAGTTGAATCGTAAATCAGCTGTAACATTAAAATTCATTCTGTTTGGAAACATGATCCACGTTATTAATTTAATGAACAATGTTTTGCTGTCACCCATAAAGTTCGATGAAAGAAGGAAAATGCGCCTTTATCTTGTCGTATATGGTGAAGGAGGCATGTCCAGACTAGTGTTCAATGAGAAAAACCCAAAAGACTTTTGACTGATTAAAAAGGCAAAAGATGAGCAATAAAATGAGAGTTTCATTTTAAGCTTTAAGAGTTACGTTTTAAGCTTTTGTGAAAAAGCACATGGACAGGACAGTGAATAGAAAAGGGAAAAGCCAAATATTCACTCAAATATGGCCTCTTTTACCTCTGGGTAACACTATTGTAAGGTTCGTAGATATTACCTGTGATTTGTGTGGTCGGCACTGTTAAATAAATCCTTTCAACACACATGATTTTCTGTGTATATATTCAACTGGCATGCATCGACACGCCGTGGACGTTGACCACATCAGAAATGGAGGAGCGAAATTAAGCCTTCATTTGCCTTCAGGGGACCCAATATTGCAACATATGTACAGTACTGGCGAGGTGCAGCTTGTCAGGTTTCTCCTGTACAAGGGCGCAGATCATCATATGTGTAAAGATAAACATTATCTCTCTGTGTGTAAAGACGACACCAGTCTGTCTCACGTCGAAGTTCTTATAGAAAACTGTGCAAGATATAAATGGGAGACAATCCTGGACAAAGAAAAAAGCGTGGTTACGGTGCGCTTCACTAACTTGTGACATCGAGTTGGTTGGGCGAACACTCAGAAATGGTGCAAAGTAAGACCTCTGCATTATGCTTGTGGACCGCAGAACCTGCAGGTTGTCAAGGAGCTTCTTTATGTTGAGGCTGACCCGAATGCTGTTGATGCTTCCGGGAAAACATCCGTCTCTGTGACTCCGACAACTACGAAGGAATTGAGTTCCTCTTAGTTGACAAGAAACATTCTCTCACAGGAAGTCAAACCGCTTCCTCGTTATGAGCGTTTAAGCGGGGATCAGATCCTGATTTCATCAGATTGTTACTGAGACGTGGAGCTGATACCAGTAGTGTCAAGAGGGAGAAGACACGGGGAATTATATGGAAAGACACCTCTTCGTTATCTTGCAAACTAGGGAACCATAAAATGAGCAAGGTCTGTAATTGGTTGTAGATATGGTAAAACACCAGTCCAGTATGCTTATGAAACCTACCGTGGATATAAAATGGTTGGTAGAAGTTATTAACGCTGAACTTAATAAGGAACCTTAAAGGCGCCCATTTTCGAAACGATGATAAGGAAACACAACACGTTCATATGGCAAGATTTAATATTTATTATTATGATATTCTTCCACCCAACAAAATAATTTCATTAAGCCTTATAGATTAGCCTGTAGATTATCATTTAATCTATACATGATTTCGGCGATCACGGATTTTATTTTATATGGTTTTTTTTTGTTTCAACATTATGTTTAAAGCGTTATACAAGGTTTATGTATGTGACCATTTCATTTCATTTTCAATTTCTTCAGCACTTAATTTGACTCTATTCCTGACCAAAAATGAACTATTCTGATGAGATATTGACCTCTATAGTTGATATCTCAACGAAATAATGAAATATTGGACCCTAATAAAGGATCTGGATAATACGTCGTAATAAAACAAGCAATATGTAATCCGAAATAAAGATGGATTGGCTAAACCGTATTCATGAATGCTATAAAACAAATGATATCATTGTACGTGAGTGTACTATTGTATAGTATAGCATGTGGTAAAAACATATTTATTTCATTCAAGAAATGGATTGGTATAGCATGTAATTGAGTATATAAGGTTACCCTTACTCAAACTTTCGCTTTGTATTTGTTATTAACAATTAATGTTGCATGGCGTTAAAAGTGTACACATGATTTAAGACTTGGAAATGACAAAGCTTTTGTCGATGATTTTGTTTTCGAAAAGGTCCAGCAACCCATTTATGAAGGAGAAACCCTGACAGGCGGTTCTTGAGTCCGAAAGACAGTCTGGGTAATGTTGCGAACCTGCAAGGGGAACAAAGTGGCAAATGTAATAAAAGTACAATATGTGTCTGTTACGTTGCTGTTTTTAGTTTAAACATATTACTTTTGAGAAAAATAATTCTTTCTTCTGGTGGCATTACCAATCAATCTTTATTTGCACTTAAGGAGGCCACAGGCCTATAGTACATACATGTATATACAAGCCTTTTTAGGCAGAAGAGAGTGTATTTTTTCTGAGAATAAAGGCATGGTACAGGAACATTGACAGGTTTTCAACATGCCTTTTGCTAGAGCTGCTGATTAAAGATATGAATTTATAAATATTATGATTCGTAAAGTAATATTTTTTTATATACTTATATCTTAAATCAAGGTAGGCTGGACACTGGTGGCATTATATTTTGCAGCAGATAATATCGTTTGGATAGCCAAAATAAGTCAGTGAAACTAATGAAATTATGATAATTAATATCAAGTAGATAAATTAGATAACTGACCTATGGTATACCAAAGAAACAATGACCAATGCACGTACCCTGTCCAACACACCTACAACAGACCTACTGCACAACGTGTACCTGTAGTTTATGGTACACTGCAGCAAGGGTTAATGAACTATGGTATAACTAAGAAACAATGACCGATGTACGTACCCTGTCCCAAGCACCTGCAATAGACCTCCTGTACACTGTGTACTTATAGTTTATGGTACACTGAAGTAAGAGGCACTGAAACAACTCAAGAATCTGCCGGGAGGGTACAGCCGAGTGACTGACCGATCCATGTTTCTTGTTCACCAGCCTCTCCACGCTGTCCCAAGGGTAGGCCTGTTGCACGTTCTCAGACGACGAGTAAAACTCCTCAAACAAGCGCCTTCCCAGCTCCTGTACCTGAACGATATATTTTACGTGTGCGTTAAAATTAATTATGGTTGAATGTGAGAGGAACCAACTAACATGTACCTCACAAAGCATTACTCTGTCACTGGCTAATTTAAGTCTCACCTTTTTGTGCAAGTTTGACAGCGTGTTGCACATGGGTTTGCATTGCAATCAAAATTTTCTACCACAGAAAAGGCATTGAAATGCAACAAGTCTTACATTAGCCAGTGACGGAGATCTGTATTGCGGATGAAGTTTGGGAGGATCATTATTTGACGCTATACAATTATTGTTCTTTCACATGTTCTTCTTTCGTATCAGGAAGTGCTAACTGGACAATAACTGGTGCAGAACGTTTTACCTTGACTTTCCTGTCTACATGTAAACCTACCTGTGGGTGTGTGTATGTCTCCCCTACCTCCAGGAGACACACCTGCACGTTGAACTGACGGAGTTCCTCTCTGACACTGTTAGTGAAGGCTTCTACCCCGAACTTGGAGGACACGTAGGCAGATTCGTCAGAGAGTGAGGGGGAGGAGAGGGCGCGTGATATGTTGATGATTCTACCTGGAAGTAGGAAAACTCCAACACATACATACAGGGCATAATTGTAAAATATGCAATACAGTCATGAATATTTAACTTCAAGTGTGCAAGTCCAATATAAGTATACGACGTATAAGTAAGTAACAGAGACAATGTCTAGCATTTGAAGGTTATAAATTTACAACAAAGTCCCAAACACATTTCCAACATTTCTAGCATGTGAAGGTTATAAATGTACAACAAAGTCCCAAACACATTTCCAACATTTCTAGCATGTGAAGGTTATAAATGTACAGCAAAGTCCCAAACACATTTCCAACATTTCTAGCATGTGAAGGTTATAAATGTACAACAAAGTCCCAAACACATTTCCAACATTTCTAGCATGTGAAGGTTATAAATGTACAACAAAGTCCCAAACACATTTCCAACATTTCTAGCATGTGAAGGTTATGAATGTACAGCAAAGTCCCAAACACATTTCCAACATTTCTAGCATGTGAAGGTTACATACATAACATGGAGATGCATTTGGAGATAAAGCTAAAGAGTTTGTCTCGAGCAACACACCTTCAGAGAGTCTGAGCAGGGGCAGGAAGGTTTTGATGACTCGGACACAGCCGAGGAGGTTGACATCCACCACGTGTTGGAAGTGGTCGAGAGAGACGAGTTCCAGGGGTCCTCCACCCAACACGTCAGCTGCGTTCACGATTGCCCACAGACCTGCAGTAGATCGACACGCATGCTTATTGGTCTTATATTGAGTTATTCACGTGATGACGTCAGGGTTTTGTGATTTATCATTCAAACCTCTTTTACACAGGAGATATCGATTCTGAACAATGCCCTATCACCTTCAACAACATGACATCACAAAACTTTGACATCATCAGGTATTGACTCACAATTCCACGACGTCAAAAACCTGATGATAACACAATGTTATGACATCACCGCACTGGAGGTCTAATGAGTGCTGATGTTCTATTTCCATTAATGTATTAAATTTTATTTTTGGATGATATATACAATCTCATCCTCGTGTTTTATGATATCAAATATATCAACACTCGTTGATAAAAAGTAAAATACCTCGGGAAGCGTTGGATATTGTCACTTATATCAGAGGACACTTGGGTTAGATTCTCTATTTCTTTAATTTTAATGATGATGGAGGATATTAAACGATTCTATTGAATACTATGTTTATTGTACGAGTTAATAATTTTGTATTAAACGAGCGAAACCGAGTTTGATATCTAACCATTCACGAGTTTGATAAACATATTATTACTCACCCGTTGAAAATAAAACTCGTGAACGGTATCGGTATCTAACTCGATTTCGCTCGTTAAATACCAAACCACTCACTCGATTAATAAATATGTTATTAAACGGGACGTCGTTTAGTATTCTCTATTTATTGTATGGAAGGAAGTTTAGTATTCTTTTCACTGCTAGCTCCAAAAAATCAAGCGAAATTGCTGACAGTGTGAAGAAACTAAGACTTGCACGATGTACCATTGTCACCACGCTTCGACCATTTTCACTCATAACTGTACGCTATTGTGTAGTTATACAGTTACACTTGCAACAGTATTACAATAGTTTAGTAGTGCCATATAAATATTACACTACAAGATCTTCCACGCACGACAGTGTGCCTCTTAAAGGCGCTGTATAACGTTTTTCTTACTGAAATAAAATGATCTCATGAAAAGGTAAATAAGTGTTACCAATGGCTAAATAATACCCCCGAACCTATAAAAAAAAGTTCTAAAACGAATGTACATTATTCGGTTTCCATTTCCCTGCAAGCGGCCATTTTAATGTGTTCACATTAAAATGACCGCTCGTAGGTAGTTCAAGTGATGCTGTGACTGTTGTAGCGATACGTGAACACTCAAAGTAGAGTTTTGAATATGGTACTATGATAGACTGGTCAATCATCTTGCTGTCTGAACTCTCAAACTCGCATGATACCTTTCTTGCTAGAAAATCGTGCTATAGCGCCTTTAAAGTGTGTCATCTATTTGCATTGATGATGTCACATTTCATAGGATGCCTCTGCCCAGAGACATACAATATGGATACCATTGTTTACTGGTCCAAGGAGACAACGTGACGTCCTTACAGTGTGAGTCATCTACCTGATGACATCTGAGTATTGTTACATCATTTATTTCATTCATGCTTGGACATTCTTCATAACCTTATGTAAAACGATATCTCCAATAAGATATTTCCCAATCTCAAACAAATGAATTCGGCTATGGAACACAGATTTGGATGTTAAAAATGATGAAGTGGTTCAGAGAGACTTTTAAACATCATAGGATGTCATGACGTCATGAGACATAGATGACGTCACAGTGATGTGATAGTATTTACTTGATGAATTCTATAATTACACGCTATCTCCTGGGAAATATTGTTCCTTATAAAACAAAGAATCACTGCCATGGAACATAGTTTAGTATGTTAAAATGATGTTAAAATGTTAGATCCAGGCTGTTAATTTTCGAAGCTGTTAAAAACTAAGATAGTGCATCCATAACTTTATCTTAGTTGTATAAATCAATCAATGGGCAGTCGAGATTTGCAGCAATTTAATATCACATTACAGTAAGTGTTTTTTAAAAAATCGTTAATATTATCGACTTGTTACACAAGAAATCTAGCTCCAGACAGGGAGCAACCGCTCCGTGACGTCACTAATATACTCGCTGCCATCAGAAGGTTTTCAGGCGAGAAAGCTCCAATACAGCGCGTGCAGCCGTTGATTGCTGTCACCCTCCAATCATAAACTTCTAACTCGTAGTATTCGCAATACAGCTCCGTACAGCGACACAAGAAAAGAGGCCGTCAAACTAATATTGATGTGATTGTATTACGTTTTTCCATCGCGTAATTGAAACAAATATATTTTTTCTTCAATTACCGAGGTCATTAGACATGATATATTCAACCGAAAACATCAACAATACTTATATTCATACGCCTAACGTATAAAACATGCTCTCGAACCGATCGCTTGGTATGTTGACTAAGCCGTTGGTTCTTAGCTATCCGTGACGTCATATTCAATTGTTGTCAACTGGGTTGACAACAATGCCCAAATGAAAGATGGCAGGGCCACTACCGTAGAGCAACTCGGAGGGAGAGTGCCCTGACTTGGAAGTTGACAAGAAATAGTAAGCTAACGATTTCATTGAGGAAGCACGAAAGTAGCAAATTGTTTTCTCATTTCCAATGCAATGATAAAAAGTACCAAAAAAGCATTACAGTTTTGTAAGATAATACACTTAATCAAATGTTGCATCATCGCCAATGTAATCATGATCAACCCTTCCGGTATTAACAAAACGACACATCAACTTTAAAGTTTCAGAATTAGTCAACTTCGATAATATTTTCAACCCATCACCTTCATCTACCATGTACTTCTTTATGCGTTTAAGTGCCCTCTCCACTTCAGGCCTCTGGGTAACGTCCATTTTGATCACGTGCATGCGCACAACGTAACTGCGCATCAGGTCACGTGCTCCTTCCGAATCGTCGTCATGGCAACAGGCCAACACTGTAAATCCCATCTGGTGGGCACGGATTGCAAAGGACTTTCCGAGACCTGGAAATTAGATTTGATTTGTAGTGACAGTAGTTTCAAGGTTTTTTTGGGGGGAGGGGTATGTTTCTATCTTCTTAATCCTGGTATGACTAGTGTGTTGGACTTATCACTTAAACGGCAGACCTGGATCGTCACCGCACTGATGATAATACAACATTTGCTGCCTATTTCGGTCGTGTATTTAACATGGCATTTTGCGATAATTGTTAATCTAAAAAAACATCAAAGGCATCATTCAGAACTGCAAATGTCTACTACATGTTAGTGTTCACCCCGACTGACATTCCGAATTTCGACTCTTTAAAGTAATTGGGGAATACCTATCCAGTTCATCCTCGGTTACCCATGGTTTTATATATGCCCCGTTCCTCTCCACTATATCACCCATGGGATACCTTATCGGGAGAATATGTACTCAAATTACCCGCCCTTGGCCGGCGTGAGCCAATCAAACTGCTACGCAGCTTGGACCTGCGAGCCAATGACAATTCATTTCACTTCGTTTCAAAGCAAGCGAGGTCATTGTGCTAGCCATCCGTCACCGGTTATCTCCCTTGACCATTTCCTTCTCATCCCATTGAGCATTTTCTTCTGTTACTGACTTCGACACGCTGGCCAAGGGCTGGTAATTTGAGAACAGATACCCCTAATAAGGTTTCCCATGGGTGATATAGTGGAGTTTAACGGAGAATATATAAAACCATGGGTAACCGAGGATGATCCAGTTCGACGGAGGAAGAAATCCCTTGATTAACCAACCTTCGTCACACCCTGTGATGAGGACAAACTTCTCCGCTGCCTCTATAGTCGTGAGATCATCAATTTGCCCCTTCAGGTTGCTCCAGATTGTGTACAGTACAGACACCAGTACACACACCCAGTACACATAGGGAGCGAATACATAACACAGAGTCAGGACTGCCAGCACAGTAGCAGGATACCAAGTCCGTTCTATCACCTGCATCATCGGGTTTGGTGTTGACACCCCCTGAAACATAAAGGTATTGTAGTTAAGTACACACTCTATACACTGAGATACACCCTAGATCGAATAAATGAGGTCCACTGATGTCCTTGTCTATCCTCTACCATACCCACTTCTAGAATGCCTCTCAAACAGTTCGTAGATCGACTAGGAATACAAATACAAAACGAACTTCTAACTGAGTCAAACCTTCGGGGAGGCTACATGAGACCAGGATGTGTTTTGAGACTCCCTTTGAAGAACATTTATCATTATGAGATCATGACACTTTTTGGTATCTGCATGATCAGTTACAGTATATCGTATTACGGAAGGTTTGAGAGCTCAGAATATATTAGACTAAAGTCAACGGGGGAGTCCCAGGATTGACAGTGTTTTGTATCTGATACAATGCCTTTATGACAGCAGATTGGAAATACCAGTAATAGCTTATAGGGTAACCAATTAATACTGCCCCACTCCCTCTTGTAGTAAACAATACCCCTCTTGTAGTAAACACTATCCCTCTTGTAGTAAACACTATCCCTCTTGCAATAAACCATATCCCTCTTGTAATAAACCATATCCCTCTTGTAGTAAACACTATCCCTCTTGTAGTAAACACTATCCCTCTTGCAATAAACCATATCCCTCTTGTAATAAACCATATCCCTATTGTAGTAGACAATACCCCTCTTGTAGTAAACACTATCCCTCTTGCAATAAACCATATCACTCTTGCAATAAACCATATCCCTCTTGTGGTAAACCATTTCCCTCTTGTAATAAACCATATCCCTCTTGCAGTAAACCATATCCCTCTTGCAATAAACCATTTCCCTCTTGAAGTAAACAATATCCCTCCTGCAATAAACCATTTCCCTCTTGTAATACACCATATCCCTCTTGTAGTAAACCATATCCCTCTTGCAGTGAACCATATCCCTCTTGAAATAAACCATATCCCTCTTGCAGTGAACCATATCCCTCTTGAAATAAACCATATCCCTCTTGTAGTAAACCATATCCCTCTTGTAATAAACCATATCCCTCTTGTAGTAAACCATATCCCTCTTGCAGTAAACAATATCCCTCGCGCAGTAAACAATATCCCTCTCGCAGTAAACCATATCCCTCTTGAAATAAACCATATCCCTCTTGAAGTAAACCATATCCCTCTTGCAGTAAACCATTTCCCCCTTTAATAAACCATATCCATCTTGCAGTAAACTATACCCCTCTTGTGGTAAACAATATCCCTCTTGCAGTCAATCATATCCCTCTTGTAGCAAACCATATCCCTCTCGTAGTAAACAATATCCCTCTTGAAATAAACCATATCCCTCTTGAAATAAACCATATTCCTCTTGTAGTAAACCATATCCCTCTTGAAATAAGCCATATTCCTCTTGTAGTAAACCATATCCCTCTTGAAATAAACCATATTCCTCTTGTAGTAAACACTATCCCTCTTGCAATAAACCATATCCCTCTTGTAATAAACCATTTCCCTCTTGTAGTAAACAGTAACCCTCTTGTAGTAAACACTATCCCTCTTGCAATAAACCATATCCCTCTTGTAATAAACCATATCACTCTTGCAATAAACCATATCCCTCTTGTAGTAAACCATTTCCCTCTTGTAATAAACCATATCCCTCTTGCAGTAAACCATATCCCTCTTGTAATAAACCATATCCCTCTTGAAGTAAACAAAATCCCTCCTCCAATAAACCATTTCCCTCTTGTAATACACCTTATCCCTCTTGTAGTAAACCATATCCCTCTTGTAGTAAACCATATCCCTCTTGTAGTAAATCATTTACCTCTTGCAGTAAACAGTACCCCTCTTGAAATAAACCATATTCCTCTTGTAGTAAACCATATCCCTCTTGTAGTAAACCATATCCTGGTCCTCTGTACAAGTGATGTAGGTTATGGCTGCCTGCTTCCGGTTATGCATGCATGTGCTGAATCTCCGTATAGCAGTGAGAGTATTGAGTACGTCGTGTGTATGTGTCATTACAGTATAGTCAAACTGCAACAGGTTGCTCAAGATCTATAATTCATAACGATAAATTATTAAATTCGAATATCCATAACAATATCTTCATACAAGAGATTATTCAAAGTTGAGATTCATTATTAGTTGTCAGCTTTGGTGATTGTCTCTATGACATGAAGTGTTTGTAGCATATTTGAATAATTACTTGTGTGCTGCGAATACCACACCTTTGCATGTATACAGGTATGTGCATCTTAGTGGACCTCAGAACAATGTCAGTGCAAGCTGTGACCATCATGGCATTGAGGACATGCTAACAGTGCAATACTGAAAATCTATACAACTGGTGGCACCTGGTGAAGTTAGGGGTTAGGTTAGGGACAATCAGATGTAATCGTAGTGGGTGAATATATAATAAGGAAGACAATCAGATGTAATCGTGGTGGGTGAATATGGATCAGGGAAGACAATCAGATGTTATTGTGGTAGGTAAATATGAATCAGCGAAGACAATCAGATGTAATGGTAGAAGGTGAATATTGATCAGGGAAGACAATCAGATGTAATGGTAGTAGGTGAATATGGATCAGGGAAGACAATCAGATGTAATGGTAGTAGGTGAATATGGGTCAGGGAAGACAATCAGATGTAATGGTAGCAGGTGAATATGGATCAGGGAAGACAATCAGATATTGGTTGAAGGTGAATATGGATAAGGGAAGACAATCAGATGTAATGGTAGCAGGTGAATATGGGTCAGGGAAGACAATCAGATGTAATGGTAGCAGGTGAATATGGATAAGGGAAGACAATCAGATGTAATGGTAGCAGGTGAATATGGGTCAGGGAAGACAATCGGATGTAATGGTGGTTGGTGAATATTGATCAGGGAAGACAATCATATGTAATGGTAGCAGGTGAATATAGATCAGGCAAGACAATCAGATGTAATGGTAGTAGGTGAATATGGGTCAGGGAAGACAATCAGATGTAATGGTAGTAGGTGAATATGGGTCAGAGAAGACATTCAGATGTAATGATGGTTGGTGAATATTGATCAGGGAAGACAATCAGATGTAATGGTAGTAGGTGAATATGGATCAGGGAAGACAAACAGATGTAATGGTAGCAGGTGAATATTGGTCAGGGAAGACAATCAGATGTAATGGTAGCAGGTGAATATGGATCAGGGAAGACAATCAGATGTAATGGTAGTAGGTGAATATGGGTCAGGGAAAACAATCAGATGTAATGGTGGTAGGTGAATATGGATCAGGGAAAACAATCAGATATAAAGATGTAAGGTGAATATGGATCAGGGAAGACAATCAGATATATTGATGTTAGGTGAATATGGATAAGGGAAGACAATCAGATGTAATGGTAGCAGGTGAATATGGATCAGGGAAGACAATCAGATGTAATGGTAGCAGGTGAATATGGGTCAGGGAAGACAATCAGATGTAATGGTGGAAGGTGAATATGGATCAGGGAAGACAATCAGATGTAATGGTGGAAGGTGAATATGGATCAGGGAAGACAATCAGATGTAATGGTGGTAGGTGAATATGGATCAGGGAAGACAATCAGATGTAATGGTGAAAGGTGAATATGGATAAGGGAAGACAATCAGATATAATGATGGTAGTTGAATATTGATCAGGGAAGAGAATCAGATATAATGATGTTAGATGAATATGGATCAGGGAAGACAATCAGATGTAATGGTAGCAGGTGAATATGGATCAGGGAAGATATTCAGATGTAATGGTAGCAGGTGAATATGAATCAGAGAAGACAATCAGATGTAATTGTGGTAGGTGAATATGGATCAGGAAAGACAATCAGATGTAATGGTAGCAGGTGAATATGGATCAGGGAAGATATTCAGATGTAATGGTAGCAGGTGAATATGAATCAGAGAAGACAATCAGATGTAATTGTGGTAGGTGAATATGGATCAGGGAAGACAATCGGATGTAATGATGGTTGGTGAATATAGATCAGGGAAGACAATCAGGTGTAATGGTAGTAGGTGAATATGGATCAGAGAAGACAATCAGATGTAATGGTGGTAGGTGAATATGGATCAGGGAAAACAATCAGATGTAATGGTAGCAGGTGAATATGAATCAGAGAAGACAATCAGATGTAATTGTGGTAGGTGAATATGGATCAGGGAAGACAATCGGATGTAATGGTAGTAGGTGAATATGGATCAGGGAAAACAATCAGATGTAATGGTAGCAGGTGAATATGGATCAGGGAAAACAATCAGATATAAAGATGTTAGGTGAATATGGGTCAGGGAAAACAATCAGATATAAAGATGTTAGGTGAATATGGATCAGGGAAAACAATCAGATGTAATGGTGGTAGGTGAATATGGATCAGGGAAGACAAACGTATGTAGTTGTAGCAATGTGTGCTAGGAAAGTGGAACTAATCCGGTATGTTGATAAAAGGTGATGACCCTCACCTTCATATAGTACTCATCTTGAATTGACCCATCTTCACATGCCACCCATCCTGACATAGCATGACATTCTTCTTCACATGCTGGTCATCTTCACGTGATTCTCTTCTTCATATAGCACTAATATTCACATGGCGATCATATTCACATGATGGTCATCGTCATAGGCCTAACAAATGATGCTCTTCATCACATGGTACTCATATTCACATGACGTTTAATTCGCTAATCATTACACGAAAGTTATCTTCATATGACACTCATCTCACATAACTCACATCTTCACGTGACGCTCATCTTCACGTGACGCTCATCTTCACATGACTCATTTTCGCATAACCCACGTCTACACATAACTCACATCTTCACATAACGCACATCTTCACATGACGCTCATCTTCACATCTCATCCATATTCACATGGCATCCATATTCACATGTCATTCATCTAAACACGACACTTATATTCTCATGCCACTTATCTTCACATAACGCTAATATTCACACGATTCTCATCTTCACATGACGCTAATATTCCCATAGAATCCATCTTTAAGATGCACGATTTTAATAAACTAGATAATCTAGCGAGTACATCACATCTGAATGCTACAGCTCAAGTCGGATGCAACCATTGCTTTACTACTTGTATCTACTTAGTATATTACATCATGTACCTGAATCCGTTAAATATTCGACGTACACAAGCGCTTGTTTAGCTGAAAGAAAAGAAAAGAATTAGGGACAAACTGCATGCAAATGATAAACTGCATGACTGGTTCATTGATGAATAGTGACAGCTTCGTTCAAAGAAATGAATGTTTATCTGATTACTAAACACGTTTTGTTGTATTGCGTGGTGTTTCTTTCAGGTTCCTTGTCAGTGTTTAGGAAAAGACACGCATGGAGAATAGAAAATGTTTCATCTGAAGAGTGTGTTCATGTGCATGTGTAATGATGTGTTACTTAGCATTCACTTATGGTAATTTATGGGTTGTTGTCTTTTGAGTACAATGTTGAGGGAAACCCTGAACATAGTGGGGTTACATACAAAGGTACTGTGTGGACACTCCTTGATTTAACATAGCAATATGTGAATGTGGAAAGGAGGATTGGTTCATTTAGGAGTTGTTATGATCGATGATGACGGTACTTTTTCAGGTTTCCTTTTCTTAGTATTTATGGATGTCTGTGTATGTACATGTATATGCACGTTAGTGCACGCGCATGATGTGTATTGATCGCTTCACTGATTATATAGCTGTGTTTCTTATGGTGTATTCTAAAGTCTCCTCGCTTCAGTGCTTATGGAGCACACATGCTCACACCCAGTATTACTGTTCAACTCAACGAGGGTCAGGGTGCTCCACGTCAGCTTACACTAGAGGTGAGACGAGTCGAGGACTCCACGTTGTATTGATCTCTACTCTCCCGCTCGACCTAGCCTCGTTTTCGTTATAATATTTTAATGATGTAAACAAACGTATATTGTCGGTGCAGTGTACTACAACTGATAGTGTGTTGATATGGCTGGTTCAAGGTGAGTATAGGGTGTACTGATACACATCATGTTGGCTAGATATGTAAGTAATGTACTTATGAGAATAGGGTGTACTAATACACAGGTTGTTGGTTTGTTATACGATGTACAGGTGACAAGGAACGGGTGTGAGGTCTGTGTTAGATTGACTTGATATGTAAACAGTACACATGTGAATATGAAGGGTATTGGTAAAGGATATGTTTAGGGTTAGTTTAATGACCCATTTACGCGGGCTCGTATAGTTTAAATATAGATATTGATGTACAGAGAACAGGCACCGGATAAATATACATATTAGTCACCAGTGAATAACTACATGGGAATGGTGTGAGATTTGATACGCTTGAATGTGTTATGTATATGTACGTAGATCGAAGATCGAAGTAATCATATATGTATGTAATGATCACAGATGCAAGTTTTTTGTAGATATACGTGTGGTCGTGTTTTTCATACGGCAGTCGGCTTTTAGGGATACTCAAAAATTGTAAATGCATGTCTAGGCTAGGTTAAAGAGGAGCAGCACGTTTTTGCAAATTTTATTTTTTCAAATTTCTCATTTGTAATGATAGTTTATGTCATTTATAATTACTTTAGAGGGTTAACATCATATTACACAAACCAATAGTCCGTATTAGTAATAACAGTGCTACGTATAATGCAAACATTGCATGGCGGCCATTTTATTGTGAACACAGTTTATTATTTCAGAGGACATAAACGATTCCCATGGTTTTACTGAATCATGTACACCCATCATTTAACTTGATTTTCTGAGGAGAGAAGGGTATTTTTCTATTGGTGACATTTTTTCAAATACATTTCATCGACTTATTTGAGCGAAAAAACGTGCTTCTGCCCCTTTAAGATAGCGATTGTACATGCGAGTGGTATAAGATTCCCTTATACAGCCTTGTCCGGAAGGCGTGGTCCCAATATATGCGAGTAGTGTTATATGATCTAGCTAGCTCTTTACATTCTATTGACCGATATTTGAAGTACGTTCCAGACATAATAAACGAAAAAAAACACTGCGAAATGTTAGAGGATCAATGATCCACAATCTATATTTGTAAACTGGTGGGGAAATATTAGATTCGAACCCGGACACTGATTCAGGCCCTGATACTGAAAATCAACGGTGTTTACATAACTTTGTAATACCACCTTCAACATAATTACTGTACATCTTTCAATAGCAAATGTCACAGATGGCTATATTTGAGTGTGTTATTATTTTTTTTCTTCTCATACATACTTTTATGTGGGAAAAGTCGGAATCCCTCTTTTCAAATGGGATCACCAATTTATAGTTAAAATCATATCGTCAATAATATCATAATAATATCATGAAATTATTATTATTATAATTATTATTATTATTATTATTATTATTATTATTATTATTATTATTATAATTTATACACATATCTATTCTCTCTCTCTCCCTCATGTCTCATCTTGCATATCGACATGGTTGGTTGCACTTGCTACCTGTTCGTGTGTTGATTGACAAGCACAGAAACCTTAAACAGTCAAACACTTGACATGATATCCTTCCTGTCACCGTTTGTTTACAGAATTGTTGTCTGTGAAATTCTAACATTTTTAAAATTGAATTCATTGTATTTGACACCTGATCAATTTACTCAGTATATGTGTGTTCAGACATCTAGTGCTCGTTTAGATAAACTGTATGTCTATTGTAAGTAACCCAGAACGGGTGACCTATTTAGTATTGCGAAATCCAGGTGTGCTCACAGTGTTTCGTGTGAAGATATATATCTACCGGTGGGTTTACAATGCACTACACACGACAGGTGATTCTTTACTTCGTCATACTCTACGTGTCAATAGTCACCTGCTTCCCTATCCGTCTTCCAGTTAACCGAAATACGATATTATCCTGTAAGTCGATAACAGTGTGTAATACAACCTGCATGTGTAGAAGGCGCACATTCTGTCAGCAGATATAAACAAAAGCTCGTTTCCAGTATAAAGCGCTTCCAATATATGCTCGGGATATAAGTGTTGTATATTGCTTATATAGGCCATGTTGCTTATATCAAATATATATATTAAAATCCCTCTTCCAGGACTGATTGTCAGTCTAACGTCATGTTTCAATGCATAGGTTGGTTACTGTCAATGTCAATATTCACGTTGCCAGCTCGTGCTAAAATCTGATCTGATTGGATGAAAGCACTTCGTTGATGTGTGCTGATTGGATGAAAGACGTAATGAAATCAACTGTGTAGAATTGACTCTATGCTATATATAGACGTGAGGGTTTTCTATACGCATTAACTTCCGTCTTTGAAGGCTCGTGTTAACGAATAAAAATAGATATTATTTGTAAGCATGCTTGGGAATTAAGAAAGAAGAAATACCATACATACCGTTATACCACAAACAGCTTTCTTCTTACAATATAAACAAATTAATTCCATGTTTGTATTTTAATCTTTCTTTATCAAGTGAATTAATTAATTATTCACTTACATTTATGTATTTACTAAACTGTAATTAACGTTTCCATTTATCTCTTTATTCACTTTTTTATCATACATTAGTTAATTTATTCCTTTATTTACTTGTTTATATATTTTTTTCATTGTTTCTTATCCAATATATAACATTTTCTAAAAAATATCGTCATTTTAAGAATTGGCAAACACTGGGGAAAAAGTTATTCATAAAAAAATATTATTTTATGAGTTATTGCAAAGAAGCCTCCGACAAAGGAAATTTCAGAAGTTTCGACTCACCACATACTTGCTTTTTAAGGGTGAACATGTTCGAGATGGGTGAAGTTCAGGTTAAAATACTATGAACTGTACCGTCTGTGAGCTAGTCCTGCTTCATGGCTGTGTAAAATTAAGAGCCTTTAATACAGTAGATATTTATTCAGCAAGTCTGAATAAATTGAATGAATGTATGAAATTGAAAGTATTAAAAATATATAATTAAAAGGATCAAGGTACAGTAATTACATAACAAAATCCATAGACTGAATTTTAGTCTATCTTTGAGCAACTCTACGTGATTTGCAACGTTTAGCAAAAAATTATGAATATTTTAAATTTGTATTGCGTGTTTCTCTACAGATCCCCAGCTAATGACTGATTATGAAAGATGAACCAGAGACAGGAACTGCAAGGTAAATATTACTCGTGCATAAATTTGCAAATATTTGCATAATTACCAAGTTAGTGATTCATCATTGGTGATTGTCCAATAATTAAATTTTGATCAACCTTTTGATTTTCTTGAATTGATTGCCTTAAGAATAGTTTTTTGATAAAGTTTACAGGCTTTTTAAGTATGTATTTAAGTGTACAATTTCCAATATTACTTTCGATCTTTATCATAAGCATAGGGCTAATGGTCAAATGACATGCATATTCTATAAACTTTGGCCAGTTGGGTGTTTTTCGATAGCTAGTCAACTAAAATTATGTTCTTGTACATGGTTCCTTGCAAAATATGTCCCCCAAAATTAATAAAATAAAAATAAAAAGATTAATGAATCGTAACCATATACGGTCGTTTGACATGTAAAGAATTTAACTAAGGTTATACACTTTATTCGGTTCTACTGCTGTAGCAATAAGCTTCAATTGCACATTCAATATTCAACATGCAGATTCAACTGAGGCATCTTCAGAAAACCAAAGGATATCAAATAATGCTTGTGTATATTCATTCATTTTGTTTCTATCGATCAGGTGTTAGGTAGATACCAAGTCAGAAGGATTAAATTATTATTATTTTTTATTTACTTTATTGGTAACAGGAAAATACACTTGTCATTGTGAGTTATTAAACTTATTGCAGGTTGTAGGAAATGTCAAGACATTCTCAGTGACACTGACGAGCTCCCATTTACCGAGGACAGGTATCTGGTGATCCACGTGGTCGCCTCGCTGATCAACAACCCTCCACTCAACCCTCCCAGCAAACCAGGCAAGAAGACCAAGGAGGAGAAGGATAGAGAGAAAGAAGAGAAAAACAGAGAGAAGAAACTCAAGAAGGACGACAGGGACACATTTTGCCGGAATCTCAAGTGTCTTGTGTCTGCATTGAGGAACTCCGGGGGAGGCGTGGTCCTCGTTCATATAGTGGGACTTGAGAGGACGGATAGCTGTTTGCATCACTTCCATGAACTGGTGGACCCTCGGCTCAATGAGATGATAGAAAATGGGAGTCTCTTTGTAAATGTCTACAAAAAAAACTGGATAAAGAGCATTTTCCAGGAAGACGGGGAAGCTTCTCCCGGTGATCTATACTCTGATGCTGTTGCTGTTTGTGCCCTGCCCACCTATAACGTCGTTACTGTGGAATTTAATACAAAAGTTCCCCAAGATTTCTCCATTGTTGATCCCACCTGTGAAGAGATAGTTCACTACTTAAAGGCGGAGGATAAGTTTCGAAGCACCTTGCCTCGACTTCGAGGATTGAATATTTTACAAGAGAGTCGGAAGATTCAGCACAAGGCCTTTGTTGTAGAAGACGAACATTTGGAAAGGAGTCTTCTTGCAAATCCTGCGTCCTTCGCGGATTATATCTGGAATACTTTAAAGCTAGGTCAGAGTATCTCAGCGTTCTCTAAAGTTGAGGGCGGAGGTTCCTTCTACCTCGGGGTTGCTGAGGAAAAGGAAATATTTCCTTCCTACATTACTCAACGGCACCACATCAAGGGATTTCAGTACGACAGGCGACATTTGGACGAACTCAAGGTTTCACTGAGACGACAAATTAAGGATCACACTTTGGTTCTGCTCTTTGGTTCAAACGCAACGCCAGCAGCTTTACCTCCAGAGTATGTGGAGATCGAGATCTACGAACTTTCACCAGGCTTGTATGTATGCGAAGTTGCCATAGCAGCTGTGAACGGGCTTGTGTTTCATTCCAAGAAGGGTCCTGAGGCGTACGACCTCGATAGCGACAACAAACTAGAACTTGTGGATATTCAGGAGTGGAAAAGGCGTTTGCTGAGAGTAGATAGCGACAGTGACGAATATCTTTAGAAAAAAACAGCAACAAGTCCTGTATAAAATATCGGTACTGAACTATTCCTGAAGAGAATTAAAAAACGGAGGTGTAATTCATGTAAGCAGACACATAATTGAACATTTTATGCTGCAAGAAAATACTGCTTACAAAACTGACTCAATTGTGTAGTGAAACTAATTCAATGAAGTAGCGACTTCTTGTCTTGTCTATACACGACTGAAAACAAACGACATTCACTGATCCCAGTGTACACCATGATGTATCCCACGCTCCACTTGACTCTCGCTCTACCAGCGCCACCAGTAGAGAAACAGAACCCCAACGGTCAGAAGGAAATTGAACTCCAAGGTACATGAGATACTTTGTGTAAATACATACAAATACTTATTGTAAATTTCTTAATATTTGGTAAATAACAGTCCATCAGTCCATCAAATTTGGTATATTGCTGTACTAAATCAACCATAATCGTTGTAACAATGTACTTGTATAATGGATATTGATAACGATTTTAACTAAGTAAAACATCACTATTTTCATCTTTATAGGAGGCGGGATAGCGCAGTGGTTAGCGCGTTCGGCTTCGGATCAAGAGGTCCAGGGTTCGAATCCCGCCAGGGGCACGGCAACTTTGTCTGCAGTAGAGAACTGTTCTACACGCAGTAAGGTTTGGGTGCAATGCTTCACTGAATTTCAGCGTAGTATCACCCATGGTTCGCTAGTTCCAGCCGATGCTTGCAGGTTTCACCGCAATGCATAGCCACATGGCGTTGCGGGCTTTCTCCCTGCCATAATACTAGCAGCCGCGATATAAGTGAAATACTCTTGAAAGCGGCGTTAAACCCTAACTCACCTCACCTCATCTTTATATCCTCACGTTACTGAATCGACCAGCATTAAAATGGTATTATTTTCGGCAACAGCAAGTACTTATTAATACAATAACACCATTTATAACGTCGGACAAATGTGACCTCTACCACATACTGGAGGTCACTTTAACTCCATTGAATAATCATTCATTTATAAAATGTACGCCGTGAGGCACATTTTCCGGAATATTAGGGGTCACCGATAAATTGGCAATAATAGTGAGTTATTGCTTCACCTTCTATTGCATGATTTGGTCACCTTATATCTCTTTGTCATTCGACTTTCGATTTCTAGCTGGAAGAATATATATCAAATGAGTCACCTTGTAATGTCTTGAAACTATTCATAACAATAACATAACTGGTGTATGGTTCGAGATAGAATATAGAAGAAACGTCACCACATTTTGAAAACAGTATAAAATGAAATATTGATGTCGGAGAAAATAGATTTTGTATGTATTTGGTAGCCACATGTTTTCTTAAGAAATATTCACAATTTCATACATCAGAGTATGCAATTTTTATTTTTATATCTGTTCAAATTGACATGGGGTGCTAACATCGTTTTTTAAAGATGTTTTTGGCCCACAATATTTAGTATTTAAGTTTAAAACATTGAAAAAGTAGAAATGTAATTAACTTAAGATATCCTCGACATAAATAACCTTCTTTGATTTAAATTTGTTGCCGCGTCTTTACTGTAGGACGTCTCAAAACAAGCCAAAACTGGCTTTTTATCTCGTCTAGTTAAGGAGATTCCAAAACGACCATTTCTTAAAACTTGTGTTTCTCAGAGTTATGAATAGATAATGTTTTGAAAATTCATATTTAGTATTGTTGGGTTCTGAAGACATGGTGTAACGCTGTTTCAGTCGCATTTATCGCCCGATGATTGAAATATCTTGTATTTTGTATTGGGACGTTTCCTTTGCCCGTGAGTTTATATATAACATGAACCACTCGACAATGTTATGACATTTGAAATTACTATTTATTACATTAACATACCTTTCAGATGTCATCAGTCGATCATTGGCCAGGGATGTTCCTGTCTCCTCCTTCAATCATAAAGATCAGAAGATTTGTCAGATTGGAAACAGTTTGGCAAGAATACGAGACTACATGTACAGAGGAGGTGGGTATTTGTACATTATCTTGTCATCTTCAACAAAATATGTATTTTAAATAATATTATGATAAGCATATTGAACTACCTTTCATATTTTAAAAGTTAAAATGATTAATTTAAGATTATTACGTTATTTCTAAAGAACACTGTTACAATTGTTTTACTGACCAGAAAGCGATTGCTTAAAATCGTGTTGCTATTCAAACAACTTAAGGCCTATTTTTAGAAATTTTGGAAGCAGTTATTTCTACTTCAAGGAAGAAACGTGACTCTTGAAGCAACTTTGTCTGATTTCAGAAAATCTGTGCATCTTTCCACCACTCAGGAAAAATGAGACGAATGTAGTAATAACGTCTCTACATACCAGGGTAAAACACCTGTTCTCTGAGGGGTTCGTCTTCACGTCAGGGTCCCTGGCATCTGCAACAAACATAGCCTGTTCCAGTTCCAGTTCCTCAGCATCTCTCCAGGATGTCCTTCTGGTTATACCAGACCGTCCAGCTTGCTTGTTCTCTGTCCTGGAAGCCGATACTGGTCCTCAAACACGTCAACAAACTATGAAGTATGTTGTCTCTCTATCAAAGGGCATCGTCAAATCTTTGAGGCGATTCTGTAATGCTCAGATCAGTTTGGTATACGGCATCATAACAGTTGACGAAATGTCCAGTATGGACTCCTTCAAGAAAGCTTTGGACAGGTTGGTTGATAAAACATCACAATGGAGTGTTCCCGTGACTCTCACAATGCCCAAGAAGAAATATTTGAAAGTTGTAGAATCTTTCATCCTCTCTATGAGCATTTTCCAGTGTGTATCGGACTCTGAGGGCGATCCTCTCTGGTGTCTGACTTTAGATCAGTTCAGAACAATCCAGGAGAACCTTTCAGAGAAGAAGGTCACGGTAAAGGTCATGCCTCACTGTGGTCAGAGGGTACTCATGCTGGAGCTTGCTTCACGTCTGGACAAGATAGCTCCAACTACCCTGGTGTCCACAGATGACAAACTCAGAGCCACTGCTAAGTGAGTTGTTCTCTTGTGACTTTTATGGCTATACCTGCTTTGAAGGTTTCTTCAGATTGACAATTATAGATTTTCAAGATACTTCTTGCATGTCATTTCTGTATACAATTGAGTTGTTAAATTTTTAACTGCCATATTAGTTGTAAAAATATTGATTTGTGTGTTGCTACTACCAACAATCTCTTTGTGAACCTTGGAATGTTTATGTCCATAAAGTTCTGTCATAGAGCTTTAAGATAGACAATTGGTTTAAATAAGAAAATATGTATATGTATAATCCACCTTCTACGATATACTTCAGTTAAGATCTTCCTTTTGCAATAGATTTGAAAGATTTGCAAAAATGAATATGTTCAGATTAATTTATTTCTAATTTAATTTATATCTAATCAATATTCATCTTTTGTTTCAGAAAGCAGAAAACATGTGCGTACGTCCTAAGTCCAGAAGAATTCAACAAAACCAGAGAGGAAGAACTAAGTGTTTGCATCGTAACTGACTGTGGAAAAGAAATCCCAGAAATACATGACCTTAATGGGATAGTATGGACGTTCGTAAAACTGCCAGGTACCCATCTTACAACCTATTTTAGACACATTTTAAATTCTAAGAGCCTAAAGCATCGCTATCAACCTGAATGAAGGATCTGTATGAAAGCTTTATTACCCTTTATTGCCTGTAAAGATGATATTTGCTTTATCATTATGGAAATTAACACGATTACCTATTAGTGTCAATTATAATGTGACAACGTTATGTATCCTATGTTGCATATACATGTAAAACATTAAGGAATTTCGGTTATTCTAAACATTCTCTAACAATAACACCTCATACAGAGGTAGAACTGCTCCCGCCGGTGCTTGTTTTATTTTCAAGTTTGAGGTTTGTTACATCTAGCCAATGCAGTTTGTTTATGTCAGATTTAATGGATATCTTTATTTTTGGCCATAAGTATTGATATTGAGTATTTAATACCAGGAGACACAATATCCCGTTGATGCTGAATTTATTCTCATTTCTGAATATGTAATCCTTAACTGAGTTTCGTTAGATCCAGCTGATGGAGTTCACGATATAAGATTTATTGAATATCTTTACTTTTGTCACGTTTGGATACACGTGGTTTTGAGGGCTTTCTCCTTTTCACAACTTTTTTCAACTCCAATCAATCAACGCCGTCATTAACATCGCCACGTTTCCTCCCTTATAATGCCTTAAAACGCATATTTTGTATGTTGTTATATACATATTATATATTTGTCAAAGCTTTGTGATCCAAAACGAATTTCTTTCAGGGGAAAAAGTATTGTCTATTAAATATTGTCTAATATCTATTATCTAGTGTCATATATATATTATCTAGTGTCTATTATCTATTATCTATTATCTATTATCTATTATCTAATATCTAATATATAGTATCTAGTGTCTATTAAATATTGTATATTATCTATTATATATTATCTATTATCTATTGTCTAATATATATTATCTATTGTATAGCATCTATTGTATATTGTATATTGTATATTGTATATTATCTGTTATATATTTGTCTATTGCCTATTGTCTAGTGTCTACATTATATCTGATATTATCTTGTCAGCCCCAGACGCCTACCAAGTTGACATGGACACCAGATCCACACCAGAGTTTTCCTTGAAGAAGGATAAGGGTAGGAATATAACTGTTAACGAATATACTAAAAGTGTTCTAAACATTGTACTTTATTACGTTGTGTACGTCCATCAATGCTTTGTTCTAATTTTCAAACATTCTAGAAATTTAATATAGCTTTTAGAGTCCAAAATCTTTTTTTTTATTTCAATATTTTCCTAAAAAGTGTTAGATGGGTACATAGGGTGGGCAGGACTTGTTTCAATTTATTTGACCTTTAACCTCTAACCTCTGTCCAATAGACTGTGATTCATTCTAATTAATGTTAAACTTGAGTTGCCACTCAACGTTAATTTCAATATGGTTAACATTTTTTACGATTTTTAAAATGTTTATGATGTTGACATTTTCTGATAACTACTAGAAGTATTGTTTTATTGTTCACGTTTCCAGGCCCCGACTCCCCCAAACTTTCGTTGATGGATGGTATCATTCAGGAGGTTTATGTAAAACGACCGACAGGTAAAGTATTGAGATAATATCCACAAACTGTTTTATATTTATCATGTTATTTAGTTAATATTATTCATTAAAAACTGCTGCAATTAAATATGGCAAATCTAATTGACCTTATTATCAAAAATCGCATATTTTCTCATTTTGAAATTTAATCCGTGTTTCGCAGATTATAAAATTTAAAAACAAATATTGCATCATTTTTTTAATTGAATTAAATTAATTAAATACTTATCCAAAAGGTATCTCGAATTAGAATTTGATTTATGGAACGTTTATATTAGTATCCATATCTGAATCTTAAAATGTGTTAATTCAACATGTTTATGTTTAAATACCAATATACTTCCCACAGTTGTAGATGTTCCGTGCAATCTAGAAATAATCACCATCTGCAGATTGTTCGAAACATCTGCAGATTGTGATATAGATGTACGCTCGATGGTTCGTAACATAGATATGATTACCATTGGCAGAAAACAATCATGAACCACAGTGTATATCAATTTCTGTTTCCCACTGTTGTAGAAGTTCCTTGCAATCTAGGAAAGACTACAATCTGCAGATTGTGAACTCACATTCTGAAGATGGTTCGAATAATTTTCAGATTGCAATATATCCTAGATTGTTCGCAACATAGATACTATTACCATTTGCAGAAACAATCATGGTAAGAATCAGCATCACAGTTTAAGTTGTTATATGTTTACAGGTTACTGTAAGAAGCAGACACCACAGTGTAAGTTGTTATATGTTTACAGGTTACTGTAAGAAGCAGACACCACAGTGTAAGTTGTTATATGTTTACAGGTTACTGTAAGAATCAGACACCACAGTGTAAGTTGTTATATGTTTACAGGTTACTGTAAGAATCAGACACCGCAGTTTAAGTTGTTATATGTTTACAGGTTACTGTAAGAATCAGACACCGCAGTTTAAGTTGTTATATGTTTACATGTTACTGTAAGAATCAGACACCACAGTGTAAGTTGTTATATGTTTACAGGTTACTGTAAGAAGCAGACACCACAGTGTAAGTTGTTATATGTTTACAGGTTACTGTAAGAATCAGACACCACAGTTTAAGTTGTTATATGTTTATAGGTTACTGTAAGAAGCAGACACCACAGTGTAAGTTGTTATATGTTTACAGGTTACTGTAAGAAGCAGACACCACAGTGTAAGTTGTTATATGTTTACAGGTTACTGTAAGAATCAGACACCACAGTTTAAGTTGTTATATGTTTATAGGTTACTGTAAGAAGCAGACACCACAGTGTAAGTTGTTATATGTTTACAGGTTACTGTAAGAAGCAGACACCACAGTGTAAGTTGTTATATGTTTACAGGTTACTGTAAGAATCAGACACCACAGTTTAAGTTGTTATATGTTTACAGGTTACTGTAAGAATCAGACACCACAGTTTAAGTTGTTATATGTTTAATGGTTACTGTAAGAATCAGACACCACAGTGTAAGTTGTTATATGTTTACAGGTTACTGTAAGAATCAGACACCACAGTGTAAGTTGTTATATGTTTACAGGTTACAGGGAGTCGTCATCCATCATCTCCCTCAGTGAGTTTAGCTTTAATATTTAATATTTAATATTTAATATTTAATATTTTAATGTATTATAATGAAAGACATACCTTTTTTTCTCCAACCGGTTTCAATTCATTTTCCGGGAGATATGACATACTTAATATTGACCTTCATGTAAGATCTTTACCGACCGGTTTCACAGTATGTGATTGTCAGAGTAATATATTTTGGGGAAAACAAAATGCACAATGACCTTTTCCCTTGTAGGAATGAAATAGTGTAGGTTTCGATTCCAGTTAATAATTGATTGGCTCTCTTCAGGCAGGACCATGAAAGCGTTATCTCTGACTGGGAATGAGACGGTGAGAAAGTTGGCTGGTCCTGAAATTTCACTTGGAAATAAAGTGACCGTTTACAAAGGTAATCTGCTTTGTGATTATATGTTAATCAACAAACGTCTACTACCAACGATGTGTGAGTTATCATGAAGTATTGATATGACATATTTCTCGTTTTCGCTCCATTGATACCAAACTGATAAAAATTATATTATATGAAAAGTTGTTAGTATAGTGTATTTTATCGTTGTTTATATCATTATAATCGAAACAGGCACATCAGGCCCCCTGGTAGACCTGGCTCTGCGTGGCTTCCGGGATGAGAACTACAGAAGTGAATCTCAGACACACCTCTTTGGTGAGTAAATACAGCTTCTAATTAATTATTTAAAAGGAAGGGTTCTATCGAAGTATCCGACATTTTTGTAGTTGTGCATTGCGTGATATGAGAAGAAAATCTGAACCTCATAAACACATTAACCCCGATAGAACCCTTTCTTTTTCAGAAATATTTTTAAAAAGTGATCATTATACATCACATGTTTACGTTGTTTGTCAATATAGGGTAGTATCATGATTAATGATCCATAGGCAAAATAAAATTTCAATCAATTATTTCTTCTCATAAAGTAATTTTGTTTTAAAGGCGCTGTAGCACGTTTTTTGCAAATTTAGAGGGTAAAACATCTTATTAGACAAACCAATGATCCGTAGTGGTAATAACGTTGTTGCGCATAAAGCCAAAATTGCATGGCGGCCATTTTATTGTGAACACATTTTATTATATTCGAATGACAAAAAAAATTACCATGGCTTTACGGAACCATGTACACTCATTTGTAACTTGATTTTCCGAAGAGAGAAGGGTGTTTTACTTTTGTTGACATTATTTTTCAAATACATTTCATAGACTTATTTGAGCGAAAAAACGTGCTACAGCGCCTTTAAATGTCAATTGAGTTTGCACATGATGCACATGTACGTTCATCATTAACTGGTTAGTCAATTATTAAACATGTAAATAATTTAAATGAAAAAGAAATTCAAAAGTTATCTACAAAAAATACTATCTTAGATAAATAGCAGTTTACCCATGCATATAAATTCAGGGTAAAGAAATGTAAAGAAACGTAGGGTGTTTCCATGTACACTCAACCGCAAAAGAAACGTCACCATAATTTTAACAACGTACAAAACAAAATACTGCTGCTTGAGAAAGTGACTTTTTGATGTATTGGATAGACACAGGGTTAATACTTTTATTTTTATGTCAGTTCAAATACACTTGAGGTAATGAAATCGCTTTTTTTTCATTTAAATAAAAAAAATTGTAAAATGTAGAAATTTAAGTAGTAACATATGTTGTCGATATAAATAACATTCTTGGATTTGAATTGTGTATGCGTCTTAAACTGTAGGAGACCATAAAATAAGCTCTCCTATCTCAACTAGTAAAGGAGATTCGAAAAGATTTTCTGTGTTTCTCAGAAATATGAGTAGATAATGTTTTGAGATTTCAAGTCTAGTTTAGTTGGCTTCTGAAGACATGATGTATCTTTGTTTCAGTCGTGTTTATCACTTGTGGATTGAATTATCTTGTAATTTGTATGGTTACGTTTATTTTGCGGTTATATGTATGGATAAACAAGTTCCTTATGTCATCACATCGCCTCCAAAGAATAAAAAAGTTGATTATTAATAATAATAATAAATTTCTCCATCCGTCACCACCTCCGTTCTAGAATTTATTTCATTGCGAGTCGCGGGTAACCTTTCACCAGATTAAGTAAACCCACATTTGTCAAACACCAAGAAGGATTCTATTCTATATTATTATTTAATTTTAACAAAAATATGTAATTAAAAGTACTATTACATAAAACAGTAACTCTCATTCGTTTACAATGTAGAAATTAGTTCCGGTTACTGCCCAATAACGATATATTATATTGTCACTAGTAACAGTTTAAACAGTCACAGTCACTACACCTTAGCTTGCATGATAGACAGTTTATTTCACTATGAAAACAATTACATTCACTGCAACTTGACAGTTTATTTCACTGACAAATCCAAGTAATTCCATTGCTAATTCTATAATAAAATCCCTTGTTTTTCCATCCATACTTTTATAAATGTGCAATGATAAACTATTGAAAATAGAACTAACCTAACAATTTGGAAATAATTAGTTTCAAATAAACAAATCCTTGTTTTCCAGAGAGAACGAAACATGAAATACAGACCTACACCAAAGACACAATAAAACTGAACATTGTGGAGACTGCTGTTACCAAACTTCAGATCCACCATACCTTAGTGATATCAGGTCTACCAGGAGAAGGGAAGACAACTCTTGGCTACATGGTCCTGAAGGAATACCTGGATAGAGGCCGTCATGTTTATGTAGTGAGGACACCTGAGGAATTCTTTAGCATCACCGATATGGACAACTCGGTTGTTATGTTTAATGACTTGTTCGGGTCATTTCATTATGACCAACCAGGTTTTGGCAAATGGATTCCTGTTTTCGAGAACCTCGGGAGACTTTCTCACAACATCTTGACAGTGTTCGTGTCGCGAGAGTACGTGCTCAAACAGGCTATGAGAAAACTGGAGAAATTTACAAACCTGTTTTTTTCCAGAAACACCATCTTGAATCTATCTCTTTCTCAAGAGGACAAGAAGCAGATTTACAAACTATTCCAGAGAAAGCAAACCAAAGTCCCTCCTTTATCTGATGCTGAAATAGATAAGCTCGTTGAAATTGCCTTCCCGCATGGATTTGCTCACTGTTGCCAACTCTTCTTCTCTCTTGACACCGGAAAAGATCACATTGAATTCTTCAGAAACCCACGACTGTTCCTGGACGCGGCTATAGCAGCACATTACCACAATGATGTCTACAGAAGGGTTGCATTTCATCTTCTTCTTTATGGGGAAGGGGCTTTTGATGCAACTAAGCTGATCCTGACTGATCAGATTTCTGCAACACAGTTTGAGATAATCAATCTTCTTAAAGGAGTTGTAGATACTTCTGAGGTTTTTGTCTCTGGGCGTTTTGATTACCACTTCGGAAAACTGCAGGAATCTTTTGAGAGCATGTGTGGGCTCTTCTTGGAGAAAGACGGCCATTTCCTAAGATTCAAGCACACCTCAATCTATGAAAGTGTAGCAAATGTAATATGTCACAAAAACGTAAAGTTCATAATCGAACATTGCAATGTCAACTCTCTGGACTATTTTGTTCGCTTTGACAAAAAGGGAGTACCGATGTCCCACTTGAAAGTCCCATTGCCAGCAGAAAGCCTGGATCATTTGGTCAAAAGGTTATGTCTTGAAATGCAAAAGGGACACTTGCTGCCTGTCCTAAGGCACAGTCTATTCACAACTTCACAAGGAGTTTCCCTCTTTCTATCTCGAATAGATCTGGACGAGGCCATCAAGTTGACTGACGTGACACTGAAAAAGTCATTCTGCTACCTGGCCTGCAGTAATGGCGATGAAAAGTTACTGGCCGAAATGATCAACACTGTCATATTTTCCACAGAAATGATGAGGCATGTCATTCACGGATGTTCAGAGTATGGAAACAAAGGAGGTCTTCTCCTGATACAGGCCTTGATGAGGGGTCACAGCACGAGATACAGCCCAACAACAGGTGAGAGGGCGTGTATTCTGGCAATAGAAAATGACCATCCAGAAATCGTGGAGGTTCTGCTGACTGACATGAACTCAGAACAGAGGCATGTGTTCGACCACAACAAGAGTTTTCTTCTTGCTGCAGTGAAGGGTCAGAAAGACGTAGTTCAGATCTTCCTGGATATGGGTGTAGTCGTAAATACCGTGGATAGCAATGGTTGGACGGCTCTTCACCATGCTAGTGATCTTGGAGATGTTGAATTGGTGACTCTTCTTGTGTATAGAGGCTGTGATGTGAACATGCCCACTAGAGATGGACTCACGCCATCTCATATTGCCACAAGACATGGCCATGTTGAGGTTTTACGGGCCTTGCGTCGTCTTGGAGGAAACATAGCTGCGCGGACAGCTAATGGAGAGACACTTCTTCATATGGCAGTCCTTTCTGGGAAAACTGACATGTTCAAGGAGATATGCACCTACCCTATGATCTATTCTCAACGTACAGTGAAAGAAGGACAGACAGCTCTAATCTATGCTGCCAAAAACAATTTCATCGAAGCAGTTGAACGGATGATTAACATTAGATTGCTTGTGTTTGTTGCTGACAAGGAGAAGAACACTGTCCTTCATATTGCAGTCAAACATGGGCTCCATGCATTAGTGAAGCTTTTGTTGTCAAAGCTGAATAGTATATTTTATGTGACTCTATTACATGCAAAGAACAAGGAAGGATATGCGTCAATCCACATCGCTGCTCAAAATGGAGATGAGAAAATCATCATACAGCTATTGCAATTCACTTTACTATGCATTGATATTGGTGGTCCAAATGGTGAAACACCTCTTTGCATTGCCCTGAAGATGTCTCATGTAAAAGCTGGTCATCGGTTGTTATTGGAAGGTGCGGATGCCCATCATCGATGCAAGAACGGCTTCACTCCTTTGCATTTTGCAGTTAAACATAACTGGAGCTCTGCAACAGTCAAGTATATATTGCAAAGGGGTGTGGATGTCAATGCAAGAACCAAAGACAACCATACTCCGCTGTCCTTTGCTGTGACAAATAAAAATCTTGCAATTGTGAAGCTCCTTCTGTCGTTCAAGGCCGATGTCAACATCCCAGATAAGAAGGGGATGGGTCCATTTCACTATGCATGTATTGGCGGAAATCTTGAGATTGCAGAGCAACTGCTCGAGACTGAAAAGTGCAATGTTGAGCAAAAGGATGTAGATGGAAACACTCCTCTAATCATTGCAGCAGCAAACGGATCTTATGAACTGGTACAGAATTTAATTTACAGACTGGCAAACATTGAAAAACGGACCCGAAATATGGAAACGAGTCTTCATCTAGCAGCAAGGAACGGACACTTACGAGCAGCAGAGATATTGATAAATGCTGGTTCTGACGTTAATACCAAAGCAAAGAATGGATCCAGTGCTCTGTATGACACATCCGGCAAAAACCATGATCAACTTGTTGCATTGTTATTGAATAACGATGCAAATGTAGACATCCGACATTTTGATGATAAGACTCCTTTGCATACCGCAGCTGACATGGGAAACATGCGAGTTGTGCAGATGCTTCTGGACCATGGAGCTGACGTGAACCATGGTGATAACAGGCAATGGTCTTCGTACCATTTCGCAGCTCAGAATGGCTTCATTGACATCATCAAGCTCATGTTTGCCAGTGGAGGTGATTCTAACAAGCAGACAATTGAGGGATTGACATGCTTGCATTTGGCTTGCTGTAGAGGACACAACGACCTTGTGTTGTTTCTGATCCAACATGGATGCAGGTTGGACATTGTTGACAATGCAGGGATGAATATTCTACACGTAGCTGCTTCATTCTCTGACAGGAAAACAGTATCCTTCCTCTTAGCAAGAGGTCTCGATCCCAATTTTCCCGCAAAGAAGGGAGTGACTCCTTTACACTTGGCAGCCGAGAAAGGCACCATAGATGTGGCCACAGAGCTCATAGAAAGAGGTGCGGACGTGAACTCAACATCAACCTCGGGAGATTCCACATTGAAGATCTGCTGCTTGAAAGGACATGAATATCTTGTGGCACTTTTGATAACACGTGGGGCTAAACTGGAAGTGGAAAACAAATATGGTATGACTCCACTCATTGCAGCGGCAATGTTCAACCATTGTGCAGTTGTTGAAAGACTTCTCAGAGCAGGAGCAGATATTGACCACAGTGATCTTCGTGGACAGACTCCTCTGCATATGGCTGCAGTGAGAGGTCACATGGCTACTGTCGCCCTGCTACTCAATTCTGGGGCAAAACATAAACTGACTGTGTTCGGTTTCTTGCCCTATGATTACGCTGCAGCAGGCCGACACATGGGCCTCTATCATCATCTCGTCATGAACACGCCTGTTCAAGTGGCTGTGAAGAAATTCCTTCTCATCGTTCTCCAGGTCATGAAAGTAAAATGATATATGGACATTTGTAGATTTGATCAGTAGGAAATATGACAGCCAAACTGAACGAGTAAAATTCAAAGAGAAAAACATATGAAAGGAAGAAGCAAGGTTACATCATGACCAATCACTAGAAAGGATATATCATGACCAATCACAAGAAAGATTATATCATGACCAATCACAAGAAAGATTAATCATAAACATATAAAAGGAAGAAGCCATGCTATCCAGGTGAACAGTGATCAGTAGGCTACTTTAACAATAATTTTAAAAAAACTAAAATGAAGAAGCAGGTTAATCTAACAAGGGGAGACACGATGAACTCACAAAACAACACCATTGCAATCGCAAGAGTTCATCATGACCAATCACAAAAAGGTTACATCATGACCAATCACAAGAAAGGTTACATCATGACCAATCACAAGAAAGGTTACATCATGACCAATCACTAGAAAGGCTACATCATGACCAATCACACGAAAGGTTACACCATAACCAAGCATAGGTTATTCGTGGTCAACCATGAAGAAATGCAAGATAAGGTAATAATACCAGGGAAGAGAAAGAACTCATGAAAATGTCAATGGCATATCAGAATACGAGACTGAATTTAAATGTAGCTACGGATGTGTACAGATTGTATAGAGAGAAGACTTACCACTTGCTGGAAACAAACTGTAACAGCGATAGGCTGTATTATATCATTATTTACTGTATACGTATCAGTGTCTATTTGTATATTTGGAAGTGATGACCCGTCATACGAGTAACAGCAATACACATTGTATTATTGTTCTGAATATCTATCAGTGTACATCTGTTTATATGTTAGCGGCAATAGTGAAAATCCGGCAATAGCGTTAAGGCCCAGGCAATAATGTAGTGACTAGTCAATAGCTTTATTGAAGAAAGTTGGCAGGCATAAGCGCTATTGCCTGAGAAAAGAGGCTTGTTTTTCCTTAATGCCGTGCTTACAACTCACCAATCCATGATGTAAACTTGAACTCACCCCAAACAAAGTAATGTTTTAATGTCTTCTAAGCATTGCACAAGCTTGTTGATTACTGTGATTGACAAGGCTTTTCATTCTCCACATACAGGAAGTTACTTGTTTTCATTACTAAATCTTACTTGATATGGCATGATATATTCTCGGTCGTAAATGAAACTTCACCACATTTTTGTAAAGAAGTACCCGCAATTCCATACATCAGAGTATGATACTTTCATTTTTATGTCTGTTCAAGTACATGTTGGGTGCTGAAATCGCTTTTTTGCCAGAATGTTTTGCATTTGAGCTAAACAAATTTAACATGTTGAGATTTAATTAATAAAAGATGTTGTCGACATTAATAACCTTCCTGAACTTGAAGTATGAAAGCTTTATTTCTCGAACACCAGTCTCTTCTTGTGACTATAATTATGAAAATTCAATTCACTATTTCATTTCATGTCCTCTTTACAGAGATTTGAGGGTAAACATGTTGTTTTTACAAGAAAGGATTGTATTTGAAATCGATTTTATTCGGCAGTCTGAAGTGTTCCTCCACTATGAATAATGAGGTTTACTTTCAGTACAATCTTTCATAAATTTTACAAGCAGAATTGACAACTTACTTATTAAGATGATATAACTAGTATAAACTGATGAACAATGTCAGCATCTGCTGGAAGTGTCTTAAGAAATATTGTAAATGTATTGTAAGTATTATGAATTCATCATTACTTACATTGTTGTTTTTCAGGCACCACGTTATTGCCTGGGCATTAACGCTATTGCCGGTTTTTCACTATTGCCGCTTACATATTTTTCACTATGTTTTTTCGAGTCTAAGTGTTAGAATAGAGTGTATCATATTTAATTCTATGTGATGTGTTGTACTGTTTTCAAAACACAATTTGCTCAAATGTCTAACTTACATACTGGAAAGTATGATCAAATGATGAAAACTGAGTTTGCATACTTAATCAGCATTCTGTTTTATTACCTACGATGCAATACTATAAAGGTTCATATTTTTTACAATTTCCTAAATTTCATGTTATATTCGTATTTTTTACAAATCATGTTTACGACACTAGTGCCTGAATATCGGTATATTGCTCGCTTGCGCTCGGGAAATACTAATATTCAGGTATTCGTGTCCTATGTTTGTTTAACTTTATCACTGATATGGAGAATCCGTCCTGTTACAATCTTGTTTCAATGAAGTAGGTCAAATTCGATGTCTAGTAATTTCTATGTTTATTAAATGCGCTGTAGCGGTCTTACTTAAAGGGGCAGTAGCACGTTTTTTGCAAAATTTATTTTTTCAAATTTCCCATTTATAATAATAGTTTATGTCATTTATATTTACTTTAGAGGGTAATACATCTTATTACACAAACCAATTATTCGTAGTGGTAATAACGGTGTTGCGTTTAAAGCCAAAATTGCATGGCGGCCATTTTATTGTGAACACATTTTATTAATTTGAATGACATAAGCTATTCCCATGGTCTTTACGGAACCATTTCACTCTTTTTAAACTTGATTTTCTGAAGAGAGAAGTGTGTTTTACTATTGGTGACATTATCTTTCAAATACATTTCATCGACTTATTTGAGCGAAAAAACGTGCTACTGTCCCTTTAAATAAAGTGCTCTCACAAAGAGGTAAATAAGAAACAACAATGAGTAAATAAATGACTAAGAGGAATGTTCATGGTTCGGTTAACCCATGCGAGTCAATTTTCCTTTCAGCGGCCATTTGTATTTGTCCGCATCAAAATGGCCGCTCGAATGTAGTTCAAATGATCTGACTGATGTAGCAACATCTAAACACTCATAATAGAGCTTTAAATATGGTGCAATGATGGAATGATCTGTCATCTTGCTTTCTGATATTTCAAATTAGCTTGAGGCCTACAAACCTACCTCTCACACTGAAGAATTTCACACAAGTGTTGCTTTATACGTCGCACCATTTTCTTCAAATACATATAACATTTTCTATGGACACGGCTGTTTTACCCTCTAATGTAATAACATATTATATAATCTTTAATAATAAGAAATAGCAATTTGAGAACAAATAATATGAAAAAAAACGTGCTACAGCGCCTTTAAGTTCAATTAAATTTTCTCATTTTCATCATGGATGTCCTTTTTTATACTATTTGAAAATGTCTGGTACTCCATCTTTACACAGATATATATTGTTATTTGTTGTTATTACTGACACCTTCATTGAGCTGTATCGCGTGTTTTCATTGGTTGTTTGCATATTTTCACATTTCAGAGATAACTACTTAATGTAAATATTGCAATAGAAATGTCGTAATCAGTAACGGACTCTGGTTCATTCACATTTTTACAAAGTGGTTTTGCCTCCCTGTGTCGCTAGGAATTGTTGTTTACAAAAGTTTCCAAGTGGTTTCTGTGGCTTTATTATACCTCAAATTGTGATGGTGATCACTGAACTGAAGTTATTTGAAGTTGGGTGGTTTCTGCAGCAATACAAATGTATTTTATTCACTTTGTTATTAACATCATCTATACATTGAGAGGACATTCTTATATATTTTCTTATTTTGCCAAATTGTTATGATATTAGTCGTGCCAGTGTGATTTTTTTACGAAATAAATGACAATAAATATCAAGTTTTCAATCGTTTGCCTCAACTACGATTTCACCTATACCAACCAAAGGCGGGTACGAGCCCATACTGTCACCGCTTTTCGCCGCTTCAGTAACTCATGATTCATGGTCAGATGGAATAAAATAATCACTAACATCACGACAGAGAAAGTGTAAGGAAAAATCTTTCCTCTTCCTTTTTCTTTCATCTGATCAATTTACGAAAATGCTCAGAAATGGTGAACATCTTGACATATTATACGTCCAGTTATGCTGTTCGGGATCGATCCACCTTCCCAGTACGTATACCAGGTACCAGTCTCTGGGTTCAACACGTAGTAACATATTTACCGCGAATATAGGTAATATATATAACGTTATGCGGCATGTCGTAAAATGACCGTTATAAAGGCGTTACGGCAAATTTAAGCGCTCCCCGTTAGTGTAAAGATAAGCCTATGCCCAAAACAACGTAATCCATATATTTTGAGACTTAATCACAACAAAAATTATTGTCGCAAAATGTTGCCGTAAGCGAGTTCGATTTCTGGGTCCCATCTTTCCTTAAGGACAGTCAAGGGAAGATGAACAAATTTTGATTGAAGAAAATGGCATTTTCAGAAAAGTGTCTTTTCATCTCATTCTTGAGTTGTTTAGGCAGCTCCACATACCATACAGTGTTTTTAGACTTACTCTGGCTTGATAAATATATCAAGATGATAATGCAACAATGCAATAAATACGCATGAAGTTTAACATTGGTGAAGTTTGATTTGTCTTCAATCCAACCACTTAAGATCTCAGCAGCTGTTATTGATTATTGCAAATGTGCTTACTTTAAGAAGCCATTGCCATTCCGGATATTTTCAAAAGAAGTTTTTTTATTTTATTTTTTATTTTTTTATTTTGCTAGTTAGTGCTACAGGTGCAGTTATATTAGCTATCACATAAAGTGGACATATTGATATTATCGGTATCATCTTGATGAGATTAATGGTAAAATTTTATTTTGGGGGCAATCTGGAGAGAGGATGTTCTGACTAATTAACTGCAATCAGCTGTCAATATTAAGACAGGTGTATCAATAACACATCTTAGATGAACGAGCTACACAGGCAGAAATTAATCTTAACGATTTCGCTCAAATTTGGAATATAAGCTCACCATATCGTATTTAAACAGTATATGATTACAAAAATATAGATTTTGAATTTTAAAATATTGTCCAAACAAAAAATATGGAATATGAACTTTCAAGAAGTGTAGGATTCTGACATTTATCTCAACATCTTTTAATAGGCTATCATGGTCACGTGATACAACTCTGAGTAGATACAAACATCATCACTAAAGGGATTATCAATAAGGATCCAAATTGATATCTACTTTCATTAGGGACTGTGTGATATTCGTCAAGTTTCCAATATTAGCTTGGCAGTTAGTGGACAAATGATATTATCGGTATAATATATTTAGGTTATATAAATATTTTAATCTTGGGACAATCTGTACAGACGGTGGTATATATATATATTATATTGCCTAATTTACTACAATCAACTGTCAATATCAAGACAATATAATTACGATTATCCCAAAAAAGATAAACACGTTAATGTAATATTTGATACTATAACATATTCTTCATCTTTGTCAATTATGTATATCCAAAACAAAGAAGAGAAACACTTTCAGACTTATCATATACGGTTAAAATCAAAACAAAACACATTTGTCTATTTGTAATGTCTGCAATCTGCATTTGAATCATATGATTTTGAAAGCACGGGGAGTAAAAGTGGATTCAACAAAAAGGTTGCTTTCAACTACTTAACTAATTCCCCCAAATCAATTTAGGATCCCAATCATATTAGACTTAAACAGAGAAAGATAAGAAGGCGTGCATTAGTATTACTGGTAAAGTTCATTTTAGACATTCAACTTTAACTGTTGCTCAGTTTGTGTCCGTGTGTTAAGGGAGATATACACAGACAACATACGTCAACATACGTCAGCATACGTCAGCATACGTCAGTATACGTCGGCATACGTCAGCATACGTCAGGATTCATCAGCATACGTCAGAATACGTCAGCATACGTCGGCATCCATCAGCATACGTCGGCATCAATCAACATTCGTCAGCATACGTCAGCAAACGTCAGCATACGTCAGGGTATTCGTCGACATCCATCAGCATAACATCAGTTTATAAAAATAACGTCAGCATGCGTCATCATACGTCGGTCACGGCAAAACAGAAACGTCTGACTATTATGATCTGTTTAATATTTATGTGTATATGTGACCTTTCAATGGTTGATGCAAGTTTTTCTTCAAAGAAGAAGATATTTGAATTGAACCTGGATCAGCCCTTTGGAATTCAAGAATGTAGGAAACAGTGTGAAGACAGATATGCTTGTGTTGAGGTGCACTATACTACAGCCACAACGTCATGTGTTCTTAAACTCAACATCTCCAACAGAAAGGTGAGATAGATGTTGTCATGGTAATGGAATTGAACAAGGATCAGTATAAAGAACGTCTTCATTAGTACCATCAGATATTGTCCATAACTATTGCTTCTACTATTGTTGCTCCTTCCTACCTATGTGATTTACTTACACCATACACTCCTGCTCGTGCTCTCAGATCCAGTAACCAACACCTACTGGATCCTCCAACATTCAGACTCAAGACATTCGGTGCCCGCTCCTTTGCTTCAGTTGCATCATCTCTTTGGAACTCTCTTCCACTTCACCTCCGTACAGCTCCCTCTCTTCAAGCCTTCAAGCGCAACCTCAAAACTCATCTCTTCAGCCGCTACAAAAATTGACTCTCCTATTCTCATATGTTTCAGTTTATATCTGTATGCGCATTGAGCATACCCCTTTGTGGTATGGAGTATTGCGCGTTACAAATATCCTCATTATTATTACATGTGTTAAAATTATTTCAATGTTTCATCTGATTTTTTCTGTCCGACCTGTTTCTGTAATGTAATGTATGTATACATAACGTAATATGATAATAATAAGTTATATTCCGTCAGCGATTAATTCTTGTTATAAGATGTAACAATATAAAGATGTGGCAGGCATAGAAATTCTCCAGAAAGCAGGTGTTGTATAACTCTCCTTGTAGCAATCTGGTTATCAAGAGTTGCCAGGCAAAGAAATTATCCAGAAAAATGTATTCTATAACTCTCACTGAAGCATACCCGTTCCTGCAGACCCATATATTTGGTGGACAAATTGGCTTTTTGATGAAGCAAATTCTTAACTGATTTATTTAAATTACAATATAAAGCTGTCACGCGTACAACTTAAAGTGATGCACAGATACCCGAGAAACATTTCATTGTTTATTTAGCCTTATACAGATGTACCAGTCATAGAACTTATCCAGGAATGGATCCGGTATTTGTATTCTTGTATTATGGTGTAACAATCTGGTTATAAAGATATACCAGGTAAAGAAATTATCTATTGTAATATTGTACTTATATTCTTGTAGTATTATGTCTGTCCATAATCTATTTAAGGAAGATAAATATATATCTGCATTAACTTTGCACATGTAGATTTTATATTGAAAATTTTATGATATCATCTATGCAAAATTATTGGCAGGGACGCCTTAACTAGTATAACAATATTAGTGACGTTTTCCTATAGGTCTAACATAGTGTTAAATAAAGAAAGTGATCATCCATCAATTCCTTGACATTTTCATCACACCAACTTCTTGAATGCCTCTCGAACAGTTGATGTATATATAGTAATTGATTGTTAAAAATAAGTAAAATGTCGTCAAAGATTTGGAAAAAAATAATTAAAATTGATCAATGCATGTTATATGAATAGTTTTGTTGACTGAATTTTGATTTAATTTTGACCATGATCCTATTCCAGGAAGTGAGATTCTGTGGAACTGATGTCTGTGTTCAGCGTTCAGTCCGAACAAGATCAGGACGAACTGTGGCAGTTTGGGAGACGTATCCCGACACTCCTCAACGAGCTGACCGGAACAAATATGATGGTAATTATACTAAAATAGTTCACTACAATTCAAGAGCTCTTCCAATATTTTAGTGAGGTTACGTGAGGTGAGTGGGGTTTAATGTCGTTTTCAAGAGTATTTCACTCATAGCACGGCTGTTGGTATTTTTGCAAGGAGAAAGCCCGCAACGCCATGCATTGTGGTGGAACTAGCGAACCATGGGTGGTACAGCGCTGAAATTTCCTTTCGGTGTAGCATTGCACCCCAACCTGACTGCGTGTAGAACAGGTCTCTACTGTGGAGTCCTGGCGGGAGTCCATATTTTAGAAACACGAGTTTAAAGTGCTCAGTGAGAGAGACAGAGAGAGACAAAGAGAGACAGAGAGAGAGAGAGAGAGAAAGAGAGAGAGAGAGAGAGAGAGAGAGAGAGAGAGAGAGAGAGAGAGAGAGAGAGAGAGAGAGAGAGAGAGAGAGAGAGAGAGAGAGACAGAGAAAGGCAGAGAGAGACAGAGAAAGACAGAGAGAGACATAGAGAGAATATCAACGTATTTATCATCAGACGGGTCAACAATATATTGTTATGTTATTGCAAATATGTCCACACTCTAACTCTAGGAAGTGCAAAGTTAATGTTCATTTCTCTCAAACTTACAAAGCAATATTGTACTATAATCATCCTGAATGTGAACCGTTAAAGGTGCATCCTTTGGCTTTAATACGTTCCAACTCACCACATGTGTTGTCTACAATACAAATGAATTCACTCAGCTTGCATATTTATCCCAAATCGCCAAATATATCATAATTACTAGTTTCCAATTAAACTTGAGTAACATCATTATGCATGTGCAGAAACCGAAAATGCACGCCCCATTTACATGCACAGTAGTTATGTGACCTTTTAAACATTATCAATCCAAATTTGTCTGTTTGTCTGTCATAAATACGATTCCCAAAATACGTCTGAATCATTGACGCGAGCCACACGCTGTGCATTGTCCGGTTTTCGATCAGAAGTCACCACTTTTACCATCATATCGTTAATATGCTTAGTCTACTGTCATCAAAATGGTAGTTTTCGGTAACAGTAACTTCTCGATAAATAACACCATTTATAACGTTTGCAATATGTAACCCCCAACAACACAATGGATGTACCTTTAATCTCAAAATCACAACGATATATGTCATCAAATAACAAATTCTAAATTAGAAGTTTACACGAATTCCCGAACGTTGGTTCGTTGGTCAAGTCATCTCAATTTCAAGATTCATTAACCTTGAATTCTTAGAAAATCATTCATACTTGTTTAACTTTCTCAAACACTGTTACTGAAATAACTCAAGCAGATAAAATGCCATTTTATTTACAGAAACCAAGCTGACCGTCATTCCGTTAAGCAAAGGCACCTGTATAATAAGTGGAAAACAGAAGAACAGCATCGAACCCACCCCAGCTGCTTCGTGGGGATCTGAGTGCAAAGCAAGAGCTGACATGATATTCCTGAAGAACGCTAGCTACTCTTGGACAATGACTGCGAGACAAACAGACAATGCTTATTCCAATCTTGTGTTTAATTTCAGATCAACTCAAAATGGCAAATCTGTGTTAGCCTTCTCGTTTCGAAAAAAAGATGGCTCATTTGAGATTGGAAAAACTAATAAAAGAAAGCTCTTTTGTATTTGTAAATCGATGGCGATAATGAATTTCACTTCAAGCAATGGGGCTTTGCAGGTTGTGAACTTGGACACGAATGTTACAGTGTTCGAAAGGCAATTTGGATTCACATATGGAAATAAGTTCCACCTCTTGTTCAGAATGTATGTGAAAGACACAAGTGATTTTAAATTGATATTTAATGAGAGAAATAGAGAACATTGCGTTTGAGTGAAAAGTACAATGCTTTTCAATCTGAATCGGAGTTAGTACAGCAGTGGGAAATTACAGAACTGGAATGAATAGAAATGTTCCGTGCAATCTAGGAATGATAATTATCTGAAGATTGTGAGACCTGAACAATCTGAAAATTTATCCTCGTAGTCCCAGGGGACGATTCCTTGATGGTGAGGACCTTAAAACTCATTTCTATATGTCCCCACTAACAATGGGGGTCCATTCCTAGATTGTGAATATACTTTCAAACATTGTGACTGTCTTATCTGCCGACTTTAGGGTCGATACTTATATTTTGATGCACTCATTTCTGTACCAAACCTACCGACTGTACGAGTATGTTCTTAGAGTGGATGGCTTTTTCTCCTAACGACTGTAAGGATCGATTCCTAGATTGAAAGGGGATTTAAACTCCTTTATTTAGTATTTAGTATATATCTGATTTACCAAGTTGATGCTCGGCAATACGCCTCGGATATTTGTAACGTTTGTCAACTCGTGTTGTTATATTTAAAATCAAAGGATACCTCGGTGAGATTATCTACATGTCTTCAAAGTTCTGACAGGTTAATAGCTCACTATACGGTTTCGTGTCACCCCAACATCAGCTGAATGGATTGGAATATTTGGAGAACATCCATGCTTTGCTTTGCACGGCCATTTTCAAAATTAATTTCAGTGGTACACAAGTGATAAAAATATCAAAACGTGTCTGTAACATTGATTATTATGACATAAAACATTTTTAAATGTACATGCAACCGTAATTACATTAATTTTTTTTTCAGAAACGACCATGCACTTCTTAACACGCTTGCCCATCCTGTTCCAAAACATACTTTTGACTTACTTCATCGATTAATAAATCCAACAAATAAAAAAATATTTGTATTCCTAATTATTTTTATCACTGTAAATAGATGAAAATTATCCGTAACATAATATAATATACAGGTAATGATAACAACAATAATGAATTTCAAACGTTAAAAAGAAACATGGTTCGGTAAAGACATACGAGTCCATTTCTCTTCGAGAGGCCATTTCAATGTGTTCACATTAAAATGGCCTCTCGAAAGGTAGTTCAAATGATCGACTGATGTAGCGATACCTCAACACCCAGAGTGGAGTTTTAAATATGGCATAATGATGGAATAGTCAATCTCATTAAAATCATATCATTGATTCGTTCCCCTTGCTAATTTGAGTTGTCACTCACCTATGTTACAGCTCGAATTAGCAAATAAACCTAGGGAACGAATCAATGATCTGATTTTAATGAGATTGGTGGAATAGTCAACAAATCATTAACTCTCAAAATTACATGAAACCTTCACATCTACTTCACACACTGAAAAAAATCCATTAAATTGTCACTTTATATGGCGCACCATATTATACCAATGCGGATAAATAACCCTTTTCTATGGATACGGCTCATTGGGTCGTGATGGGATGCTTTACCCTCTAATGTAACAATATATTGTATAGACTTAGTAAATGGCAAATAATATGCAAACGAAGTGCTACAGTGAGATTCATATTTCACTTATAAGATAAATAGTTCCGTTTGTAAAATTTCCGGGATTCATTGTTATTCAACACCCGCAAAATTACTGTAAAACCGTCGGCGTAATGATTTGTAAAAGGTAACTTGTAACAATAAAAAAAAATGTGACTTTTATTTTTATCAAAATTCCAAAATTACAAGTTAACTTTGCGACTTTGGTAGAATAATAGTTCAACTTAATAAAGTTGAGAACGAAAAGTTAAGACTGATAAATGATAGATTTGCATGGTTGTGAACGACATGTTACATTTTGCAAATTACAAGTGAGCATGAAAAGTGAAAGTGAAAACTTAACCAAACTTGATATGATGACTAAACATAACATTGATGGCTTACTTATTGAAAGAGGCTTTCAACGCGAACTCCCCTCACCTCACCTCATCCCACCTAGTTCTATTTCCGAGAACATTTTACGAAAGCTGCGCTGTAGTGAGGGATTTTATTACGCTTCTTTCAACAATTTGTCGATTTCCCACTTCTACCTCAATACTTCAGACGCTTTCTTAATGTTGATAAAGTCATAAATGTTAAGAAAGTTTAGAAAATCGAGTTTGGTGTCTCTTGGGATCAAATTACCACCCAACAACTCGAGGTCCATGTACTTGAATGCACCTCGAGTTATTGGGTGGAAACGATAGTGGATGGGATGTTCCCGTGGATACATTTAGAGAACTTAAATTCACGAAAATACAGTACATTTGATCTGCGGTGCACCAATTGAAAAGGAGCCAGCCAATGCAAAAAAATTTGAAAAAATTTTGAATATTGTATAAACTTTAATAATAAATGGCAAATTTGAGAAGACATGGAATGGACAAAAAGTGCTGCAGTGTTATATCACTGCAAGTATGGTGACACTCAAGCGTACAGTTGTGACGTCACAATGGTCTATGGCTCCTATGTTTAGTGTCGGCAGGTAATAAACAGAATACTAAACTCCCTTCAATATAATAAACAAATTTATTAAACTCATCAATTACTTCGTATTAAATTCGCTTTCGCTCCTTTAATATCAAATCATTAACTCGTTTAATAAAAAAAATAGTATCGAATGGAAGAGTGTTTTGTTTCCTCTACAGACCATATTATGCATAAACAAACAATATGGAAATAAGTATATTAGGCTATGACGCCAACTGAATTTGTCCTAATTGTCCTGGAGCACATAGCTATTATTTAAATCCAAACGGATGATGGTATTTGTCTGATTTTGCAGGGTGTATGACAACCAACAGGTTTCAGAAGTGTTGTCATTGGATGGCCAGGTCACATTCACGATTTCAGAGTTATAGTCGAAATATGCAAGTCAGCATATTTGGTATTTTGGCACGTAACAAAGCTCAAAAACAATTTTATGAAAATGACTGTAAAAGACTTGTTTCCAAATCAACATTTGAGATGCCATTGATATACTCTAACCATCGCCTGACACAGGGGTATCTCAACAAATTAATCAAAATATGCTGAAAGGAAGAAAAAAGTCCTGCGATACTTTTAAGGATTGAGTTTAGTTTTTTAAGTTTAATTAAAACTCTCTATTCAAAGCTTGGCTGGGGAAGCGGTCATTTTTCCAGTTTCCATTTTTGTGTGAAACTGAAACCCGAAATGTTATAAAATAAGTTTAGAACGCTGCCCTTGAATGACCGATATGATATCTTCAATCAACCAAGGAAAGGCATAACACTACAAAAAGGTAGAGAAACCTCATAGGCATTTCACTCGACATTCTCTACCCACAGAGGTTATATACTCAAGCGGGGCGGAGTGGTTAGCGCGTTCGGCTTCGGATCAAGAGGTCAGGGGTTGGATTCCCTCTAGGGGCACGGCAACTTTGTCTGCAGTGGAGAACTGTTCTACACACAGTAAGGTTTGGGTGCAATGCTACACTGAATTTCAGCGTAGTACCACCCATGGTTCGCTAGTTCCAGCTAATGCTCGCAGGTTTCACGGCAATGCATAACCACATGGCGTTGCGGGCTTCCTCCCTGCAATAATACTAGCAGCCGCGATATAAGTGAAATACTCTTGAAAGCGGCGTAAAACCCCAACTCACCTCACCTGTATACTCAATCATTTCTTCCCTCGTAACTAATGTTACACGTGGAACGCTTTCAAATAAAGAATCCTCATTCAAAGTTGTACAGTCAGCAACATTGCTTCAAACTGAGCATACAGTCTGTTCCTGTACCTATATATTGAAAAGACTGGTGTCAATTCACCGATGCGATGCGCACGTATTTCTTACAAGACGGAAGTCAGAGGATTTTTGTTGTAGACAAAAAAAAGACGCAAACTTTCCCCGCTGTAGGGTATTTTACTAGAAGCGTGAAATATGGTCCATTTGTAACAGAGTGCAGGAGGGCAAGGTTGCGGGAACAACGTCGCTGATTGCATAACTAACTTTGGATGAGGAATCTTTATTTGAAAGCGACCAACTTGTAACAGAGGTTACGTAGAAAAGATGACATGCATAACCTCTCTTCAGAGTGAACGGTCACTTGATCTGAGAAGATTTTGCCTTTCGGACCTGACGTGGTCAAAAGCATTAATGTATAAAGTGTCTGCTCATTCAGCAGTAAAATTACATTCTCAAAGGTTACTACAGTCACCAATGCGTTTTGAAAAAAATATTTTTGTATGAAGACAAAACGCCAAGAACTACTATTTCTAATTTTATTGATTTTAAACCATGTAATATAATGCCTTCATCCGACCAATGGATTATGAGTTGTTTGTCTGAAAATCAAAACAAAAATCATTTGTTCATGATATGATAAGTTTACATCCAACTTCACTTCATTGATCCCCATTTATGTGAAACTCGTGATAAACTTGGCATCAAAAATAGCATTACCGTATTTCCTCTAATAAGCGCCGGGGCTCTAATAATCGCCGGGCATCTAATAAGCGCCGGGGGGTCAAGGGTAGCTGAGAAAATAAGCGCCGGGCCTCCAAAAATGGTCTAAACCATTAGATTAATGCCTACTTAGTTAACGTCAATGTTCTATTAAAGAAATAAGCGCCGGGTCTCGAAAAAGCGCCGGTCCTCTAATAAGCGCCGGGGAGTTAAGGAGTGCTGAAAATGCGGAAAAGAGGAAATACGGTTTACGGAAGATCGTTGAGTGTCCTCTATCAGGGATAGCCAGGTGTAGATGACCTATAACACTCACAGACGTTCCTTTTCGCAGAGGAATGGAAACTCGTTGTCATCACAGTCGTAGTTGCTCCAGTGTCCGCCGGCGTCTATTCCCAGGCAGTCCGCACGGTCCGCAGAGGAGGGTTTGCCGGGCGACCAGTCCGTAAAGGAGAAAGGTTGTAGGGTACCTGTCCACACCCACCGTCCCTCCAGTACCTTGTCCGTACCTCCGACCCACACCGGTCTAGTAGCTGTGGTAACAGGGGAAATGTTGGGAGTCGGGGGCGTGTTCAACAGAGTGACTACTCGCGAGTACCCGCTTCTGAATGAAAACGAAATCTTGAGAACCTGCCAATACACGCGTGAACACTTAGAAATTGTCTCACCACGCGAGTATATACACGATCCAAGATGGATTCGCGTGTCACAAAGTTTGATTATCTCATGTTCCTTTGTAATAAAACCCCCTCAATTGAAATTTGGTCGGTTGCTATGTGCAAGGCACCTTTTTTCAAAATGGTGATGATATTCTGAAATTATCTTGGGAAGTTCTCGCGATCCCAGTTTCCGTTCAGCTGCCATTCGCGTGTACCAATTTACACGGCAAGCGAGGACCCGTGCTACTAAACACGCCTCGATTTGATGTCATTCTCTCTCCATAGAGGTTACTCTACTCGGCTCTTCCATACTAACCTCTGTTGTATATCGAGCACTTTCTGCGCTAGAAATAGAGGATCTTGATTGGTTGCATCAACAGTTAGTTGTGTAATCAGCGACGTAGGTTCATACTGAGCATTCCGTAACTGTTGAAATGACTATTGGTAGATTAAATATGTATGTTGATTACTATGTGAGATGTATTAGTTATTGGTGTAAATTATTGAGAATGTCCGAGGATCGTTATCCAAAACAGTCGTATTTACATATGAGAGAATTAAATTCAGCTGGTAGAGTAACTTGGGCTACTTCTGTTAAATATTTGTTAAATTCCTATAGATTTGGCTTGGCTTGGTACAATCAAGATGATATATCTTCATTTATATATAGTTTTTAAAACAGAATTATTGATTGATAAATCAATCTTCTCATTTGATGTCTTATAAAGAAATAAAGTCACTTCTGAATGTTGAATTTTATGTTAATTTTGTCAACCAAGTTGTTATTCAGCATTCAAAAATATCCCAAATATAACTATGTTATATTTCTTCACTATCTAAATTGCAAGTTTTTCTAACAAAGTTCTTGTTAGAAGGAATATTTGTCTACTGCGGTTAAATACGCTCCCATTGCGTTGTAATATAAAAGGTGTGAATGTAGATATGACTTGTTTTAAAAACCTCATAGCAATTTTAGCATCCCATGTGTGCTTGAACAAATATGAAATATTAAGTATCATACTCTGATGAATTAAATTTTGTATATTTATTAACGAGATATATCCTCATCACTGACATTCAAAAGCGGCTTTATCCCAAAGAAATAGTTTGTGTTTGAATATGTGGTATCCTTTCTTTTGCCCCTGAGTGTAGTACAATCCGTGAAGGCACGGAAAAGCACAGGGGGTCGAATCGCTGTGTTGACAATATTTTCAAAATTAAAATTACTTTTTGTATACGATGTGGTGAGCTTATATTCCAAATTTGAGTGAAATCGGCGAAGAAATGAAGATTTTAGATAAATATCCCCGCTATTTATAAAATCGAGATTTTGAAATTTGAAAACATTGTAAAAACAGAGAGTCGAACCCCTGAGCGGAAAAGCACCAATGAAAAACCACGCACGGGCTTCAGTTACTCACTGTACGACGTCTTCGACTTTGACGGGAAGTTTGGTATATAGAGATTTATCATTATTACCCGAGGAAGTGTGTCATTTGACTTTTACGAAACGAGTGTGAATGTGTGTATTGCCCGAGCGAGAGCGAGGGTTATACATAAATTTGCACGAGTTTCGTAAAAGTCATACGGCACACTTTCGAGTGTAATAATTTCTTTATTACCCATTCTGTTCCATTTGATTCGCGTAAAATTAGCCAGGAAATGGCCCACTTCCTTTACGACGGCAAGCTACAGTGACGTCACGAACAATCGTTTCATGACGTCACAGACAACGAAATAAGGAAAGCCGCGGTAAAACAATCGTTGCTAGGAAAAAGTGATATGTGCACATGTGCTCATATCAATAATATTAACTCGATTTTTTTCAACCATATGGGTAATATATAAACTTACATGCTTTAGTGGAGAGATAGATCTCTGCGTTGAGATTATTCACGTAGTTATCAATGCGAGCCAAGTGTCCTCCGAACGATCGGCAGTAACTCTGGAGAGAAACATGAAATGAGAGTTCAATCGGCGGGTTCAAACCTTGTGGATAATATACACTGAGAGGGATGACGCAGATAGATATACACATCGTCAGAAGTAACGCACCACCATTTGAGAGTTCAGATTATCATATTTTGAGACATAGGTGAGATGAAGTAGCTCAGAACCTCAGTAATCTACCCATGTAGTGCATGGTGAGTGGCAGCAGATCATCTAACCACAGGCCAAGTTTAGCGTAAATACGAGGGGCGTTCAATAAGTGTTGCAAGCGGGGCATTGGTGTTTACATAAACAGTGTCAGCTTATAGCAGGTGTTACTGTAGTCAAAACATAACATTGACACATGTCAAAACAATTTCTAGATATAACAATTATTTAGATATAATAGCTGCGCTGACCTAGGGGTCTCCATAATCATGGATTCTCTCAAACATGAACAACGCGCTGTGATCAAGTTCCTTACTAAAGAGGGATGCAAAGCTACAGAAATACATAATCGTATGTGTAATGTGATGGGTAAGGATGCTCCTAACTTTTCAACAGTTTGTCGCTGGTCTCTTCAGTTCAAGCAGGGCAGGGAGTCCTTAGACGATGACCCACGGTCAGGCAGGCCATCTGAAGTCACCCGACCGGAAGTTATTGCCGCTATCGAAAGACGAATTTTAGCTGACCGCCGTGTTAAAGTTTCTGAACTGTCTTTGGAATTCCAGATATCAGTTGGAAGTGTTGAAAAAATAATTCATGACCATCTTGGTATGTCCAAGGTATCTGCAAGATGGGTACCCAGAAACCTCACAGCACAAGATCACCAGAAAAGAACCGAAAGTTGCATGGAGCTCCTGGATCGGTTTAATGCGGATGAAGCCAGGTTTTTGTCTCGTCTGGTGACAGGTGACGAAACCTGGATCCACCACTGGGACCCGGAAACTAAACTGGAATCATAGCAATGGAAGCACCCGAGTTCACCGCCTCCCCTGAAGTTGCGCACTCAACCATCAGCTAGCATACTGTAATGGCGACAATCTTTTGGGATGCAAAAGGCATATTATTAATTGATTACTTGCCAACCAAAACTACAATGAATGGTCAATATTATGCCAACCTAATGCAAGAATTGCGAAAGACAATTTGACAGAAACGCCGTGGAATGTTGACACGTGGTGTTCTGATTTTGCATGACAACGCTCCAGTCCACAAGTCAAGAGTTGCACAGGCCGCTATACGTGATTGTGGATTCGAACAGCTTAACCACCCACCCTACAGCCCAGACCTAGCCCCCAGTGACTTCTTCCTGTTCAGAAACCTGAAATCCGCCCTACGTGGAAGGCACTTCCGGGATGACGAAGACGTCAAAGCTGCCACAGAGGCGTGGTTAGGGGGGCAAACGGAAGACTTCTACAAAAGCGGCATCAAAAGTCTTAAAGAGAAATGGAATAAGTGTATTGAGGTGAAGGGTAACTATATTGAAAAATAAAAGTAAAAAATTGACTACGTTAGTTGGTTTTATATTGAAGTTGCCCCTCGTACCTTCCATAACAGAGATGAACGACCAGTTTTCCCTGTGCGAGAACAAATTTGGGCTAAACTTAATTGGCATGTGATCCAACCTATCTCATTAAAATCAGATAGTTATTAAGTTCCATCACGTCACACATATACCTATATATTGTGTAACGTAGTGCAACTAATTACGGTCTGATTTTAATGAGACTGGTGATCCAACAGAGAGAATCCGACGACTTGTGACTGATAGCATGCATGCATGAGGGAATGATGAATATGAATCATAACTGAATTTTAATCGAACACACAAACTGATGGCACATAAACTCCAACACTTGAAAGTTTGCATCACAAGACAGGTGTTTCCAACTTATCATTCCGTAATGCTTGCATGTTTTTGAAAGCTCTCGTCCAATCATAATCGTGGAAATAAGTGTAAAAAGAATCCTTTTGAAACTATAACATGATGTACTCACGGAAGCAGTGACCCAGTCGTATTCGTCCCTGATGAATGCCAGACACGAGTCTTGAAACTGGTCCCAGCCATCCGGACAGTTGCATGCTGGGACACGAATATATTAGGATTATTACACGAGTTACATAAGTTATACGACTCCTATACAGTTAAGTAATGGAGAATGCATGAGGAGCCGTGGATTCGTTAAAAATAATCAACGAACCCGTCTTAATCCATATATGACGTCACGAAACATGCATATGTGATTATCTAGCATTATAGACAATACATTTCAATTATGTAACCCCAAAAATATTATTTTGCAAAATTCGCTGCCCATTCATCGGATATGGTACACGTAGCTTCGACCCTTATAAAATGGATTCTTTCACACACGTGCATGGCGCAAATCTTCCACGCAAAGCGATTTGACTGACAGCCAAACTCCTGCATTTCATGTGTTTCAGCATGATCCCCATGCGTTTCACACTTTACCAGTCTTGTTTAGAATGCAGAGATCTTACTGACAAACAATCAAATGATTACCAGCAGGCCTGGTAGCTTAATAGATTAGGGCGCTGCTAAACAGACGAAGGGTTAAGTATTCGATTCCCGGGTCAGCCATTACACAAATATTGAGATATTTTAAGATTCAAATCAGATTACTAAGACAAAATACATCATTCTTGAACAAATTACTTGGTGAGCCATTACGAAAATGTCAAAACCTGACACCCCTCCTGACTGGATTAGTCAATGACCAGTAGATTCTTAAGAATAATCCACTGTTAACACAATAGAGTGACGTCATCACCATGGATTAATTCGTGAGAACGAAGGTCTGAGGCGTGTTCAGGACCGCGAGTACTCGCTTGGCGCATACGCGCGTACCCGTGATTGGATCCTGAACGGAAACCTGAGGTCGCGAGTACTTCCCAAGATAATTTCAGAACATTTTTCCATTTTGGAAAATATACAGGTGGCTTGCACATAGCAATTGACCAAATTTCAATTGAGGGGGTAATAATAGAAAGAAAAATGAGGTTATCAAATTTTGTAAATACTCGCTTGGCGAGATTGCTCCAAAGTGGTCACGCGTGTATTCGCAAGTAGGCGCGAACTCGTTGTCGTTCAGAAGCGGGTACTCGCGAATACTTGTGAGTACTCGCTGAACACGCCTCAGGTATAAACACTTGCTTGGGATTCGTACATTGCATTCATTGTATACATCACACCAGTTTAAGTCTTTGAAGAGCATTTAGAAGTTCCAACAATTGGAAAAGGAAGATTTTCTGGTTAACAACTTCTTTAAAGGAGCTGTAGCACGTTGTCCTTCCTGAAATACGGCGCTCTCACGAAGAGGTAAATAAGCGTTATCAATAGCTAAATTACACTCCTGAATCAATAAAAAGAGTTCTCAAACGAATGTACATTAAGTCATGCGAGTCCATATCCGGCCCTTTGAGCGGTCATTTTAATGTGTTCACATTAAAATGAGCGCTGATATTCTGACTGATGTAGCGATGCCTTAACACTCAGAGTAGTGTTTTAATTGTGGCGCCATGACTCTAATTGTTAACAATCTTGCTGTCTGAACTCTCAAAATCGATAAGACCGACAAGTCTACATGTCACACTGAAGAGTTCAACAAAATTGTCGCTGTACAAGTCGCGCCATTTTCTTTCAATACAGAAAACCGTTTTCTGTTGTTACGACTTACCGGGTCGTCTAATGAGATATTTCAACATCTAACGTAACAAAATAAATACAAACTTGAATTATAAATGGCAAATTTGAGAAAACATAATTTGCCAAAAAACGTGCTACAGCGCCTTTAATGTGAAAATACACGACGTTTCGGAGTATATGTTTATAGCTTCATCAGGCGTCATGTGAGGAAGGCGTAAGCATATACATGTTCTCCGCAACGTCGTGTCATTTCAAATTAGACATGTTGTAAACCAAACATCTACCTAGTCCAAGATACCAGCTTCCCGTCGTCCTACTAGGATAACTCGCCATGTACTCCCTGTACTGATATCGGTTTGGAAATCTTATCATGAAGGCATTTAATTAAACCCAAAACAACAATGGATGAATTATTGATCGCAAAATTCTTAGGATAATTCATCGTTCATCAACACAGAAGCTTATAAAACTTTAAGTTGTAAAATGGTGCAATTTACGTAATACCTTCAAACCGAATTTAAACTACCAGGTTCAATCAGCGTAGAAAACTCCCGCCTACCCGACCGCCCGAGACGGTCTGTTTTAGTCTAAACAAATGAGTCGTTCAAATGTTAGCTGCCGCATTAACAATTTTAAGTCAATGGTAAACTTCTTGGAAAAATAAATAGGTCGGTCATTGAGATGTTTCGGATCATATCGTCAACTCCGGGTCAAAGCTGAAATCTAGCGTGACATGTTTTAAAGGGGCAGTAGCAAGTCTTTTCAGTGAAATAAGTCGATGAAATGTATTTGAAGTATAATGTCACCAAAAGTAAAACACCCTACCTCATCGGAAAATCAAGTTAAAAAGATAAGTGTACATGGTTCCTTAAAGGTACATCCATTGTGTTTCATAAAATTTTATTTGGCTTTAATGCATGCCAACATACGATATGTGCTGGTATCAGTTCAAATAATTTCACTTGACTTGCAAATTCATCTCCAATTGTCAAATATATAATAATTACTAGTTTCCAATTAAAATCGAGTAACATCATTATGCATGTACAGAAACCGAAAGTGCACGTCCTATTTACATGCTCAATACTTATATGACTTATTGAACGTTATCGACCCAAATCTGTTACCTTTTCTGGTTTAAATAAGATTCCAAAATTACGTTTGACTCATTGGCGCGCGCCACACGCTGTGCATTGTCCGGTTTTCGATCAGAAATCGATACTTTTACCTTCATATCGTCATTATACTAAGTCGATTATTATCAAAATGATAGTTTTCGGTAACAGTTGGTATTTCTCGATAAAATAAGACCATTTATAACGTTTGACATATTTGACCCCCGACAACACAATGGATGTACCTTTAAGCCTTTTGCTTTATACGAAATACCGCTTTGACCACTACGGATAATCGGTTTGTGTATTAAGATGTTTTAGTCTCTAAAGTAAATATAAATGACATAAACTATCATTATGAATCGGAAATTTGAAAAAAATAAAATTTGCAAAATACGTGCTACTGCCCCTTTAATATAACTTGTTTGGTTTAAAATTCTATCAAAATTGTGAGGTATGACAGATTTAAGTTATGAACAAGGGTATAGTGTAATTAACTATCAAAGAGACACTTAATTGGATTAATGAAAGTGAAAAAAGGAGCAATGAAACAAACTAGCCTACTAGTGTTTACTTATATCGTAGTGTATATTATTTCACCAACATTTATGAAACAAATGTACACGTTAAATATGACAACAATGTGTTATCTTGTCGCAATATGTTGTTATTACCATAAACAAAAGTCTAATCCAAAGATACAAACTTTCAAAGTATCTTGTTGCATGTCTCCAATTCTCGTGTGCAGCAATTTGGGACAACCCCCCAACTCTGAGAAACACATGTTTTAAGAAATGGTTGTTATGGAATCTCCTTAACTAGACGAGATAGAAGCCTCAAAAAGCCAGTTTTGGCTTGTTTTGTGACGTCCTACAGTAATGACGCGTCAACAAATTTAAATCAAAGAAGGTTATTTATGTCGAGGATATCTTTAATTAATTAAATTTCTACTTTTCAATGTTTTAAACTTAAATACAAAATAGCGTGGGCCATAAACATCTTTAAAAAGCGATTTTAGCACCCCATGTGTATTTGAACAGATGTAAAAAATAAAAGAAGCATACTCTGATGTATGAAATTGTGAATACTTCTTTACAAAACATGTGACTACCAAATACATTCAAAATCTACGTTCTCCGTCATCAATATTTATTTTATAGTGTTTTCAAAATGTGGGGACGTTTCTTTTGCACGTGAGTTTATATAACAAACATATTCGATAATATAGGACTATGCTTGTGTAATAAACATATAAAACTAAACACTTAGGATTATGTATATACATAAAGTTCACAATCGGAAGATTATCTTATTCTCAGGTATTAAATATGGAAAAAATAATGGCTATGTTATGTAAAGTTATATTTTTTATATTATATAAGACCAACATATTCTTGGTAGAGAACTGGATTTTGCTAAAAATAAAATAAAAATCCTTACCGATAGGCTGGACGAGTATTATCACTATGAGAGCGAGTTGACACAGAGCCATGGTAGACACCGAGCTACACTGGTGGCTAAATCTCACGGTTATAATGACGTCACCGGTGCTACAGATAACACGTCTTCATATTTTTTTACACAGGTTCACCACAGTGTCTTGTGCCCTTTCCATTGTATCAGTGTCAGTGGGAAGAACTGTTCACTTCATTCTCTTCGTTTCTAAAGAAGGTAACGGCTGATAAGCGTTGTTGATGACCTTGACATTATTGACAAGGACATAGCATTGGCAATTTCAGGTTACAAAACACTTCAGAATGCATGGCCAAGTTAATTTACGTACACATGAGGCCCAATTTCTATCTCCCGTGTCATCTAATTTCTTTAAAAGTTCGTAACTGTTTCTCGATATTCTATAGGGTTGTCTTATCAATCTTAACCAGAATGATATTGCCCGACAACGAGCATTGATGATTAAAGGGAAACGTCCACATTCAGCAAGGGCAATCTTAAAATGATTTTAAAATGAATTTACAAAATTTAGTATGTACCTTTTCTATATTCTTGTCACTTTTAAACCCACAACCTCTGATCCATACACTAGGATTGGTTGGATTTTCTCGCCAAACAATGTTAGTGAAGATTCAATAGGCACATTTTTATATTACAAATAAAACGTTTCACAGCATGTAGTGTTCTTTCTGTCTCATTGTAAGCGTTTCACAAGCTCTTGGGAAATATTTCTACAAGAGAATACAATTCCCATATATTTATGATATGAGACAACCTCTATTTGGAAATCACCAATAAACCATCTTTCACATTTTGAAACTTTACCTCCATTCTTGAATACTACTATTTTCTTTTTATCAATGTTTACTGAGAGGCCCCATTTCCAACAATATTCCTTTAAAACATTACTTTTTCACTGTAAATTAATAACTGATTCTGCAAATATAGCTACATCATCAGCGAACAATAATCCAATTATTCAAGGGGTATATTTATCAATGAATCACTCCACGATTTATCAATATCAGTTCTTTAACAATTTATTCTATATACAAAATGTACAAGAACACAGCCCTGTCGAACACCAGAATACATTTTAAAAATATTAGTCAGAAGCTTTCACGTCATCATACATATTTCTTAATAAACGTTTAAGTTTCCCGTCTATACCAGACTGCATCATGACGTAGATAAGTTCTGATCTATTCACAGAGTCGAATACTTTGTGGAAATCCACAAATAAACAATAAAACTTCCCACCCTAATAAAAGAAAAGAAATGTAACCAATTGCAAAACAATCCTCCTCAAACATTGAATAGTTCTGAAACCAATGGTTATGGTTCGGTTGACAAATGCAAATCCATTTCCCATCCTCGAATTATCAGAAGGTGTTCACACTGAAATGGTCGTTAAACCAGTTTTCGTTTTCAACATGACCCCGTTTTCTACGACTATGGATAATGGGGTCGTGCCCTCTTGAGTAAATACATATAAACTGCATGAACCTTTATCATAAACGGCAAATTTGTACACAAAAACGTGCTACAGTGCCTTTAACAACCGCACTGAAGGATATCAGCAGAAATGGATCATATATCTCTAGAGATATACTTTCTAATCAAACTATGGACTCTATTTGGTATCTCTTTATAAACCTAGATAAAACAAAAGTACTTACGGTAGGTCCAGCAAAACCCTTTGAGATAAAGTTATGTTATTGAAATGTAGTGATTGAAATTGTCGATGATAACACAGATCTTGTGACTTTTTCTAGAAACAGATACAAAAAAATAAACTTTCAGAAATCCAACCTAAAGCTAGGCTTTTGAAAATATCTAGATCCAATTTTGGTGTTTGCTGGAAGCTTTTGATGTTAAGATTTCTCTGATGTTGCTGCATGTTTGCGAGGTGGGTGAGGTTAGTTGTGGTTTAACGCCGCTTTCAAGAGTATTTCACTTATATCACGGCTGCTAGTATTGTTGCAGCGAGAAAGCCCGCAACGCCATGTGGCTATGCATTGCGGTGAAACCTGTGAGCAACGGCTGGAACTAGCGAACCATGGGTGGTATTGCAATGAAATTCAGTGTAGCATTGCACCCAATCCTTACTGCGTGTAGAACAGTTCTCTTCTACAGACAAAGTTGCCGTGCCCCTGGCGGGATTCGAACCCTGGGCCTCTTGACCCGAAACCGAACGCGCTAACCTCTGCGCTATCCCGCTCCTTGCGAAACATGGGCTTATGAAAATCTACAAACTATTGAGAATATCCATCTGAAATTTCTTAAATTAGCTACTGGTTTACGCAACGTTACTCCTAACTTCTTTTACACCTCCTTCGATTAACGCGCGCGTCCGAGGCACCCCGATTTGTTAATTTCACAAGTCGTAATAGAAATCCCATGCTTTTCTCGTGCAATTAACCCGTGTCATAAATTACTGTATGTCACGATTGCTGCATCTACATGTTTCTTAATGTCCTATGAATATACAAATTACTGATATTTTACCTGTGAAATGATATGTTTATTGTGACATTTTACCTGTGAAATGATACTACAAGATACAAGATACAATATATTTATTGTACAGAAAACACCCATAATGGGCAGTGTACAAAGAAGTTAACAAATGTTAATACATATTTTAGTAATATATATACAAGAGCATTAATATATCTCAGTGCTTTCACATCATCGAGTAATGACATCATAAAAGGGGTATTTTCTATATTCAAAACGAAAACATTTACATATTAATGTCACCAACAAAACGAAAAAAATCTACAAAGCGTAGTTTAGTCAATAAACATTGTCGCAGCAGCAAAAAGCACTCAGAAAATTGCCTAGATTATCTACAGTGCATAGAATGACAAAACATCACCCCTATAACGTCATTCGACGCAGGACAACGTCGGAGCGTCGTCGCGTCTGGGCATGTATTAATCAGTCAATCAAGTTTATTTCGTATAAAAGGCCTTAGGCCCACGTACAATACAAAATAAACAAACATGTCATTACATGTGGCAATTGACAGTCATGTGTAGTGAGTTCGCAGTAACAATGCTTCCTTTATGTAATTAGAACATATTGTTGTTGTTGTTGTTGTTGTTGTAATTAGAACATATTGTTGTTGTTGTTGTTGTTGTTGTTGTTGTTGTTGTTGTTGTTGTTGTTGTTGAAGAAGAATTAGTATATTTTAAAGTAGTTAAAAGGTATTTCTGATCAATATGATAAGGTAATGTTTTGAAATATTTACAGCGCAAATCATGATAAAATTTACATTCAAATAGAAGGTGAAATTCATTTTCTGCAAAGTTATCATTACAAATATAACAATGTCTTTAGTGCCTTGGAAGTCCATCAAATCTACCGGTATTTTTGTATATCGAAAATGCACCGATTCGTAGCATTGTTAATCTACGCCTTGCATCTTTAGATTTCACAAACGATAAATAAGGTTCAAAACAAAATACAGTTTTCATACTTGAACATAGATCCAGTGTACATTTGTGCATTTCAGAAAATATCGATTGCTTGTGACAGTCACTGATATTATATGAAAGTCTTTCAAAAACTGCTCCTCATTATCAACACCTTGAGCTTCCCACACAAAACCAAAACCATACTTGAACAGAATATTTCGAACAGAATATACCCAAGTGTTTCTATCAACTTTGTCAAAGTTGTGTAACAATATATAGCACTGCTTGGGATATATATCCCTAGGAAAATGTAAAAGTTTAAACCAAAACTTTATAACACGTAATCGTGTAATGGCATGTAGTGTATTTTTGTCAATTTCAGAACTAAATTATTACTTTTCTCAAGCTCATTCTTTTCCTAATATTTTAGTAATAAATCGTAATTGTTTACTTGAATAACTATTTGGTTATAATGTAATTCCAACTGACAGATGTTTCTTTGAAATCGTAAATAATTGTTCTTCTAAAATTTATAATAACTACCTGTCAGACATGTGTAAATTCCTATGTTATTTCCCATGCCATTACAATGCGATCGTAATTTGTGCTTCCTGTCAATTTGCCACCGTAACGTAAATATGAAGTTAATTATATCCATCATTGGTAATCTTACTTGAATCATAATGTTATCAGTAATGTTCTTTGTCACTGTATATCCTTCCAAAATGCATAATTCGTCTGCTGAGCGTCACGACGGCAGCCGCCATGTTTACTTTCAGCAACTTTGGAGTGATGTGTCATTCTTCGGTGAATCTCAGTAAATGTAATTTCTAAGATCGTCTAAACGTATTTGATCAACTAATTAATGATGCACAATCATTTTATAAGTTAATTCAGTTGTAACATGATGTAAATGCTCTGGAAACGCAGATGGTTCTTGGAACTATGTTGCGGCAGGTGGACCGATGCACTGTATCCATGAGCATGTATGAAGTACCAATGTACGGGATGTTTCCTCATTGTTGTTCACTTTATTATTGTGGGATAAATTCTCTCTTTGAAATTATTCGTTAATGTTTGCTAAAAGCAATTATCGTGTTCAATAATATCTATGTGCACATCAGATATATTTTGTAATTGAAACGTGAAGTTTTCTAACGGCGAATCTCCATTGCAATGTTAATCTGTCTACTGACGATAAGAAATCTTGTTTTTCTCAGTAATTATAATGTGCATTTTTACACTTTAAAGTGCTATAAATTGCGTTTATAAAAAGCAATTGGTAAATGTAATTGCTCTCTTGATGCATGTCTGTTGTTGTTGTCACTTAGTAATTACTTTGTACAAGCAGATCCCTTGTCCAAATTTCTCAGACGTAACGTCACCTCTGATTGGTTGATTCTGTGATCACGTGACCCCTTTGACCTCTATATAAGCGCGGCAGCTTTCGAATTCCTCATTCACGCTCGCCATTCAGTGACCCAACATCTCCAGGCCTGAACTTAGCAGATTATTAAGGTAGATATTTCTGCTGCTTGTTGATTGATATATAACAAGAAGTAATAGAGATAAAAAGGGCAAAAATCTATATCCAGTAAACTAATAATCCTGGGTAAATTATAAGATTATTAGAAATAAGCTGTGAATGTTATTCTATTTCCCCCCTTCCATAGACATTATAGGGATCTGCTTACATTGACTTTTGTTTTATATTGTACGGGCTTTATATGACTTTTTGACTAAACCTTGAATTGGAATAAATCCAACTTGTTGCCAAACTCAAAATATTTTGTCTGTTTTATATCTGGTATTTACTTAACCCCCGGCTGTTACAATAAGGTATCAACAAAAATATGGTTTCTACCACATTCAGCATTTATAACACCCAAAACATACTTGCAAAATCTAATATGAACTGTTCAACAACATGCCATTGCTGAAAACCCCATATCTCTGAAGCATACAAAATGATAGGCCTTATCTGCGTATTAAAAATCTTAAACAAAATAGCTGGGAAAACATTTTTATACGTTCCAACTCACCACATGTGCCTTTTACAATACAAACAAATTCACTCGGCTTGCATCTTCATTTCCGTGCAATCGCCAAAAATATATAGTTTATTAATAGTTTATTACTCAACCGTGGTGAGATCACTCATTAGATAACAATGAGTTGGTTACACACATGTGTGATACCACCGGGTGCTGCCGTAACGTATACTAAACGATGTCCCGTTTGATAACATGTTTATTAAACGAGTGAATGGTTTGGTATTTTAACGAGCGAAAGCCATTCACGAGTTTCATAAACATGTTATCAAACGGGACCGATTTTAGTATTTTATTTATTACTCATTGATGAAAATAGCGGTGATTTGCAAGAAAATAAGTGACGCTAACTTGCAAATAGGTCACCCGCTACTGCAGTCGCGCGAATCACATTGTGACGTCAACCAAAAACGACTATGACGTCACGCGCCGATTATGACGTTACGACAGCACGCGGTGGTATCACACATGTGTGTAACCAACCAACTCATTGTTATCTAATGAGTGATCTCACCACGGTTGAGTAATAATTGGCTTTTCTTGACTAATACCATGTTTATCTCATCGAGTGAGGTAGAAAGTTTATATTTTCACGACTTGCGTAGCCACGAGTGATAATATTTATTTTTTTTACTTCACGAGATGAGATAAACATGGCATTGGTCCAGAAAAGAAAACATTTCTATTTATTATATGACCAAATCCTTGCATATTCACCGAAGTCGACTTGCATTTAGGTTAGGTAGGCTCCAGAATGAGCCTGTCGCCTCAGTAACAACGTGACGTCATGAACGTGTCATGACGTCGGAGCATTGTTTTATGACGTCACGTCATTGCTATATCAGTCATTAGTGACTGATAACACGTTCCATTGTTATTTTCACTAGTGACTGATAACACGGTTTATTTTCATTGATAGATCCCGGTATTTCACCTGCAATCATACAATAAATTGGTAGATCACAATACATAGTCGACAAGACTACATCCTATGTTTGCAATTCATGTATATGCTCCATGTGGATCACTTTTTGATCTGTCATTGACAATGTGCATTCCATAAATACAGCAAAGATTTATAAGTTATTTTCCATAATTGTTTATTTCGGAGTCTGGAGCGTGGAGTGTCGAATGCATCAATAATATCATTAACACCATCATGTTCTGGAGTAAAATCTGCTTTGTCAGGAAATATGTAATCTGCTAAGAAACCTGTGCCGTGTTCAAGATAGGTTTCAAAGTAATCGCTCAAAGAGCGATTACTTTGAACCTCTCTTGAACGCGATTGCTCAATGTAGCGCTACGTAGCGCTACGTAGCAAGGCAAACTTAGAGGAATTTGCACTGTGTCGTTCAAGAGAGAAGAAGCGCTCATTGAGCGCTACATTGAGCGCTACATTGAGCAATTTAAGCGCTCGCTGCTATTGAACGGGGCGCTGTATTGCATGTATTGACGCCAGAGGAGGACATACTCGATATTAACTCTAGTCGGAGAAACCACCACAGTGTTATATGAAGATGGATTGTGATCTAAGCATAAAAAAACCACTTCGATGTTAGACCTCATGTGACCTTGCCTTATAACCGTACCGATTTGTTACGATGTATTGTAATGAAATTAACAAGGTTTGAAGAAAACATTCTTATTCTTGCGAAATAAACAGTTCTTTTTATCTTGAATGTCTTAGTTTTTCTTCAGGGTTATTTGGAAGGCGTTGTCAGGATATTTTGTTTTGTCAGAGTGATATCGCAGCCACGAGTTTATTATACATGCGTCTGTGATCGGAAATATGGCGTTATACGTTTAAAACTGCTTCAGTTGAGCGAGTAATGGCGACGTCATATACCATTGTTGCTCTGTCAACGATGATGACGTTACGTTGATTGTAAATGTGACGTCATACCATTGTACACATGGGGTCATCCCCTCTGTCAACCTCCAAGTCAGAGCGCTCTACCTCCCAGTAAGTCTACGGTTGTGGTCCGGCCATCTTTCACTAGGGCATTGTTGTCAACCTGCAGTTGACAACAATTGAATATGACGTCACGGATAGCCAAGAACCAGAGGCTTAGTAAACATACCAAGCAATCGGTTCGAGAGTGTTTCTATGCGTTAGGCGTAGGTATATAAGTAATGGTGCTCTTTTTAGTTAAACATATCATGTTTAATGAACTCGGCAATTGAACGAAAAATTTTATTGTTTCAATAATGTGATGGTAAACCTAATACAATCACACAAATATCACAGTGTAGGAGCGGTGTACTTGCTATTTTCAGCACTTATGCACGTGTACTCAAATTGGCAGTGTTAGTGCGGTGCAGCTTTTACCAAAACACGAGACGTGCTCTCGGATTTGAGTAAGTGTGTTTTTATATTCAAACCACAGGGCCATGGAAATTGTATAATTTAGCTCGCAAGTGTTCCCAGCATCTACATGTCAAGTTTCAGAATCCAAACCTGTCAAATAAGAAAACTCTGGCGAGGTGAAAGTGACTGATGTAATTTATTTTATGTTTCTTTCCCATTATCATGTTTTCTCATTTATACACTTTCATGAGATTTAGACACAACGTTCTAGATGATACTTTCCACATTCTCTGAAAAAAACACTTTGAACCATGCTGTAGTTTAGCAATTGCACACAAAATTAGAAAATACTCAAACATTCAGTACTTATGTGCGCGTACACATGCAGTTCTAATGTGCAGGTGTACTCAGTTCTAAAGTGTCGTTACATGATGCTTTCAATGGTTTGCTTACATAGATTTGTGACCACAAATTGATAGTCAATACCAAATTATTATTCCAGGTAAACTCTTTTGAGACATTTGTGGTTATTAAATATTATTTTAAATATACCTGTCAGTGTTTTAATAGTTTGAGCCAATGCAGTGCTGTCAATGTTGAATGAAATCTCTATTTTATTATACAACAGGGATTATAACCTGACATTTGCAAGATATTTGTAAAACATATGTATGTGAGCAACATGATTGACTAGAGAATATGATCTGTTAAGTGTTGTGGTATTTCAATACAAAAGAGAATATGATAAGGAATAGTACAGCTAGGGTATAGATTTCAATAGATATAGTACTAAAATGCCAAAAATATCCATTTTGATCCAGCAAAAACAAGCAAAAGGTTATCAAAATACATTTTTATTTGCATATTGCCATAATGAAGGATAATTGAAGTTAACTGTAACATAATCGCATCTTACACTCGCATATTAATTCAAGTAAAAACAGTGTAGATGAAAAGGTCTCCCTTTTACAAAATAAACAATGCCGATAATTAAGGCAAAAAAACAACAACATATTATACTGTTATGGACGGAAGCAAGCTAGTGCCACAGTGAGAATTGTTTTACTATCACCTAATTAGGAGATACTAACTCCTAATTAGGACTAAGTTATCGCCTAATTAGGACATAACTGAGTCCTAATTAGGAAATAAGTAAGTCCTAATTAGGAGATACTAACTCCTAATTAGGAGATACTAACTCCTAATTAGGAGTTACTTATGTCCTAATTAGGCGATAACTAAGTCCTAATTATGAGATAACTAAGTCCTAATTAGGGAATAGTATCTCCTAATTAGGTGATAGTAAAACATTTCTCACTGTGGCACTAGGATGCTTCCGTAGTTATGTTTGAACTACAAACTATGATTGGTAAACATGAGGTTTTTAAAAACAACTAACAAGGTAAATATTAAGTCTGTGTGAAAATCTCCACACGTTTTCAAATATGAAACTGAACATAAAATATTCACTGATCCAAAAGCATTAAAATAATATTTCTGAGACATTAAACATCTACAAGTACATTGACAAGTACTTTTACATGTTGTAAAGCTATCCGTTTGTCAATAAAAGGAAAGTTCAAAGCCTCTAATACAAGAAAGTGTAACTCTATTTGATGTAAAACATATGAATTCGTGTGCCTTCAACTTTCATTTTCAAATGCACATGTCTTTTTATTATATGTTTAAGGCGTGATGATCGCCATCTGAACTGCTTTTCACAAACACAGCGGTACATAATTCCTGTGTGAACACCATTAGTGTGTGTTTTAAGACTTGAGGCATTGGAAAATGATTGACCACACACTTTACACACACAGGATCGAATACATTGATTTGATGCATTGCCCTTACATATTTTAGCATTTTGCTTAAGGTTTCTTTTGTATTGAAATTCTTTTTAGCTCATCTGGCCTGAAAGGCCCGATGGGCTTTTGGCATGGCATGGTGTCCGGCGTCCGTCCGTCCGTGTCCGTCCGTCTGTAAAATTTTCGCATTTTCATCTTCTTCATCCGATGGGTCTAGGGAGCTTAAATTTTGTGTGCAGGCTCCTTGGCTAATGGGGATTCTAAATTGTAGATTTCATGACCCAATGACCTCAAATGGGGTCCCAGGGGTCACAACCCAAAGGACCTATTTTCATCTTCTTCTCCTGTCCCAAAAGGTCTAGAGAGCTGAAACGTTATGTGCAGACTCCTTGGCCAATGGGGATTCTAAATTGTAGACTTTATGACCCCATGACCTCAAATGGGGTCACAGGGGTCACAACCCCAAAAACCTATTTTCATATTCTTCTCCAGTTCCAAATGGTCTAGAGAGCTGATACGTTTTGTGCAGACTCCTTGGCCAATGGGGATTCTAAATTGTAGATTTCGTAATCCTGCGAACCCAAATATAGGTCACAGACGTCATGACCTGAAAAGCTATTTAAATCTTGAGATTTTATGTGCTCTTCAAAGGGAGGTAATTTTAAGGAAACAACAACAATGAATTTAATCTTCAAGTGTGTCTTTATTTCCATTAAAGTGCTTCCTATGTGTTGTACCTCTCACCTAGAAGTTGACATTTTGAATTTTGTTTTTTTGTGAATTTTTTTGTTATTGGTTCCCATGATTACATGTATATACATAAGGTAATAAGGCATATAAAACATGTTTGCAGCATAAAATTAGGTACATGATAATGAATTAACATACTTTGTAATCATCTAAGTACTGGAAAGAGGAGGCTCCATTTGTGAGTAAATTCTTCAATTTTATTATTTTTGGTTGCAATATGATTTTCCACAAAGAATATTTGCTTAAGAGTTTTTAAATATGAATGAAAATTGGGAGATACATTATTGATATTGCAAATGTAGATATGTCTTTTTGCAGCAATGATGATATGATTCAGTAATCTGTTTTGATTCAGAGTACCAAACCAAACCAGCTCTTTTGAAAACATCAAAGGATTAGGATATAAATTGTTAATCCAATTTTGCAAGTTTGTCCAAAATATCTGAGTCTCCTCACATTCCCAGTATACATGACAAACACTCTCAGTTACTTCTTTACAGAAACAACATATACTATTATCAACTTTTTTCATTTTGAGTAATTCTCTTTTTGTGTAAATAATACCAGGGAGGAATCTATATTGAAAATCTAAAAGTTTTGTATCTTGTAATCCTTTTTTGTATATTGTAAATATGTTTTTCCAATCAAAGTCTGTTCAATCAAAGTTCCAGGAAATAAAAGTTGCCATTTGTTACACATGTTAGGGTGTTTGTCCTTGGTATTAAGTATGTCATAAAAGAATCTACAACCTTTTGAAGTTTTTACTAAATTTAACAGGCATTCCTAAACATGTATGCATCTGATCGGGATGGAAGAACAAAGGTTTAGAGCATGTTTCCAAGATTCAGGTATAATATGAAGTAAGTAACTAAAATCCAAAAATGTACCTTTAATACAGTATTTTATTTTTATTTTAATGATAAAAGACCAGTTTCATCACATATATCACTGATATTCACAATACCTTTCCTTTTTTTAATTAGTTAATGTATATAAAACCTGATGAGCTACAGAGCCCATGGCTCTATTTTTCGTTTTTATTCTATAAGATTGTCTTTAATTCGGGCCTCATAACATCATAAATACGAAACGAAAAAATTCCATTTATATACGGAATTGAAGACAAGTTGTCTGGCTTCACAATGATATAAACATTATTAGAATGCTATGTAAAGTTTGTCTTTATTTCCACCTATAAAATCGTAAATACTTACAACATGTATGCGGCATTGCAAACGGTCGCTCATCGCACTTTTCCAAGAAATCATAATCTCGAACCAGTTGACAAATAAGCACATGTCAACCCAAATATGGTTATGTTGTTTGACCTTTCAAATAAATGCTAACCTCGAACCATAACCGATGAAAATATGTTGATTAGTTTGTGTGTCATTTGGTTTCACATGCCTCTCAGAAAGGTAAAATTGTATCTTTATTTCTGTAAATAAATATGCGCATTTTATATAGAATAAAAGATTATTCATTTCGGTTTATTGTGATATAAAAATTATGAAAATGCATTCAGCAATTTAGCAGTGATAAATTGTGTAAGAAGTTGTGAAAATCGCCGATTGTTTAAAAAATTATGAAGTGTAAACATAACCTTTTTCACGGCGCTTGCTGTGTCTTCCATATTTGTTTGACATTGCAAATTTTATATGGGATTGTAGTCTATTCTTTCCCCTTTATTTTGCCGTAATTTTTTTTTAAAACAAACAATTCGTTCACATGATATGAAGTGCGGGAGTAAGGCGAGTTGCCGATTTTTTCCCCGTCCCGCTAGATGCAAGGCAGATAGCATTTACGGGCAATGCAAACCCGAGGCAATGCAAACACTTGGGTGATAATTAGCCCCCAGGGAGATTAGGCTTCGGGGCAAAGCCCGAAAAAATTGGCCTTTTGTAGAGCTAATAATCGATGCGTTACGAGTCAACAGTGCACACGCAATTTGGTTTGATTTTTGCTGGACATTTCGACCGGACATTGACAAAGTCTCGTTATCGTGGCGAACTGCGAGGCAGAATACAAACGTTTTTATGGAGCGACTCACGGAGACAACTCGGCTCGCAGATCGCGGACAGGGATAGATGAGTTCTAGTTAAATGGTAGACATTCGCAAATAAATATAAGTCTAGTGTCCGGGAACCGGAATCAGACACGTAGGAATTGTTTATGGCCATCCCGGACTATGCCTGGATTCGCAAGTTAAGGGTTAAAGGAAAGGTATTTGCCCAACATAGAAGATGATAGCATGATACAACCAAGTATATGAATAATTAAGTAGGTGTTGTTCATTCAGGTTATATCCATAATAAACAAGTATCTTTTTCCATTAGTGATATATAAAACCTCGGCTGAATAAATAAAAACCCTTTGCGTATCTACAGTCTAATTAACTTGTTATTCTTGTTGACTTCTAAAATCCCCTTTACAAAAGTCAAATTATGGAACAGTGAAGATTGACTTTCGATAAATGCATATGTGACTTAAACTGCCTCTGTTACCTGTGAGTATTAATAAAGTGTTTCGCAGTAGTTTTCTGTGAACTCGCGGTGAACATGTTTTGGCACTGTTTGCTTGATCATAATAATTGTTTCCGTAATATGCATTGCAGTATGTTTGTTTGTAATTTTCAAATTAATGCAGATCTATATGAAATGAAGTATGTATATTTACATGAAGCTATTACGCTATTTCAACTGTTACGGTTATTACTCAATGAACGTTATAAATGGTGTTACTTTATGGAGAAGTACCAACTGTAACCGAAAACTACCATTTTGATGATAGTAGACTTAGCATATTGACGATATAGGTAAAAGTAGTTATATCTGATCGAAAACCGGACAATGCACAGCGTGTGGCGCGCGTCAATGAGTGAAACGTAATTTTGGAATCTTATTTATAACAGACAAAAAGACAAATTCAAGTTGATAACTTGATAGTGTTTAATAGGTCACATAACTACTTTGCATGTAAATTTGACGTGCAGTTTCGGTTTCTGCACATGCATAATGATGTTACTCAATTTTAATTGGAAATAATGATGTTACTCAATTTTAATTGGAAACTAGTAATTATGATATATTTGTCGATTGGGGATAAATATGCAAACTGAGTGAACTTATTTGTATTGTAGACATCACGTGTGGTGAGTTGGAACGTATTAAAGCCAAATCAAATTTTATGAAACACAATGGATGCACCTTTAACTGGGTTTCATAAATGACACCGTATTATAACAACGTTTTCAAACGAGGTAATTATACAAGAAGACAAAACACTTCAGGCTTGTAATGGCAGATTTTTAGCAACCGAGAGGAATTTATCCTCATGAGCGGAATTACCCAGACCTACTCTTCAGACGTTCGAAATGTTAATGCTTGTGACGTCATTCTCAAAAGAAGTTCCGTCACTGGACCTCTGTAATTTGCATCTTTATCCGTATATGACCCCAACGGATACCGAAAATATTCGTTGCCTTTATCCTGCCGAGAACACCATCCATTGTATGATAAATCTTGTTATACATGTGTGAGCCAACATTTATACAAAGCAGTTAGGTAATATCTTCAGTAGGCCTATCATCAAGTTGTTCCACACGTTGTTCCACACGATGAAGTATCTGAAATAATGCAGATAGTGACACTGCTTCTCTTATTGACGGAACTGAGAACAACATTATTCCATCATGGAAAAGCAGAAATTAAGCTAAGGAAAGTCGGGATGTTACAAAAAGCATCATCTGATGCTCAGTCGGATGCAATGCAGGCTGCTCCGTAACTCACCAGAACAAGACCTCTATTGGGAAGAATACATCGTTTTTCATGGTGTCAATGTCTGGAAGCAAAAGGGAAATTCTGAAGGAACATGATGGTTCAAATTCATCCATGAAGACAGGTGTGATGTTTGTGTGGAAGGTGATTTCTATTGCGTATGACAGGGACACTGCAACTTTGTTTTGGTCCACAGGGAGACTCCTCCATAAGTATACCCAGGGGCAGTCTAAACCTACAATATTCTCTTTTAAGCAGTTATATATTTTGTGCTTGCACTTTCATAGAGGCCATAGTATTATCTGGCATATCCTAGAAGACATTGTCATATCGGACGGATGTCAAACTCGCCTGGCAATGACCACGAGAAATGGCATGAAATATCGAAACAAAGTAAACTCATATATATTCTGTACATGGCTGTTGCAAAAGACCTCATCTGTTGGATTGAGGGACATGTTGAACAATCCATGACAATATGTGCAAAACTTCCCTCAAATAAGACGTACATGACCCGCCAAAATTGCAAACATGCTCATCAAATTGCTGTGTTATGTTTTCCAAAGAAGATAATGTGTGTATGGTATGGAAAGGTACCAGGTAACAACACCATCCAGGTGGCCATGTTCCATACTGATAATTCTACAGACATATGCTACAATAGGATTCTCATGAAATCCAAATTGCGGTTCAAGGTTCTGTTTAATTCTGTTCTGTACTATTCGTATCTCAATACTAACACTGTACATAAAATGAAGATACACATGAACTGTAGTTTTCAAGACAACGTTTTTGTTAGTGAATACCCAATACCATCTTATCATATGACTTCTAATTGTGTTCTGTTGGCACCGTTCTAAGACTTGAAGAGTGTGTTGTACTTTGAAACTTGCATGGTATATTTGGCTTAAGGAGAAAAACATCACATGTTGACCGAATTCAAGTGAATGATTGAATTCAAGGAATTGCATTTGGACCAGACAGCTTAAGCAGACACGTTAGGTGTCAGAAATCTTGGACTTGTTGAAAGACAATTTAAGAAGTAATAATACAAATGGATGATGGCAGTATGTGGCGTCCACATAAAAGGGGCAGTAGCACGTTTTTTTCAATGAAATAAGTTGATTAAATGTATTTGAGAAATAAAGTCACCGATAGTAAAACACCCTTCTCTCTTCGGAAAATCAAGTTAAAAATAAGTGTCATGGTTCCGTAAAGCAATGGGAATCGTTTTTGTCATTAGAAATAATAAAATAATACAATAAAATGGCCAACATGCAAAGTTTGCTTATACGCAACACCGTTATTACCACTACAGATAATTGGTTTGTGTAATAAGATGTTTTACCCTCTAAAGTAAATATAAATGACATTGTAAATTGCAAATTTGAAATTTGAAATAATTAAATTTGCAAAAAATGTGCTACTGCCCCTTTAAGGATTCAGGGCGCTACCAACAATATTTCCCTGATCTAAGCTATTTCGGTGAACAGACGGACATTTTACTTAATAATCTCTTACCCCGGGTGACACCATTGGCGGACTTGATTTGCCATCCAGGCCAGCACCCAGGTGGCTCGTCTGTCATCCAGATCCCTTCATGTTTAAAGAGCCAAGGCAAGTCTACAACAAGACTACAGAGCTCAGTTTAAAAAATTAACACATCTCAGAGGGTCCTATTTATTATTATTGTCCCACACCACAACGCGAAACGGGGGACTATTTTTATTATTATTGTCCCACACCGCAACGCGAAACGGGGGACTATGTATTCAGCGCCGTCCGTCCGTCCGTCCGTACGTCACATTTCTTGTTTACGTGATATCTTATGAAGCATTGCATCAAAAGTCTTTAAATTTGGTGTCAGCCTACATTGTGGTTGGACGCAGACACCAGTCGATTTTGTTGGCCTTGACCTTATTTTCCAGATGACTATGACCACTTTTTGAACTAACCAATATCTCATGAATCCGAGCACCCAAAGTCTTCAAATTTGATGATCATCATGACACTTTTTACCAATAATGCAATATAGGAAAGTAGCTCAATTTCACCAAATGATGTGTCTTTTAAACTCAATGACATTGCCATGATAGTGGCAAACACTTGTTTTTTTTTGTTTTGTTTTTTCTCAAATTTTCAAATTTTACAAAATATTCATTTCAGAATCTAAATGTTAGACTACCAAGTCGCCTGTTTTTCCGTCGACACACTTTATTCAGGCGGGCGGGTGTTTAATATCTTAGTAACCCGATTGGCCCAGTTTCAAATGAGCGGGCTATCGCGGATGCCAGTGGCGGCATACAGATGATTTTTATGCCGGGGGTATTTTGTTTTTCACCTGTTCCTCTGTCCGTCTGTCCGTCCGTGTGTTTGTCCACAAAAACTTTAACCTTGGTCATAACTTTGGATTGCTCAGAGCTAGGGCTTTCATACTTGGCATGTGTATACCTTGTGATGAGACCTTTCAGATGAGGTCATCATATTTGATCTTGTGACCTTGACCTTGCCGCAATTGACATTTTCAGAAAACTTTAACCTTGGTCATAACTTTAGATTGCTCAGAGCTAGGGCTTTCATACTTGGCATGTACATACCTTGTGATGAGACCTTTTAGATGAGGTCATCATATTTGACCTTGTGACCTTTACCTTGCCACAATGAACATTTTCAGAAAACTTTAACCTTGGCCATAACTTTTGATTGTTAAGAGTTACGGCTTTCCTACTTGGCATGTGCATACCTTGTGATGAGACCTTCAAATGAGGTCATCATATTTGACCTTGTGACCTTGACCGTGACCTTGCCGCAGTGGAAATCCTCAGTAAACTTTAACCTTGGCCATAACTTTAGATTGCTCAGAGCTACGGCTTTCATACTTGGCATGTGCATACCTGTTGAGGAGACCTTTCAGATGTCATCATATGTTACCTTGTGACCTTGACCTTGCCGCAGTGGACAATATTTAGAAAACGTTAACCTTGGCCATAATTTTGGATTGCTAAGAGCTACGGCTTTCATACTTGGCATGTGCATACCTTGTGATGGAACCTTCAGATGAGGTCGTCATATTTGACCTTGTGACCTTGACGTTGCCGCAGTGGACATCCTCAGTAAACTTTAACCTTGGCCATAACTTTAGATTGCTCAGAGCTACAGCTTTCATACTTGGCATGTGCATACCTTTTGATGAGACCTTTCAGATGAGGTCATCATATTTGACCTTGTGACCTTGACCTTGCCGCAGTGGACAATATTTAGAAAACGTTAACCTTGGCCATGACTTTGGATTGCTCAGAGCTACGGCTTTCATACTTGGCATGTGCATACCTTGTGATGAGACCTTTCAGATGAGGTCATCATATTTGACCTTGTGACCTTGACCTTGCCGCAGTGGGCCATAACTTTGGTATATCCGGGGGCATCCGTGTTTATCAAACACATCTTGTTTACTGCTATTTTAAATGGTTCCTTCTGTCATTTTGCTCATCTTAAGACCAGTAATTTACAAGAAATTAAATGTCTATACAGTTTTGTTGTTCCTCAAATGTGTTCTTAATTAATCAGATGAAGTTATATATGTCATCTATAAATGCAATAAAGACTACTTGAGTGGAAGATCTATCAAATAATGATAAATAAAAAGATTCGTATCTTGATCACTGCCTGCTCTTATGTTGGGAATAAAGTGTTGTGCTTAAACCTTTACTTTGTTTGGAAATTTAAAATGTCACATAAATGTAGAATACCAGTTTCAACTTACCCAGCAATCAGTTTAAGGCGTGAGCAAATGAATTACAAACCTCTAGTGGCGACACTGTATTCTCTTACCAGAGTTTTCTTTTACCGACTAAACCCCTGGTAGTACTTTACCGGGCATTCCTGGGGGAAGCCCTTGGCTCTCTGTAGGATTGCCCTGGGCTTTCTGTAGGATTGCCCTGTGCTAATGTGTTTTGAATGGCTATTACATTTGCAAGCTTTTTTTTATAAAAGCATTCCAACAGTCTTACCAACTGATCTACGAAAGACCACATACTTATAGCTGATTGTTTGTCAATATGTACCCTGTGTTATATAAGAGACAAGTAGCATGTGTAGCCCACGTACACGGCATGCGTTGCAGGTGATGGTACGCATGACAATGGGTCCCAATAATAAATACCATTGAATTCATGAGGACTTAAACTTGATAAATAAATTGAATCACATCTTAAATATAGCCTCGATCGGTTAATAAGTTCGATCAAAACCTTTGGGGTTTTTTTTATCCTTAACTTCATGCATGCTAAAACGATTTTCATTTGTTGGCAACCATTAATTGATCAGAGTCTGATCCAAAGTGTATCAATCATTTAGCACATTGTCCAGCAATATCGTGGTACAATTCATAATTAACATTCCCTGACAAAGATTTCGGCAAACATTGAAAATGATAGGTGGAAATCAATTAGTGTATATAAATATTTAGGAATGTAAGTATATTCAGAATAACTCCCATAAACGTCACGTCCATCTTGACAACAGATCACAGAAGACTTGTGTGTTGCACGCAACATATATACATATTTAAGTTTAATCGAATATCTCCCACAAACAATGTGGGAATAACTGAAGTTGATTTACCTTAAATACTTTCGTGTCAACTCAATTCTTGACCAGATCACAGAACGAGTCGTGAGCTGTGCTTGAAGTCACCACATATTCAAAGTTCTTTTTAAGCATACCGGTAATCAGATTATTTAATCACCAAATTATTCTAAACAGGGCAAATATTTGCACAAAAATGCAGATGAAGAATATTCTACTATTTTTCGCCCAGCTGAGCCTTACATTATTCCACCATGGAAAAGCCGACTTTAACGAGAAGGAAATTGAGGTTCTTTCGAAAAGCGTGATCCGATGCTCTGTGGGTTGCAGTGCAGACTGCTCTGTGAGAATACTTAACGGCGATCTTACTAATGGCCACAGCAATGAGCTCGACTTAAAGAAGAAACATTCTGCTCACAAAAACACATCGTTTTTCATGGTGTCATGTTCTGGAGGGAGAAGGGGAATTCTGAAAGGACAAGTTGCTTCAAATTCAACCTTGAAGACAGGTGACATGGTTCGTAGAGATGTGACTTCACTTGCGTACGACACGGACACTGAAACGTTGTTTTGGGCGTCGAGGGGTTTCATACATAAGCATACCCAGGGACAATCTAAATCTGAAATAATATTTTTGAATAGGTTATTATCGCTATCGTGTTTGAACTTTCATAATGACAGTGTTTTTTATGTAGCCTATGCACACGGACAAAGCCATATTGGACAGGTATCGAAATCACCTGGCAATGACTCCAGGAAATGGCACTATGTGATGTAAATGAACTATCCAAAGCAAGTCAACAGTTGTATATCCTGTACATGGCTGTTGCGGAAGACCTCATCTGTTGGATTGAAGGAAGTGTTGAACTATCCGTGACAATTTGTGCAAAACTTCCCTCGAATAAGGCATATATCGCCCGCAGTAAATCTAAATATGCCTATAGAATTGCTGTGTTAAATTTCCTAAAGATGATTATGTTTGTATGGCACAGAAGAAGACCTTCTAAGAACACCATAGAGGTGGCCATGTTTAGCACTGATAGATCTTCAGACATTTGCGTCAATAGTGCTCTCATGAAATCCGGATTGCGGTCCATGGTTCTGCACAATTCTGTTCTGTACTATTCACATCTCAATACTACCATCGTGGAAAAAATGAAGATACACACGAACTGTAGTTTTGAAGACCCAGTCTTTGTGAGTGAATACCCAATAACCGATGAAGATTTGAAGTACAATGGTGTTCTTTTTGCACCGTTCTAACTATTCAAGGCGTGGCCTTCTCCCACAGAGGGGACAGGATGGTGCAGTGGTTAGTGGTAATGAAGTCCGGGGTTCGAATCCCACCAGGGCCTCAGCAATTTTGTCTGCTGTGGAGAATTGTTCAACATGCAAGGTTTGGATGCAATGCTACACTGAATTTCAGAGCGGTACCACCCATGGATCGCTAGTTCCTGCCGATGCTCGAAAGTTTCACCGCAATGCATATCTACCATTCTCCCTGCAATAATACTAGCAGCCTTGATACAAGTGAAATACTTTTGAAATCGGTGTTAAAACCCACCTCACCTCACCTCACCTTACCTCACCTCACCACCTACTGAATCATGTACTGCACTCTTGCAATAAGGTTTTAAATCCATAAAATTTGTTTCTGGTTCATCTTGAAGTAAATAGCTCCATAGTCTGGGAATGATTGTGGTTAATATTTCAGTCATTGTCATCTTACAATGTATAATAAAAAGGGTAATGTAGACACACTAAAAATCCATTTATAATTAGGTATTCAAGACATATGTCTCGAAGACGTATTGTTATTATACAGGTTTTTCTTCTCATTATTATATTTTGTGTTTTTAGCTCATAAGGCCTGAAAGGCTCGATGGGCTTATGGTATTGCGTCCGGCGTACATCCATAAACGTTTTGCTTTTTCGACTTCTTCTCCAGACTCCTTGGCCAATGGGAATTCTAAATTGTAAATTTGGTATTTTTGGCAATTTAACACACCTCTAAAATTCATCTAGCTGTAGTGATAATCATCCTTAAAGGATAGATGCAATGACATATGGTCCAAATCGGAAATCCAAATGGGATGTCAATTTGACAATTGCTCGATTTTAAATTTCTGAAATCGATCCATAAATTACTTATATACGGCTTTTTAAAAAAACGCCTGATTTAGCCCCGGCGACCAGAATGAAAGTCTGCGGGGGTGTGGCCCGTGAAGGGATGACTTCTGTGACGTATCTGGAGGAATTTGATTTTCGGCAATAGTCATAATTCAACATAATTTCGCAACATTTTGATTGTTAATTTCACAAAGAAATCTTCAATAAACCAACTTAAATTGTTAGCTTATCAGGCCTGAAAGGCCCGATGGGCTTATGGCATGGCATGGTGTCCGGCGTCCGTCCATCCGTCCGTCCATCCGTTAACTTTTCGCTTTTTCGATTTCTTCTCCAGAACCAATGACTCCACAGAGCTGAAATTTTATGTGCAGACTCCTTGGCCAATGGGGATTCTAATTGTAGATTTCGTGACCACATGACCCCAAATGGGGTCACAGGGGTCACATCCTTAAAAATCTATTTTCATCTTCTTCTCCAGTTCCAAAAGGTCTAGATTGCTGAAAAGTTGTGTGCAGACTCCGTGGCCAATGGGGATTCTAAATTGTAGATTGGGTGACCCTGTGACTCCAAATTGGGTCACAGTGGTCATGATCTAAGAACCTATCTTTTGCTTGTAAACAATAACTTAAATAACTTAAAATATTCAACTTTAGATAGTAAATCAATGAAACCCTGATGAGCTACAGAGCCCATGGCTCTATTTATTAGTATTAATTTGCGGCGGGGGATCATGTCACCTTAATGACAACTACTTGTTGTACCTCTCACCTAGAAGTTGACATTTTGAATTAGTTAATGTACACAAAACCAGATGAGCTACAGGGCCAGTGACTCTATTTTTGGTAGTATTTGCATTTGAGGACTTTTATCTCAGTGTGACGTAAAACATGGCCATTGTATAAATCTTCATGGTTATAAGTCTTGTCACAGATCGGGCAACAGAAACGTCCAGTTTTCTGTTGTTTTAGTTGGATGTGCGACTTATGTCCAGCATGGCTCTTAAACATTTTCCCACAATACTCACAAACCATCTTAAATGATTGATGGCAGAACTCCATATGTTCTTCTATCAGAGATCGAGACACGTAAGAGTGGAAACAGTCATGGCATTTAAATTTATCATCAACATTGTGGGTAAGCAAATGCCGCTTTATACTAGAAAGTCTTACAGTTTTGTAAGTACATCTTCCACACATATGATAAGGTTTCTTGAATGTACTAACAACCTTTGCATTAGTAGTAACTGATGGAATTTCTACTTGGACAGCAGTACACGTTTCTGTTGATGGACAAGCCTTGGTTTCGACTTCTTCAGTGCTGGCAATGCTTAAAAACGAGAGGTCTAAAGTTTCAATCTCCGACATTTCTGAAAACTAAAAGCAATCTAAATGAGAACATTATCCATATAGCAGTTGTAGCACGTTTGTTGAAAAATTTATTTCTTCAAATTTCCCATTTATAATGATTGGTATGGTTATATGTCATTTAAATTTACTTTAGAGGTTAAAACATCATATTACAGAAACCAATTATCCGTAGTGGTAATGACGATGTTGCGTACTAAGCAAAAACTGCATGGTGGCCATAACATTTTATTATTTTAAATTACAAAAACGATTCCAATAGCTGTACCGAACCATGCATGTACACTCATTTGTACCTTGGTTTTCCGAAGAGGGAAGGATGTTTACTATTGGTAACATTATTTTCAAATACATTTCATCGACGTATATGAACGAAAAAACGTGCTACTGAGTACAGCTGCACATTAGAACTGAGTACACCTGCACATTAGAACTGAGTACACCTGCACATTAGAACTGCATGTGTACGCGCACATTAGTACTGAATGTTTGAGTATTTTCTAATTTTGTGTGCAATTGCTAAACTACAGCATGGTTCAAAGTGTTTTTTTCGGAGAATGTGGAAAGTGTCATCTAGAACGTTGTGTCTAAATCTCATGAAAGTGTATAAATGAGAAAACATGATAATGAAAAAGAAACATAAAATAAATAACATCGGTCACTTTCACCTCGCCAAAGTTTTCTTATTTGACAGTTTTGGATTCTGAAACTTGACATGTAGATGCTGGGAACACTTGAGAGCTAAATTATACAATTTCCATGGCCCTGTGGTTTGAATATAAAAACACACTTACTCAAATCTGAGAGCATGTCTCGTGTTCTGGTAAAATCTGCACCGAACTAACACTGCCAATTTGAGTACACGTGCATAAGTACTGAAAATAGCAAGTACACCGCTCCTACACTGTGAATATTCGTTTCAAGGCCTCTTTTCTTGTGTTGCTGTACGGAGGTGTAAAGCGAATCCTAATGCTACGGTCACACTTACTCAAAACTTTCGCGATCATCGTGAAACATCATTAAATACACGTACTATGTACGTGGTACATAAGTGTCACATCGTTCTTAACTCTTGTTTATCGTAGCATTATCGTGAGCAAATCGTTATTACGATGCTCCCGTCAACTGTACGAATAGGAAGTGCTAATTGCGAATGTGTTACGTTCACTAAAAGAGTTGATTCCGAGCATAAGGCGTCTTTAACAAGAAACCATTAAGTGTTTACCACGATATTCAAGTACACTTTACAAACAATGTCTTTTTGGCATGTTTGGTATGTAATCAATCTTTATTTCATACTGAAAAGGCCACAGGTCTATAGCACATACATGATGGATAAATACACACATAAATACGGGTTACATCGATAATACATTGTTTCTATACAGCATTGCATAATGGATGAACATGGCAAGATTTTGTAATATAGTTTGACTTCTATTGCTGACAAGAGTTGATTATTTAATTGTATTTGGATGAACATGGTAATATTTTAAAATATATTTACAACGTAATGTATAATACGACGGGCAAATGAGAAGGAAATGATAGGTCGTGAGACGAACATCTAAATCGTGCTAATGAACGTCTAAATTTCTTTATGTTAACACATGATAAATATAATTCATCGATAATATCATTTTTGAACACTGAACAATACAAACATTTACTTGATAACGAATTTTTTCACTCCATGTTTGAAGATAGATATCTTTAAGTCTTGTAGTTAATGACTGAATGAACGGTGTGTGAAATTCTTCATAGTGTGCATTCGGTGTCGACCCGGGAAGTATAAAATATAAATTTCAATAGTCCCGCCAAATATAATTTCAGTTTGGGGCAAAGTGCCGTTTAGTATAATAATAGCTGGAAAAGGGTATTTACTTGTCAAAACACAACCCGCGAAGGGGGGTGCTTATCAAAACAAACTTGTTTAATTGAGAAGTTGCAGTTAACAGAGTAAGCATGTGTTTTATTAAGAAAACAGTTTCTTCATAAACATCTCTTGTTGAAAAAATTATATTGTGCCTTTCAAGATTTGCAAAAAACCTTTGATAATACATGGCGGGTGGGACTTTGCAAAAACTAATCAATGATGTGATTTCAGGGAAGATCTTAAAAGTATTTTGTAATATGTATGATGAAAATAAGTCTTGTGTTTCATAAGGGGGAACTGATTCTGCTTATTTCAATTGTTGTTAAGGAGTACGCGGGATGAGTTACAGCATAAATGTATTTAGAAAATATTGTGTAATGTGGAGGTTGAAAGAGAATATTGAAAAGACTAAAGTAGTTGTGTTTGGATCCGGAACTGCAAGGGTGAATTTTCGAAAATATTTTGTTGGTGAAAGGAATGGTAGGAATAGAATTTCATAAGAATAGGAAATTTTATACTGCCAAAAAAGCCCTAAGAGATCTAGGCTTGATAGCAATGTATTGGTTGTTATTAAAATCACGAAATCTACATTTACCACTTTGTAAATTATATAAATTATTATTCACTCGTGGATTGATGGTTGAGACAAATGAGTGCATATATGTGAATCTGTTATTTGAACTTTACAGACTAGCAGAACTAAAAGCTCAGTTTAATCACACGAGAAGAGACGAATTAAAACACAAGTGTATTCTTTCTATTTGGTGAAAATCAGTTAATCCTTAAATTTCTGCTCCATAAGTCAAAATTGGATTTATTTTTGCATCAAATATTTTGAAGAAGGTTTTATAATTCATACAGTGTATCGATTGTTTTCAGTATACGGATTAGTGATTTTTGCGCCTGAAGCGCAGCATATTTGACATGCATGGTCCAGGAAAGCCCATTGGCGAACAACAATCCCAAATTCTTATAACAGCTAACACATTCTAGGCATATATCCTTAAATGTCCATTTTTCTTTTTTTTAAAGATTTTTTTTATCTCCCTGTTAACTGTTAATTTCCATGTATCACAGTATTGTTCAAGTTCATTTAATTGATTTTGGAGGTCACGTATGGTGCTTGAAAATAAAACAACGTCGTCTGCAAACAAGAAAAGAAATATTTGGACAATATCTGGATGGAGTTGGATGCCGTTTGAGCAGTTAGTTACCATGTGGGTAGCAAGTTCATTTATGAAGAATGAAAAAAGAAAAAGGCTAAGAATATATCCCTGTCTGACACCAGTTGCAATTCGAACGTTTCCGAAAATCTTTGGTTACTTTTAACACATGCCTTTACGTTATTACATATTCAATAAAAGTTAACACATTTTGTCACTAAGACCATGACATTGAAATAAGTTCCAAACTTTGTTCCGTTGCACAGAATCAAATGTTTTGCAAAACCTACAAACCCGGAATAAAATGTTTCCCCTTTTGTATTCAAATATCTTTGAACAAGACTTTGTAATATAAACATATTATCAATGGTGGTGTATCTAAAGCCAGCTTGTGATTCATTAATTGTATCCATTCTTAACCACCAGTTTACTAGTCTCTTACATGTCAAAGGGTCTGTTCATGAAATTTGGCGGGAACTGCGTCTATTAATATACGTTACGCAATACCAATGGCACATTCTAGTATTGCCCAAGAAGCGAACAAGAGAGCAAGAATGTCAGGTCGTAGAAAAGAGTGCTCAGGTAAGATATGTGGTAACCATAACTATATAAGTTATAAACTTCTCTCGAAGTCAATACATTCTAGTGTTATCATCATTGCAGCTGTGTAGCCCGAGCCGAAGGCGAGGGCATACACTGCAACGAAAATGCGTACATTAGACCGTATTACTTGAGGGACAAGCTTACAATTTTTTAATCTTACTGACATGTCAACTTTTATAGATTTGAAAAAGATTTGTTTTGTTGTTACTGACATGTCAACTTTTATAGATTTGAAAAAGATTTGTTTTGTCTGCAACAAACTGTTATGAATAGAAAGAATTTTAAATTTAGCGTTTGCCCGCATAGGAGTTTCATAATTGCTTTTCTTAGTCGTTTTTGCTTTTGCTACCTTCGGAAATGCTTTGTGGCGACAGAAACAACTGTTACTAGCTTAAAAAGCCATCAAGGATGTTGATGAACATATCGAAAATTTTCCTAAAATCTACCTCCGTCAAATAAATACACTTAATTTTTCCCAAATTTTTCCAACTTAAAATAAGCCGAGAAATTGCATTAATTAGTAAAGGTGTTTTCCAGTCTACATATAGATCCAGTCTATTATTTTCAAGCGCAAAGCATTATGGTCTAGCTCACACACAGTAAACAAAGACACGAAAGAATAATACAAATTATGACTGAGCAATGAAAGAAATCGAAATATATAAGTTTTAAGGCGGTTATTTATTTACCATTTCATTTAATTATGTGTTTGTTACAGATACTTGAATAATTGTTTGACCCAACTAGGTATTTTTCTTGAATTTTATAATTAATGAGAGTGAAAAAATTTCATAATCTGCTGGTCTTATCTCAATTAAAAGTACATTAAACAGGCAATAATGTGTATATTCTCATGACATTTAGAAACATAGTTTGTAAAGCAATCGTCACATTCAGTAATGTGTGACATGGGTAACTTGCAGGAGAGACAAGTGCAGCACGTGCAGCACGTGCAGCACATGGGTTGTTATGGCGACTTGCTCTAGAGACGAGCCTTCACGCTTCGGAAGCGCTAATAGTCCGGTGGCAGGGACCGATAAGTGTGCATTGCAGTATGTACAAAGTTTTGTTGCTGTTTCTATACCTCTGAGATGTGCTCTTCACGAATCTGAATGATGCCATTCTGTCATCATTGGGCAATCCGCACAATATGCAAATTAAGGCAGCCATTACTGAAAATCTTGTTTTCGTCAATATCTCAGTAACTATGCATGATATCAAATTAATTGTGGGGTCTATCCCCATGTTTAGAGGGGCAATGGACCAGATAAAGCCATTTCGGTAAAAATTTCAATTCATACGAGACTCTCTTATCATATTCTATGGCAACTAGCATATAAATACCCAAATTATAAATCTCTCTTGCAACTTTGTGTCAAAATATCATCAAGAGGTAAAATAGTGTACTCTGTTTAATAAACAAACGTTTGACTATGATTTGCATGTAGTTCTCCACTGTGAAACTTTATTACACCAACGAAATACTTTCTTTGCATATCTAATTGACAAACTTGATGTTGAAACCTATGTAATGTTCGAAATGCAAGATGAACAAGATATGTTATCATTTCTGTTTAGAGCAGAAACTAACTTTTATCACACAATTGATTCAGTATTATGGGAAAATATTTTGTTACGCTTTTCACTGTACGTATATGAACTTAAACCTCACTTTGTCAACTGCTACAATGCATAATACACTTGATGTCCATTATTGCTGTATATAAATTTTAAAGTTTATATCCATGCCTATTTTGTAATGTAATATTTTCATATGTAATCTTCGGTAAATACTGGAGGACATAAACACTCTCACTCTCACACTCTCACTATCACTCTCACTCTCACTCTCACTCCATAATATGCAAATTAAGGCCGCCAATACTGAAAATCTTGATTTCGTCAATATCTCAGTAACTATGCATGGTATTAACTTAATTTTGGTGTCTATCCCCATGTTTAGAGTGATAGTTAATCAGATTAAGCCATTTCTTTAATGATCACAATATAATTTGTGCTGAATATGTAAATTAAGGCTGCCATTACTGTAAGCAATGCATTGGTAAGAGGGTATGTCCATGCTGAAGACTTGTCTTGTTCAGCTTATCTGCCAATTTCGATGTCCTTTTTTCATTACAGAATTGCCTCCTCTCAACACACTTTCTCGCAATGCTTTTAACAGTTGTAGATAAGCATGGTAAAGATGCACCGGATGCCAATGCCGAGACCTATGCTGTGTAAGGAAGGACGAGATGACAGAACAGATAATCAAAGATATCCCTGTCTAGATACCAAGATTTTCAGTAATGGCGGCCTTAAAGGAGAATATTTGTAAAGATTTATATTCTGTTATAGTAAAATATACTTTAAAAAACATATTCCCCCGAAAATAATATGGAAAGCCGTGTTTAATTACTAATTACGCGATATAAAAACCGCGCCTTCTGTTGCCTGTGCGCGTATGCATATTTGCCGGTAGCCTTCGGCAGGTTAAGGCTGTGACGTCAGAGATGCTCTACGGCCCCCCTTGGTTCTTATTAGCGCAGTGAAAGGGAAAGCATTAGAGTAGATGAAGAATCGGTTGAGTACGTAGAATTTGGGTAGTTTCGGACTTGATATGGTATTGTGTGCAGCGTTGGTGTGCAGTAATTCATCTAAGTCTGGACTGATGTTTACATATTTTTAATTTTCAAGTGAAAAGATCGATGCAGCGCGGCGAAAGGTTTGGATAGTGTCAAAGAGAAAAGAAGGACCGAAAACCGTCGGAATCTGTCTCACTATGTTCAGAGCATTTTGATCCGTTATATTAAAACAGTTTTATAAAAAAGTGATAGTTAGTCTTAGAGTACTCGTAATTAACATTCCTTTATAAGGATATAACTTATAATGCCTTCTTATGTGATGTGTAATCCTTGGTTAATCAGAGTTTATATATGCTCCAGCGGAGAGTAACGGAGCATATATAAAACCCTGGGTACCACCGAGGATGGGGATGTGTAGGCCGTGCTCTGACTGTGAAACTTGGTACACAGTTGTATAATTATTTGTCATTGGCTAATAACTGTATTAGATTAATTTCAATTTAATATGACCAACGTGGCAGCTCAAATGGCATTGTCAGACACACAAAAATATGTCCTGGTTATAAATAATTTGAAAACTATAGTGATATTCAACGCTAAAATTATATCTGTCGCTTATATTACACCCCACCACCCCAACTTACTAAATTCTAAATCTTGCCCCAACTTTTGAACCCTTCCTACGTCTATGTTGGATCCCGTTTTTTTAATATATTTACTAAAAATGCATTTCCACTTATTGTATATGTTCACAATATCACAACAAATGATTATTGCAAAAATAATAAGTTTCAGTGTTCAACCCTTGTGGGTGCTTGGTTTGTGTACTTGTGATAAGAGAACACGTAACTGTCTAGCAACTCAAGTTCAAATAATTACTGTCTGCAAGGGCAGAACTAGTAGAAAGCACACGTAGAAAGTGACTCAAAGTGAAAGACCCCCCCCCCCCCCCCCCCCCCCCCCTCTAACTCGTTTAATAGTAAGCCCTGTTTATACGGCAAGCGTTTGCATTTGAGTAAATCATTACACATATGAAAATTTGCATTTACACAAATGTATATTTTACTACCGTAAGCAAATTTTCACCTAGTCAGCGACCTTTGAAATTGTTTACTGCCGTTGGTGAATATGGTCTTTTAACTATTGTAGTAACAGTTCGTCGTTTACAGACATAGTGACTTAAATTCACATCGGTTGAGAAAATATATTAGAGAACTTTAGAAATTCTTAATATTGTTTTTCAAATTCTCTTTATAGGATAATCTCCTTCTTGCACGCGATGAACTTCGGAAATCTGGCTTTTCAATTTTCATTATAATTAGGGCGACAAAGTCAAACCAATGTTGACAGATTTAAACTCATGTCATTTATTTAGTTTCCATCTAATACATATTAATTGACATATTTTAGAAAAATTTTCTATTCATATATTAAAAGAATTGGAATCCCATTTTCTTAGGCAGAAATTAAACACGCATGAACGCATAGTAAATTTACTTTTACTAATATGCGTATATATTTCTACCATAAGCAATATTGCATATGTGCACTACAAAGTTCGCCGTATAACAGGGCCTTACACTACGTTATTAGAGGCTTCTAATATCGCGAGTTCCTTATTATCGTGCATGTTAGTCCGGTTTTCGTGACTACCAAATCTCTCACATAGCTATGTGTACATCTTACTGTCTATCTTACTTGATTAGGATTGAACAGTGCTTTGTACGTTAGATCTAAATAATAATAACTATTTAATATCAATACCTTTTTAAAGCAAACATGATTTGAATACCCGAGAATCAAGATGGTTCATTTTGTCCTATGCAACTGGTTACTTCAGCGGTTCAGTATATATACGAATAAAGCAGTATAATTTGTAGTAACATATTTAATTAACTACATCTAACTTGTTGACACCCATGTTATCTACATGTAGACAATAACTATTTAATGTACGGCATAATCCACTACTTATTGTGAAATTGTAACGTTAGAGTTTGCCAGTCCCTGCGTACGAATCTGTATTTCCAACTCTCTCACTGTTTACTTCTGAAAGCTCATCCTCGCTTGATTCCTGGTGTTCAACTCAATGTTGATTCACAATAGGTTCATACTGATAAGGACGGATGTTATTTATGTCAGATGGTTGAAAATCAATGCTGCCATAGCTTTCCGAGAAAGCCATAACAACACTACGAACGTAGAAAATACACTGCCTCAGCGCGCGGGAGAGCATCTTTGACATCATATCACGTGACTGCTGCCAGCCTGATTAACTCTCGGGGATTTCCGGAAAACGACTCGCACCGAAAACGTTTTTTCAACGTTTCTACATAAAATGTCGCATTTTAATATTTTTTTGGACACACTTTGTCTTAAACAATAATGTTAAACATGTTAAAACAAAGTTTTTCTCTAATATTCTCCTTTAATTTGTATATTAAGCATAAATTATTGTTGTGATCTTTACTGAAAAGGCTTAATCTGATTCATTACCCCTCTAAACATGGGGATAGACGCCAAAATTAAGTTGATATCATGCATAGTTACTGAGATATTGACGAAAACAAGATTTTCAGTAATGGCTGCCTTAATTTGCATATTGTGCGGATTGCCCAATGATGACAGAGTGGCATCATTCAGATTCGTGAAGAGCACATCTCAGAGGTATAGAAACAGCAAAAAAACTTTGTACATACTGCAATGCAAGGTTGTCCAAAAATCTGGGGTTTGGCAACAGGACTATAACTGTTTGTGTAGTACGTATTACGCAAAAAAGGATATTCTGTTTATATGACGTCAGATACCCGTAGCGCGCGCTAGTCGAAGTGATACTTCTCTTTGAAACCAAATTTCATTACATTGTCGTGATATGAAAATTATTTAACATATGTCATGTTGTAGATAAAATATTTCTCTGGCGAATGACGTTATAAGTATATTTTTCAACAACACTAACATCCTTGATGGCTCTTTAAGTAGAGATGAAACGTGGACATCCATGATGGACCTGTACTGGTATTGTATCATGTAGCCAAGAGAAGTACACTACTGTGCAGAATTAAGTACACCGTGTTCGCGAACATTTCGCGCACATTTCGCGAAATCCGGTGTACGTAATTCTGCACAGTAGTGTAACGTGTCTGAAACCAAAATTGATTAGGAGATATAATGTCGTATAAAACACGTTTTAAGCACCAATACATTGCTATCAGGCCTTGATCTCTTAGGGCTGTTTGGCAGTATTAAATTTCCTATTCTTATGGAGTTCTATTTCTTGGTAAGTATAACTATCTGAATTTTTTTAAATAACGTCACCAACAAAATATTGTCGAAAATTCACCCTTGCAGCTCCGGATCCAAACACAACTACTTTAGTCTTTTCAATATTCTCTTTCAACCTCCACATTACACAATATGTTCTAAATACATTTATGCTGTAACTCATCCGGCGTACTCCTTTACAACAATTCAAATAAGCAGAATGATTTCCCCCTAATGAAACACAAGATTTAATATCATCATACATATAACAAATAACTTTTAAGATCTTCCCTGAAATCACATCATTGATAAGTTTTTGCTAAAGTCCCACCCGCCATATATTATCAAAGGTTTTTTGGCAAATCTTTAATGGGACTATATAATTTTGTCAACCATTACCAGCTATTAGAGGCAGTTTCTGAAATTATCTGCCCTTGGCCCATTAAGTCAAATTGGGGCTGACCAGCGTTACGCTTGAGCTGTGCTCCAACTCTCTGCACAGCCACTGCAGGGGGTTGGACCTTGTTGCGTCACTGAGGCTAAGTAAACACATATGGGTATTGCGAATCGGTTAAACTGAGCTACTGGTTCTCGGTGGTCAGTAGTCTGTCCTATAGAACTTAGATGAAACTATTCAAATGACGACTAGCCCAGTCTAGAAAATTATATCAAGTCTAGATTCCTCAGTTCTAATCAAGGCACCTTTAGGGCTCCAGTTTGAATTACTATTTGAATTGTGTGTAAAATATTGGTTTTGAAAAGTGGTCAGCGATAAAAAGGTTAACAATGGTTTGAAGTACACTAAAATTTAGTTTATGGAATTTAATAATTACCCTTCTATCATTCTTGTGATTTTATTTCTTTAACATTCGCTGTATTAAAAAGCTACTATGTATGCATTGCTAGCTTTGAGGGACTCTTCTTTTTAAAAAGAACAATATAATCAACATTTTTAAAACTGTGAAAATAATAGCCGAAATTATGTGGTTTAAAACACACCTTGAGTATGTAAACTACTGCCACATTGACATTGGCGTATTGATTGTCTACATACCCTTATACGTAATACCCTTCTACAATGTGTAATATTAAAATACACTTGTGTACAAAATACAAAAGTGTTTATGAAATGTAACACGATCATCCACTGAATACAGTTATTTATTCATAAATACTACTTCATAATTCACAAAACGCTAAAGACTGAAATGTATACACTTAATTAAGTTAAAACCCTTAATTTTGATATACACGATTATTCTTCACTAATATCAGAACAATATCGATGAGGACACGCAACCAATCATGGTTGTTCCAGCTTCTTCATGTTCTTTCTTCTATTGATAGCTATAGACACGTGGTGACCACATGTGTGATCATAAACTGAATCTAAATGAAGGCAGTATAGTCCCTCCCCATGCATGACTGTAAAACAGTGTAGTCTTTAAACAGTTTAGGTGATTTTTCATCAAGTCTAGACAAACGGAACACACACATGAAACTGAAATCTTATAGAAGTAAAATCACTGGATAAAGTTTAGTCATTATTAAATTTCACAGACAAAAGGCAGTATAATTCTGAGGTATACTATTTTGTATGCTATAATGACATCACGCTAAGCAAAAAAAACTATGTCCATGTAAGAAAAGAATAAACGTATACACTTACCTTACTATGAAATATTTATTTGTATTCGTATGACTTCTTTCTACATTTATCGACTAACGATAAGCATATAATGGGTATCTCTACTCATTTATATCTAATAGTAATACGTGGATGTTTAATCATTTATAATTTCAAGATGTAATTCAATAAAATAAAATGTAAAGCTTGTACTATTCAGATGTAAACGTTGCATGTCAAATGTGGAACGAACAAGTGATAATATTCTAAACGCAAATAAAAAACATGGAATTCCCATCTGCTTAAATAATTATGTGATCATTTTGGAGAATCTGCATTGCCTAATTTGGAGAAGGATTAAACTGTATGTTTCATTATACATGGCCAGGTCTCTTATTAAACTTAAGTTCAGTTTTTGATAAAATAGAACTAAACTAAAGGTTACAGTTAATGAGTATATATACATAATTTCGGTTTGTGAAGGGTTCTTAGTAATGATGCGGGTCAACAAAATATTCAACACCTAACTGTAATTTGTGTTTCAATATCAGCTCAAACTAATGATGAATGGTCTGCATTGCTTATGAACATACTTATTTATTAATATCGAATCGTAAAGCTATCTCGATGGGACATAAAAACATACTGAAGAAAAAAACTTGTGACAAATACGCTAACACTAATAAACAGTTATCCAAGCACTGCTGAAACTACTTTTCGAACTTTACCTAGAAAGACATTCTCAAACAAAGTCAGTCATTTCAAGGTTACATTACAAGACAAACATAATTAAGGACCGCCCTCTGTGACGGGTCACCGACAGTAAGACGGATAGTCAGGATCAGCGAAGCATGACAACGAATAATTCAGATTTTCCCTATTTTCAAATGTTCCAGGAACAATGGGTATTAGTTTTAAATTGATTTTAATTACATATTCTTAAAGGACACTTTATCATCTTTGTAACGCAGACCTTGAATTTGCGAACACATTATTAGAAATATATGATTTGGCCCGCGAAAAACAGTCTGTTCGACAGATTTTTATCAAGATATACATGTTTATAAGGGCCGAAATATAAATTAATATGCCATTGGAAAATCAGCTCGGGAACAATGACATTTTACGCCATATTAAAACGAAAAATATCTACCGAAAGAGCATAGTTTGGTCTTCATAACTGAAACCTTGAATTTTAGTTCCACTAACGGATTCTTTAGTTATATGGACATAAAGATGTCTCTCTACAGTAATCATCTACAATACATTTGGCTCGTTAAAGGGGATTCTCGCGCATGCGCAAAAGGGGGTGAGTATAATAGCTGGTAATGAAGAGATGTTTATGATATACTGTTTTCTTAATAAAACAAACGATGTTTATGATATACTGTTTTCTTAATAAAACACAGGCAAAGTACACACAAGTACATACCCTTTTTCCAGCTGTTATTATACTAAACGGCACTTTGCCCCAAACTGAAATTATATTTGGCGGGACTTCTGAAATTTATATTTTATACTTCCCGGGTCGACACCGAATGCACAATATGGAGAATTTCACACACCGTTCATTCAGACATTAACTACAAGACTTAAAGATATATATCTTCAAACATGGAGTGAATGGAGAACAATGTCGTTTTAAGCAAATGTTTGTATTATTCAATGTTCAAAAATGATCTAATCGTTGAATTATATTTATCATGGGTTAACATAAATTTAGACGTTCATTAGCACGATTTAGATGTTCGTCTCACGACCTATCATTTCCTTCTCATTTGCCCGTCGTATTATACATTACGTTGTCAATATATTTAAAGATATTACTATGTCCTTCCAAATACAATTAAATTCTCAACTCTTGTCAGTATTAGAAGTCAAACTATATTACAATATCTTGCCATGTTCATCCATTACGCAATGATGTATAGAAACAACGTATTATCGATGTAACCCGTATTTATGTGTGTATTTATCTATCGTGTATGTGCTATAGACCTGTGGCCTTTTCAGTATGAAATAAAGATTGATTACATACCAAACATGCCAAAAAGACATTGTTTGTAAAGAGCACTTGAATATCGTCGTAAACAATTAATGGTTTCTTGTTAAAGACGCCTTATGCTCGGAATCAACTCTTTTAGTGAACGTAACACATTCGCAATTAGCACTTCCTATTCGTACAGTTGACGGGAGCATCGTAATAACAATTTGCTCACGATAATGCTACGATAAACAAGAGTAAAGTACGATGTAACACTTATGCAACACGTGCATAGTGCGTGTATTTCACGATGTTTCCCGATGATCGCGAAAGTTTTAAGCATGTTCAAAACATTTGTCCCAATTTTAGCTCAATACGACCTTCGCCGAAAAGCCACGTGCACATCAAGTTCGTTGTAAGTGTGAATGGCGTGTGTATCCAGAACATATAGGTGCATATCAAGATGAAGTTGCACGTGATATATCGCGAATGACATCGTGTAAGTGTGACCGTAGCATAAGAGTTAGAAGTTTCGTTTTGGATTATGACAGCAATCACTTGCACGCGCTGTATTTAGAGCTTTCTCATCCGAACACCTGCCGGCGGTTCAACAAAATGAAGCGCTTCGTAGCGCTCATTGATCGCTCAATTTAGCGCTCAATGAGCGCTTCTTCTCTCTTGAACGACACAGTGCAAATTCCTCGAATCCACCGCGTCTACGAATTCACCGCATCTACGCACCCGTCTGGGCCCCGTTCCATTACAGCGAGCGCTTATAATCGCTCATTGATTGCTCAATGTAGCGCTCAAGTAGCGCTCAAGTATAGCGCTCAATCTCTCTTGAACGATACGGTGCAAATTCCTCTAAGTTTGCCCGCCTTGTTACGTAGCGCTACATTGAGCAATCGCGTTCAAGAGAGGTTTAAAGTAATCGCTAATTGAGCGAGTACTTTGAAACCTATCTTGAACACGGCCCTTCTGATGAAAGCGAGTAATAGTGACGTCACGGAGCGGTTACTGGCTGTCTAGAGCTAGAGGATGCGGTGATTTCGTAGACCTGGGCCGTGTTCAAGAGAGGTTTCAAAGTACTCGCTCAATTAGCGATTACTTTAAACCTCTCTTGAACGCGATTGCTCAATGTAGCGCTACGTAGCAAGGCGGGCAAACTTAGAGGAATTTGCACCGTATCGTTCAAGAGAGATTGAGCGCTATACTTGAGCGCTACTTGAGCGTTACATTGAGCAATCAATGAGCGATTATAAGCGCTCGCTGTAATGAAACGGGGCCCAGACGGGTTCGTAGATGCGCTGACTTCGTAGACGCGGTGGATTCGTAACCGGTGGATTCGTAGAAGTAGTATATATCCGTAAGATGTTTTGCGACTATAGACACTGTATATTGAGTGAAATGAAGTGGTAGGAGGTCTGATTAAATTGAGAGATTAGATTGATGAATACAATTAACAATGACAATTAACGATTATTTAATTAATGATACCCGTATAATAATACCTGGTCTACTTTATTCATTCATAAAACGAACGTGAATTCATTCATGAAATCTGTGGTATTTCACTGTGTTCAGAAAGTGATATCAAACTGGCATGATAATAAATAGAGGACAGGTATCTGTCTTTTCTTGACTATTAATCCATGGTGATGACGTCACTCTATTGTGTTAACAGTGGATTATTTTTAAGAATATACTGGTCATTGACTAATCCAGTCAGGAGGGGTGTCAGGTTTTGACATTTTCGCAATGGCTCACAAAGTAATTTGTTCAAGAATGATGTATTTTGTCTTAGTATATCTGATTAGAATATTAAAATATCTGATTATTTTTGTAATATCTGACCCTGGAATCGAACATGTAACCCTTCGTCTGTTACGCAGCGCCCTAACCTATTCGACTACCAGGCCTGCTGGTAATCATTTGATTGTTTGTCAGTAAGATCCCTGCATTCTAAACAAGACTGGTAAAGTGTGAAACGCATGGGGATCGTGCTGAAACACATGAAATGCAGAAGTTCGGCTGTCAGTCAAATCGCTTTGCGTGGAAGATTTGCGCCATGCACGTGCGTGGAAGAATCCATTTCATAAGGGTCTAAGCTACGTGTACCATATCCGATGAATGGGCACCGAAATTTGCAAAATAATATTTGTTTAGGTTACATAATTGAAATGTATTGTCTATAATGCTAGATAATCACATATGTATATTTCGTGAAGTCATACATGGATTAAGATGGAGAATGCATTCGGAGACGTGGATTCGTTAAAAATAATCAACTCGTCCCTTCGGGGCTCGTTGATTATTTTTAACGAATCCACGGCTCCTCATGCATTCTCCATTACATATTTAATACCATGTTTATCTCATCGAGTTAAGTAGAAAAGTTATATTTTTCACGAGTCGCGCAGTAGTAGTATTTACATAACAAGAGTAATATACATTTAAATGAACCCCTGTCATATGTCAGTTGATTAGTTTTCGAATGACCCTTGTTTAAAGGGACACTGCGTCGGGAATAATAATCAGATCATGTGTGGGGGAGAGCGGGGATGGTTCGGACGATTTTCAGACAAATCCTCCTGGAATATTAAATACTTAGATCCGAAAGTCATGATACATACCTCAATAAAGCTTAATATATTATCTATGTAGGCCTATATGCCTTGAATGAGAGTGCTACCTCTCGTAGTGATTTAAGTGTATCAGATTTTGAAAGATGTCCACATTGTCCGAAGTTACCCCACAGGTAGGGATACTTCGGACAAGGGGTGGGGGTACATCCGGACATATACTACTTTTGCTGAAAAATCAGATTGTTGCAATGAAAATCAAATGAATATGAAGCAGTATCAAGTAAAACTATAAATGACTACTGCAGTTTTCTGCTATTGTTTAACCGCAACTTACATGACAAAACATCAAGATAATCAAAAACGAAATCCAGGATATTTTATCCTTACAACACTATAAAAACCTATACAGCTCTTTTCAAAAATAAAACAACGAATAAGAGAATCAAAAGTAGTTAAACGTTCTGGAATTCAGTAAAATCGTTTGACAGATTTATATTGAGGTTATTGCAAACTGTTTTTATATCTATTAGTGACATTCAAGAGAAGGCACGGTTGTGGAAAACAATATTGACCCGTCATACGTCGACGACTCGTTTATCGTAGCAATGTTTATGGAAGTGTAAACAATGTACGTGTCTGACATATGCGTCTTTGTCGTGTGTTAGACCAAACATGTATTTGACGTCTATTCGCAAGTATATATATGTCAACAAAGTAACGTTTAGGATACTGCAACATAGACCATTACTCATTGGACTTTTAAAAATAAGCCACCAGTTTTCAATCAATAGATCTTAACGGTGTAATACCGAAGCAGATAGTTAATATGCATTGAACAAAATTAAAAATATCAAAAGCAAAGGCTTTTGATTTATTTACATGTCTGTGAAAGTTTAAAACAATCGCACACATAATAAGGGACATGTATATTTGGAAGTATATATCGACGGAGCTACCCCACTGTAACTTTTTTTCAGACAAATATAAATTGACAACCAGACAGGAGAGATTATACGAGAAAGAAACTGTCCACATATGCGTTGTGCTTATCACTGCAAGGCAAAATTATATTCCTAAATAAACCGATGCCTGTTTATGGCAGTGAGCGCTTATACGTTCTGATAGTCAAAGGTTACAAGGGATTTGGTACAGTCTGATTAAAATCGACAGAAAAAAATTGCAAAATAGTGCATCTACCGGGATACGAACTCATATCAGTCGTAGGTTCCACGCCAAATCTACAGAACCTGTTCGTATCCCGGTTGATATATTATTTTGCAAATTTTATTCCTCGGAACAAGGTCGATTTTAATCAGACTGGGATTTGGTAAAAAACGAAAATCGTCTTGGATGAAAAAAGTTCCCGTTTTCCCAACTTGTCGCCTATATGGCATGGTTGTTGACGTGGCGCGAGTTTCCTCAACCAATGAAAACATCTGTTACATTTTCGGTTTGGCGGGGGAGTTAGCGGGGGTGTCCGAACCATCCCGCTGTCAGAACCATCCCCGATTTCCCCTATCTGCCTATGCTAATTAAAATGTCTGCTGACAAGTCACAGGCACCGAATTTCAAACAATTGACGTAATTGGTAATACAAAGTACTGCAAGTAGACAGTGAAGTGAAGTGTAACTCGTTAGAAGACACTCTTATCAGCTTAGTGAGATAAAGATGGTACTCATTTCTATCCTCGATGCAGTGTCCCTTAAACATCGTATGTACAACTTTTGATTCCAATGTCCCATCATTCACTCTATAGAGTAGATTTATCAGAGCGTATACTCTGGATTATCGAGAATGATGTCCCATTGACGGCCATGTTAAAGGTACATCCATTTTGTTGTTTGGAGTCAAATGTGCCAAACGATATAAATGGTGTTATTTGATTGAGAAACAGTCACTGTTGCCGACAATTGCCGTTTTGATGATAGTCGACTCTGTATACCGGCGATATAAAGGTAAACGTGTCGATTTCTGATCGAAAATCGGACAATGCACGGCGTGTGGCGCGCGTCAACTAGTCAAACGTAATTTTTGAAACTTATTCACAACAGTTAAAAAGACAAATTTTGGTTGATGATGTTGAATAGGTCTTATAACTACTGTGCATGTACATGGGGCGTGTAGTTTCGGTTTCTGCGCATGTATAATGACATTGGTCGATTTTAATTGGAAAGTAGCAAATATGATATATTTGACTATTGGGGATGAATATGCAAGTTGAATGAAATTGTTTCAAGTGAAATCATCACATATCGTATACATGTATGTTGGATCGTATTAAAGCGAAATAATTTCAGAAACACAATGGATGGATCTTTAAATCTTATCGGTATGTTGCAAATGTGTTGTTTTATAACAGGTAGGTTTCTTAATAATTGTCAGAAAATATCATGGAAATTATGTATCTGTATAGCTGAGATGATTTCCTATATTTTGGTAAATATTTCAGAATTAATCGACAAACATTAGATTCATGAAAATTATTATTATTATAACAGCTAATTAACACGTAAGTCTATGGGAATTACGTTACATGTACATAATAATATGGCCATCCTCTGTAAGTCAAGTAATACATACATTCGTATTTTTTTATTTAAAAAATTCAAAATATCCCAAATTATGTTTGTCCTGTTTATATTGATCACATTCTTAAATAGTACTGTTTTTTCTTCGCTGGGAAAGTTGCAATTAGAAAGACTTTTTACAACAATGTTGAACAGTTTATTACACTGTGGAACAATAAGCAGCATCCCCGTGGGCGTTTCATCATGAGAAGCTGTATCAAAAAACAACATTGTATGTGACACCACATATTACATGGGCGATACTGACCATATCAACACAGTTACACCCATACCGTAAATCAGCCTTGCCTTGAACAATCGCCTGCCTTGAATAATCGCCGGGTGAAAGCCTTCTTTGAAATTAATAATCGCCTTCCTTGAATAATCGCCGGGTAAAATTTAGCGAATGAAAATAAACTAATGGATATCTCCTTTTAAAAATAATTCCGACATAAGCATATTTATGCGAAGTTTAACCTCGTGACATGCACTTTGTTTACAATATTCATAATTCAAAACATACTGCATTGATGTTTGTGTTATGATGTTTTTTCAATTCACATATATATTATGGCTTCGAAAATAATAATCGCTTGCCTTGAATAATCGACGGGTCAAATAGGTGTTTGAGATTCATAATGGCATGGCGATTATTCAAGGGTTTACGGTAAGCTATTTCAAAAAGAAAGGGGAGGAGGAGGCATTGTGTATGTATTTAGATAAACGAAAATTATGTCTTAATAGCTAATTGCTTCCATACTTTTAAAATGCGCACAATTTTCTCCCCTTGTGAACACTATTATATAGGCCCTATACAGTTTATATATATTCAGAGTTTACAACCATAAGTCTTGGAAATCTATGTAGAACGTTACCCCCTTCCCCCCTCTATATACCACGTGGTAAGAAATATGCCGTAATATTTGTATCCCCCTAAATAGGTCAAAAATACTTTTACTTCAAATCGCTATTAAGGTTAAACACAGTTAATCCAAAACACTTTCAACAAAGCCAAATAAAATAGTTATTATTTGAGTGGACTTCACATTAAACAATATAGCGCCTTGTAATCACCATCATGGCTCAATAACATTACTTCAATCGTCGATTAACCCATTTCGCAGGCAAATGCTAGGAATCGTTGGCTCGTAAACAACGGTCATATCGCACCAGTTTACGTAATATTACATATCGGGAGTCGGTATGGCACGAGCTATTTGACCTTACGGTCATGAGGTCAAGGGTCACCAATCGAATAGACTCGCCGTGAGGGTCGCTAATCTGAGAGTTCCCGAGCAGGAAGCTAACTCGCGATTTACGGGTTGGATTGACCGACATTCAGCCGTTATCGGACGTCTGGTGGAAAAGCGTTCTTTCAGAACAATTGGATAATTTTCCTGATATCATTTATGGTCCCTGTTCGCTTCATTGTAACGGTTGTTCACGAACTGCTCCCTGTATTTTGATGTACATTGCAAGGCCGAATTACATAATCGCGCAGTAATATTTAATATGTAAACAAAAGAGAAATGTTAGTCAGAAAGACTTCCCTAACAATCCTTGACGAACGCCAATAATGCTTGATAAAGACAAGAGTTGAACGTTGACGTTTTTAACAGTTTTCAATTGAAAGCTACGTCAACACTATTTTTATCCGCGGATGGAGCGAGTATTTTTACAGCTGTGAATCGTCCCAGTTCACAATATGGCCTCTTGTATAGCAAACTTTTGTTGTTCTACCGATAACGTTTAGAGTGATAATCTGCTGATAGCAAAGGGCTAGAGTCGAACCCAGACTAGGGAATCAAAGCAAAGAGCGCGGACAGCGAGGACGACAGCATGACGACACTGTCCCCCTTCACACCACCTATCGTGAAGAGTTTGCTCGCATGGAAGAAAGGCGAACACGATCGCGATGACAAATGGTCCGAGAAGGCAGTGAAAAGTTTGGTGAAGAAGTTGAAGAAAACAGGGGGGATCGAAGAGCTGAAGAAGGCGTTGTCGAGCCAGGACCCCAACACAAAGTGCATTACCATACCGAGGTAAGCCGGACAGGATGTTGATAGGACGGGTGACGGTATAGAGGGGGAGGGGGATGGGAAAACCTAGCAATTTTAGTGCTGTCACATTTGTATATATATTGTTTTATGTTGTTGTGATATAGCATTTAAGTCAATACCTTAGGCATTTAATGATTTACAATATTGGAAAAGGGGTTGATTCTCTGGATGCAGAGGGGGTGGGGGATTGAAAGGGGGCACCTGCTAGGTCAAGTGCTGTCACATTTATGTACATTTGAATACATTGTAAGTTTTTGTTGTGATATACCGTTTTAGTTAGTATCTTAAACATTCAGTGATGTACATGTAATACCCAAGTGAATCAGACATGGTGTTGATATCACAGGGTGATGGGGGTAATAAAAACAGGCATAAGTGTTGTCACATTTATCACAATGTATTTGAATATACATTTATTATGTTGTTGTGATGAGCATTTATCATCCAAAATTGTTCTTATTACATTTCACAACTCTGCCATTTGTCTTCCTGTGCGGTGATGTTATATAGCATTGTAATGTCATCATGTTTATGACATCTTAGCATTGTGATGTCATTACTCGTTAATGTAAAAGCATTGTGATGTCATCTAGTTGACGGTGACATGGCATTATGCAAAATCTACTGTCAAAACGATATATCCTATAGGAGATATCGCTTGATCTCACACAAGTGATATCTCCTGTGGAACGCAGTTTTGGATGATAAAAGTCATTACTTTAAGCAATCGGTGATTTACAATACCGAGGTGAGTTGAGGACAGTGGGTTGATGTGACAGGGTGTTGAAGGGTTGAAAAACTGGCACTCGTATGTGACAGTGAAGTGCTGTATACATTCAACTACATTGTAGTTTTTTGTTGTGATTTACCGTTTTAGTCAATATCTTAAACATTTAGTTATTAAACAGCACCGAAGTGAATCGGACTGGTTGCTGTCACAACGGATGGGGTTACATTGGGATGGGGGAATTGAAAACCAGGCATTTGCCATGTTAAGTGTTGTATACATTCAACTACATTGTAGTTTTTTGTTGTGATATACCATTTTAGTCAATGTTGTACACATTCACTGATTTACAATACCGAGTTGAGTCTGACAGGGTCCTGACAGGACAGATGGGTTACATTGGGATGGGGGAATTGAACAACAGTCATTTGCCATGTGAAATGTTGTATACCTTCAACTACATTGTAGTTTTTTGTTGTGATATACCATTTTAGTCAATGTTGTACACATTTACTGATTTACAATACCGAGGTGACTCTGACAGGGACGTGACAGGACAGATGGGGTTTCATTGGGGATGGGGGAATTGAACAACAGTCACCTGGCTTGTCAAGTGCTGTCACTTTTGCATACATTCAAATAGATTGTATTCTTTTGTTGTTATATAGCATTTAACTTTAAGTCAATAGTTAAACATTTAGAGCTTTACAGAGAAGGGAGATGATTCCCTGTCACAGAGGTGAGATGGGGGAATTGAAAAAGGATCATCTGACATTTTAAGAGCTGTTAAGTGCTGTCACGTATATACATTCAAATGCATTGTAATTTTTGTTGTCATATAACCTTTTCCGTAAGTCAATATTCTAAACATTCAAAGAGATTGAACATTTGAGATCTGCACATATGATAAGAGTATTTAATAGGGCTGGGACGGGTAGCCTGGTAGTGGTGCCGGGTAATACACTAAATTTCATATTGCGATATTGCAATACACAATCTCTATTATTTTCAATGTTTTACACTTGCAGCAGTTTAACATTACATTTTAGATGAAATGCTTTGCAGAACTTTCAGAATACAGAAATATCTCAAAAAATAAAATAAACCCATTAATACGTTAGACTCCAAAACATCAACTTTCACTTGTAATACAAACAAATCTCCTTGCACATCAATGTAATTTACCTGCATCTTAAGCCTGCAATTTTACCTTAAAACAAGATATATACTTATGATAAATGCAATAATTGTATAGCACAATCCATACTGTTTTACCCCGATGTGCAGGTAATACTGCACATCCCTAGATATATTGAAGTTTCTTGTTTATGAAAGCAACAATGCCTCAGTTCAGCTGCATAGACAACGATAACAGACAGGATACAAGGTAGTTATGAGTGATATTTACTAAGGGTGCAACGATACGCCAATTCACTATACACCGGCGCGATTCACAGGCATATGATACAATAAAAGATATGATTTGCCAGTGAAACGATACGATAAAAAATTATATAGAGTGAAATTTACTTCTTATTTTGTCAAATACAGTAAACGCTTTCTCGTTAGAGTACTAAAGTATTTCAAACATTGGGAGTTTCAAAAAAATTGGCTGATGAAACATAAAACTGAATGATCCAAACTTTCTGAACTTTGAGACCCAGGTTTTAATGAAACTTTGTGTATCGCGATATGTATCCAATCGTGGCAGCTTATCGAGATATGTATCGTATCGTGGCAGCTTATCGAGATACGTATCGTGTCTTGGCAGCTTATAAAGATATGTATCGTATCTTGGCAGCTGTATCGAGATATGTATTGTATCGTGGCAGCTTATCGAGATATGTATCGTATCGTGGCAGCTGTATCGAGATATGTATCGTATCGTGGCAGCTTATCGAGATATGTATCGTATCGTGGCAGCTGTATCGAGATATGTATCCTATCGTGGCAGCTGTATCGAGATATGTATCCTATCGTGGCAGCTGTACCGAGATATGTATCCTATCGTGACAGCTGTATCGAGATATGTATCGTATCGTATCGTGGCAGCTGTATCGAGACACTTATCGTATCTTGACCTACCTGCATGACTGCATCCCTATATTTACTATCCTATTACATTAATATATATTGTTAGAGATAAGTGGCTTACGTTGAATTCAGCACAGTATCAGCAATGGTTCGTTTGTTCCAGCCGATGTTCGCAGGTTTCACCGCAATGCAATTCCTTTGTAAATAGAAGAAAAGGTTTGGAATATAATGCAAATTCTAGTCAATTTGATGGAGATACAAATTTGTAAATTTGGTTGAGATTAATTATGAAATATGAACTCTGCAGGGGGCTCACCCTAAAAGCTTAAAACGACTTCTTCTCATGAACCAGCACTAAGAGATATCTAGAAACCTGGGAAGTGTTTTCTTTAAAAGATGGAGATTTTGATTTGTAAATTTTAATACTGAAACTTTGATACTTTGATGACAGGGGTTCATTTAAATGTATATTTTTCATCTCGGAAACCATCTATGTTTAGTGAATATCAAGAGTTCCAAATTTCATGTCTTTTGGATGAAAAATGAGAAAGTTTTAAATGAAAACATTTTAATTACCATTTTGCTAACATTAACGCTACCATAACATGTTAGCAATGTTTATATTTGGATGAAATGATTTTTCGAGAGCTTTCTAACGCAACTTTCATTATATTTGTATCCTAGAAATTAAGCAAGATAGAACTTATTTTATTTTTTTGCAATTTCACTCTATTTTCTGTGTATTTGTCAGTAGGGATCTGGTTTTCCTGCATCCAAGTAACTGGTTGAGACTCTTTAGCTTTAGGTGGGATAGCATGGACAGGGAGGACCTAGTACCTCGTTAAGTCTGCCTCTTGCTGGCCTTTCCCTCTCTCCCCCCTCTTTCCCTCCCCCTCTCTGTCTGTCTGTCTCTTCCCCAGTGGAATCAGAGAATCATAATTGACTTGTAGAATATCAGGTTGTGTAACCAGAGTTAAAGGTCAGCATATTGCAAAATATCTCTCTCTCTCTTTAATTTTTGGTTTTCTATATTGGGAATGACACAAATTTGATCAAAATATATACATAGTTGTAAAACCATTTAACATGGCGATCTATGGGAACTGTTTTTAATTAATGTACATATATAGGTAATTTGGATAACACTTGTTAAATTGTCATCAGAAAGTATTATCTACATTATGTACGTCAAGCTCAGATGATTTTATATTTTAAATTAACAAAAAGGACTAGGATGCTGAAATCTTGTGTAGACATATCTTTTGAAGCAGTTATAATTACATTATATTAATCTCTTATTCTGATTTAAACACACCGCTATTGGCTGTGATACTGCCGAAGCAGCGTTAAACAATAACTAACTCACTGATTTAAGCAGTTGTTAGACAATAACTCGCTCACTGATTTAAGCAGTTGTTAGACAATAACTCGCTCACTGATTTAAGCAGTTGTTAGACAATAACTCGCTCACTGATTTAAGCAGTTGTTAGACAATTCACTCCCTAAGTCATCAACCTGAGATATTAAATCATGCAATTTCTATTGAGCTACAGAGTCCATGGCTCTATTTTTATATTGTTTTAACGCTTAAATTGTTACCATGGAAACCAAACTGACAGAATTAAAGGAGTGTTGTCTTAGTTGCATTCTTGAAATAAAAAGAAGATTTACAAAAATGTATAACTGAACTATACTTCTATAGCAGCTGCTAAAGGGAATTTGGGGGTGAGGCAACAAGTGGTTACCCCTTGCGGCTTTAGATCTAGAGGTTCGGGGTTCAAGTCCCGTCAGGGGCTTGGTAACTTTGTCTACAGTAGAAAACTGTTCTACAAGGTTTGGGTGCAGTGGTTAGAGCAATCGGCTTCAAATCAAGAGGTCCGGGTTCGATTCCTGCCAGGGGCACGGCAACTTTGTCTGCAGTAGAGAACTGTTCTACACGCAGTAAGGTTTGGGTGTAATGCTACACTGAAATTCAATGCAGTACCACATGGTTCACTAGTTTCAGCTGATGTTAGCAGGTTTCACAACAATGCAAGTGTTGTAGGCTTTCTCCCTGCATTTATACTAGCAGCTGTAATATAATTGAAAAACTTCTGAAAGAGGCTATTGTCTAATGAACATAAAAATGGAAAAATTGAAAATATAATAAAATCTTATGATGTGATAAAATACGGTATACGGTACATACCAAAAATATATATAGTCTATACACCAATCATCAGATCGACATAAACCGTTCCTTGACCAGGCTCAAGTTAAAATAAGAATATTGGACAGAAAGGTGTCAGCATATCTCAAACTAGCTTTAATAAACAAGTGAATTATACATAACATGTATTCTTGAAATATTGTGTAATGCATTGTCTCAGAATCAGCATTATTTTCAATAGTCTGTTAGCTATCTTATTGCCAAAAGCTATCTCGTGAAAAATGAGTTGTGAAATGTTGGAAGGAGAATATTATTCGACCACAATGTGCCACTTTTGCTGGTCACTTCAGGTATGCCAGGTTCCAAATCAAGCTACAGGATTATCTCCCTTGTGCTTGTGTATTAGTTATTACCTCCCTTTGATCATAGCTTTAAAGTTATGGTCTCAATAATAATATTGCAAACAAAAGTGGATAAATTGTTGTATGTGATGAATGTTTGACGTGCAAAACATGACACAGTCACTTTAAAACTCAGCTCAATTGACTATTCTCAAATAGGGTTCAGCATTTTACGGCATGATTTACTTCTGGATGGGTGACCAGCTTCATCGCCTGCCTATCTGACCACACAGAGACCGGAGTTGAGTTACTCATCTTATTTGGACATAAAATGAAAATATTTTCATAGACCAAACATGACATTGTAGAAACATATGTGAACATTAATGAACAAAATTATAAAAACTTTGCTTGAATTTTGTACTGTTTCAAAGTTTCTATCTTAAATTTTTTTTTGCCTTTCAAGGAAAAATCGAACCATCGTGATTTGAAACCTTTAGAAGATCTAGACTGAAGAACATATTCCTTCACAAAAATATATATGACCATTAAGAAATTAATTTAAATGTGATAATAATCACCGACTCTTAAGCAAAAATAGAAACTGGCCTTTATGTCTACTGTTATGTCGGAAACTTGCATTAAATATTTAGGTAAGTTACTTACAATTGTCGATTAACAACATGAAACATTACTGAACTAATTAGAAGCTGCTTGAATTTTGTACTGTTTTTTCACTTTCTATGTTAGAAAAAGATTGAGCCTTTTGGAGAATATTTCGACTTCTTAATTTTTAAGGATGACATTTAAATAATCAAGTGCACCAAATCACTTCATAATAATTGTGAAGTATCCTTTAAAGAGTTTTTCAATTTTGACTACTACATGCGTGCTATTCTAAGGTTTGCATACAGTGTTACATATTAATGTTCAGTGAATTACCTACCTTGGTTCGCAATCCCTGGCGTAGCTGAGTAGCTGCAAAGCTTTTTCAGGTTTTCTGCCTGCAAATAATATTAAAGGGACAGTGTCTGAGTCATATATGGCAAATGTTTTTACTGTTTTAAAGAGCCATCAAGGATGTTGATGAACATTGCCAAAAGTCTATCTCTGTGAAATATATACACTTAAAGGCGCTGTAGCACGTTTTTTCGCTCAAATAAGTCAATGAAATGTATTTGAAAAATAATGTCAACAATAGTAAAACACCCTTCTCTCTTCGGAAAATCAAGTTACAAATGAGTGTACATGGTTCCGTAAAGCCATGGGAATCGTTTTTGTCATTCGAAATAATAAAATGTGTTCACAATAAAATGGCCGCCATGCAATTTTTGCTTTATAAGCAACACCGTTATTACCTCTACGGAAAATTGGTTTGTGTAATAAGACGTTTTACCCTCTAAAGTAAATATAAATGACATAAACTATCATTATAAATGAGAAATTTGAAAAAGTAAAATTTGCAAAAAAACGTGCTACAGCGCCTTTATGTTTTCACTGATTTTTTTTACCCAAAATAAGCCAAGAAGTTGCACTAATTAGTTAAGGTGTGTTCCAGTTTAGATAGAGATCAAGTCTATTATTTTCAAGTGCAAAGCATTGTGGTTTAACTCCCACACTGTATACAAAAACACGAAAGAAAAACAAAGTTTATGAGCAATGAAAGAAATCAAAATTTTTGGCGGTTATTTATTTACTATTTCATCTAACCCTTAACCTGCGGGTCCCGTATTGGTCCGGGAAGCTCATAGAGAATAATGTTTTACCCTTTGGCGAGATACGTACATACTGAGTCACTCATGTCTGGCCTCCAGGCGAAATGCGAGATGGTGTGTGTCCGTGGATCGCCACTTGAAAACTTGTTTATATACATTTCGCAGTTCGCTACAAAAACAATTCTTTTGTCAATGTCCGGTCGAAATGTCCAGCAAAAATCACACCAAATTGCATGTGCTTTGTTGAACCGTAACGCATCGGTAATTAGCTTTACAAAATGCCAATTTTGTCGGGCTTTGCTGCGAAGCCTAATCTTCCTGGGGGCTAATTATCACCCACGTGTTTGACCTGTTTACTCGCGCATATAATCACGTCTCGCAGGCCGAGAATTGGTATAACGGACCCCATCTTACTTGCCACTTCATATCTTCTGAACCAATTGGTTGTTTACAATTGTCCAAAAAAAATAAAGACACAGCAAGCGCACACTTCCTAATTTTAAAACAAGCAGTGTTTTTCACAACTTCTTGCACAAATTACCACTGCTAAACTACTAAATGCATTTTCATAATTTTAAATTACAAGAAACTGAAAATAATGATCGTTTATTCCATATAAAATGCGCATATTTACGCACAGAAATAAAGATAAACTTTCCCTTTATGAGAGGCATGTCAGGGGTAGAAACTTACTTCGAACATATGGTAGTCTGCAGGGCTAGTCGTTTTGATTTCTACTAGCCCAAAACAAGTATCACTAGCCCGTAACTCCTTGTAATCTAACAATTATCAAATGTTATGTTTGAACTACAATGACAAGTATTTTCCCTACTTCAATCATTCACATCTGATACCATTGTTGCTGATAAAAACAAGAATCTCTACTCATACTTCATAATGATTCAGAAATTTGTGATGGCCCACATGGCTAGGAGAAGCTAACATTTACAAGCCCGGTGTCATTTTTACTAGCCTCGGGCCGAAGGACTAGTGTTAATTTCTAGCCCTGCATGTAAAACCAAACGATACACAAACTAATCAACATATTTACATCAGATATGGTTCGAGGTTAGCATTTATGGGAAAGGTCAAACAACATGATCATATTTGGGTCGACATGTCTGATGCTTAAGGGGGTTGGTCCTGGCAGTTCATACGGATCCACTAAAGGATACCGGTGGTTCACTAATGCGTGAACTTTGGTACAAAGTATAGAAGAGAGGGGCTGTCTCCACCAAATGTAAGAAAATGTGAATAGATTTCCAAAGTGATGGGGACGGGATAGCACAGTGGTTAGTGCATTCGGCTTCGGATCAAGAAGTCAGGGGTTGGATTCCCTCTAGGGGTTCGGGCAACTTTGTCTGCAGTAGAGAACTGTTCTACACGCAGTAAGGTTTGGGTGCAATGCTACACTGAAGTTCGCTAATTCAGCCGATGCTCACAGGTTTACACCGCAATGCATAGCCACATGGCGTTGTGGACTTTCTCCCTGCAATAATACAAATCTGCGATGTAAGTGAAATACTCTTGAAAGAGACGTTGAACCCCAACTCATCTCAACTCGTCCAAAGTGATGGAAGTGTCCTACAATCACTATAGACTGAGCTGCAGACGTGTCTAGCTCGCTGTAAATACATCAACTGGTTGATCAACTTGATTGTGGCACATGGTCCTGTGCATAGCTCAGTCAACGGCTATCAGTGAAGTTCAGCAAAAATGGGCGCGGCTCGCCGCATGGGTGGGTTACCCGCTACATTGCTGGATAAACTGAGAGTTGAAAGGTTATTCCCCGCCCCACACTGAGACATAAGTTGAGAGACTTGTGGTGTCAACCTGGGTAAGTGAGTTAGTTCGAAGTGTACCTCTGTCCACCCAGCAGTAAATGGGTACCTGGTATGATACGATGGTAGTCTGAATTTGAACCTTGAGCGCCTGACAGGCGACCGGTTGTATTCTCCTCAGGGAGTGTTCTGAACTCGTTGACCAGGGGTAATATGTCGACCAGCGCTTTGAGCATGCAATGTGCATGGATATATGCGCTATATAAATGGACTATTATTATTATTTATTAACATCATGCAGCTTGCATTGGAGGAACTTCCCTGCGCAGGGCAAGACTCTTGCTTGTCTCCATAACTGGTTTTCAACACTTCCTTATGTTTTCTGTGCTAGGAAATTAGAGTCCACTATGCACTTCAGGTGCAGTGCTCCACTATCATTGCATGGAAAAGTGAGGGAAATACTGCAAGGCTTATATCAACTGGGTAGGGAAACTGGCAAGAGTTATGCCTTGCATTGGGAAATTGATATTGGAATAACCACAAATTGTGTCATAGACATATTTTGTGCAAGTAAATTCTTATGTCTTATGAACCCTGCTTAAAAAAATATTCATGAAGAAGATAATTTTTTCTACCATGGAAATTACTTATTATACCCCCACGATGCCCGGGCATCCATTTTTGTTCCGCTCATAACTCTGACATTGGTTTTTATGAAACTTGATATGTATAATCACTATGATCGGTACATGTGCCCTTTGTATGTTTCTTCCCTCATTTGCATAAATTTTGCGAATTTTCTCTGTTTTTCGACTTCTCCATTCACACTTCTGTTCCACTCATAACTCAGACATTAATTGTTCAAATGTTTTGTAACTTGATACATATGATCACTATGATGTGTACGTCTGTACGTCTGTATGTTTCATACCAGTGTTCGAAATTGACATCGGTCGGTAGGCCCAAGAATGACTGAAACCGGGTCGGGCCGACAGACTTGTTCTGCTGCAGGTCCTTATGGCCTTCAGCTATCAGGAAGCCAAATTGTTCATGTTAGTATGTTTAGAAGATGTCACACGTTGATCTTGGTGAATATTAAGATCCATATTCCAAAACAGAAAATGACCCAGAAACGTGTTTCTTGACGATAAGTAAAGTTAGTCATCATTGGTTTATGAATACATCTAGCTGACATTCTATTTATTAGTAACATCATTACCATGTATTCCAGCTTTGTTTTGAAAAAGTTTAAAACCTTTTCTTTCTTTCTTCATGTATATTATTATCGAGAAACTGAATTATGAATGAAAAAGAATGTGTACAAATCACAAAAAGGCAAACTTCAAATGTGCTCATGTTTACTATTTTCGTTTCATATTCGTTAGATTCTATTGTACACTCATTTAATATTGTGCAGTTAAATATGAAAAAATCCCACGAAAATTTAATCATGTTCAATCAAGACAATAAGCTTTCGGATGACATGTCGTAGTGAAAATATATGGACCAGGTGGTATACTCAGTGGGTAATTTACTTCCGGAGTGCTGTTGTCGTAAATCGTTATATAAAATCGGCCGAAAACGTAAATACTTACAATTTACAGACCATTTGAAAAGTTTCAATGATTAAATAATTTTAAATGTTGGTATATGATAATATAAGGATAACCCATGATACCGAGGATATGGTAAGGTTGTAGACCCTGATAGGAAGAAAAAACCCGAGGATGCGAAGCATCCGAGGGTTTTTCCTTCCTATCAGGGTCTACAACTTTTTCCTTCCTATCAGGTTTTTCCTTCCTATCAGGGTCTACAACTTTACCATATCCTCGGTATCATGGGTTATCTGTATTATCAACCGTTTTTAAGTGTAAAACAGGCTTTTTACTTGGTATCGCGTTATATTGAGGATCTTGCGTATCCCTGGCGTTATATTGAGGATCCCTCGGTGATGTCAGCCTGTTAACAGCCGCGCTATATGAGTTTCATGTACCGTTGTTTCTCGTCTGTCCCCCTTAGCGCAGTAGGCTAAGGCGTCGACTCATTTACTACAAGTGATGGTGGATACGGGTTCGAGACGCACTTTCTGCAAAGCATTTGCTGTACATATTCTGTCGTAAACTTAGGACATTTTTCAAAATTAGTCTAAGTTAGTTTCTTCAGACATTTACTTTCAAGCCGTCATCTTAACAGATATATCAGGGTTTACAATCATTATAATTCGTTCTAACAGTGTTTGCAACTGTCTGTGTAAACCCTCCTGGAGGGAATTACAAGGTTGTAAGTCCCTCGTACCGGGTGATACGTTTTTTCACTCAAATAAGTCGATGAAATGTATTTGAAAAATAATGTCACCAATAGTCAAAGACCATCCTCTCTTTGGAAAATCAAGTTAAAAATGATTGTACATGGTTCGATAAAGCCATGGGAATTGTTTGTGTTATGCGAAATGATTAAATTGTGTTTACAATAAAATGGCCGCCATGCATTTTTTGCTTTATACGCAATACAGTTATAACCACTACGGATAATTGGTTTGTGTAATAAGATGTTTTACCCTCTAAAGTTAATATAAATGACAGAAACTATCAATATACATAGGAAATTTGAAAAAATATAATTTGAAAAAAACGTGCTACTGCCCCTTTAAGGCTTTCAGCTGATCAGTGTTAGTTTCAAACACTGTTTCATACCCTCATTTCATAATTTATGCAATTTGTCTCAGTATTTCGACATCTTTACACGTTTTTTTTTCTCCCATAACTCAAACACTAATCGTTCAAATGTTGAAACTTGGTACATATACTGGTACCGTAATCATTATTATCACTATGATGAGTACATCTGCCTTTCGTATATTTCATACCCTCATTTGCATATTTATGCAAATTTACTATTCAAAAATGACTTTTACTTCTATGGAGGGCAATATTTTTATGGGTTTGACAATTTGATAAAGATTAGTGCATTCATTCAAAAATAAAAACATTGCTACATCATTAAAGATCATCAGTCTACCGGTATATTGATTTATCATTTGCAAATTTGTGAATTTTATATAAATGAAAATATTTTATAATTAATACTTAGTTGTAACATTAGTGAAAATATGGAAGGTTTTTGGACATTTCATGCAATTCACAAAAATAATTGGCAAATTTTCTTAAAATGATGTCACATTGGAACCTGTGCACACAAAATGACAGAATATCTAATCTATATGCTATAGAGAATGAATTTCATTCCCTTCTCATCTGCCCTGTGTTAAACACTTTACAAACGAAGTACCTGAAACCATTAATATCATTGTTATCAGATACTAACATATTATCACTACAGAATTTTGCAAGGTACATACCGTAAATCCTTGAAAAATCGTCCCGCGATTATTAACTTTGACCAATTTGACCCGGCGATTATTCAAGGCAGGCGATTAATTGAGGCAGGCGATTATTTTTTTGGAAGCCAAAATATATATGTGAAATTTAAAAAAATCATAACAAAAACATCATTGCAGTATGTTTTAATTTATGAATATTGTAAACAAAGTGCATGTCATGAGGTTAATCATGGCATACATATATATGCTTATGCAGAAATACCTTTTAAAAAAGAGATAGCTATTGCTCTATTGACACTTGCTAAATTTTACCTGGGGATTATTACAGGTAGGCGATTATTTATTTCAAGAGGCTTAGACCCGGTGATTATTCAAGGAAGGCGATTGTTCAAGGATTTACGGTATATTTCGCTATGGATTTAAGAAAACAGATTGTTATAGAAACGAACTGTGCCCTGTGGACCTATCAGTACTAAGAATAAGGATTGATATGACTGAATATTATCTTATTGTTAAAGGCGCTGTACCATCATTTTCTTACTGAAATAAAGTGCTCTCACAAAAATATAACTGTCACCAATTGCTAAATAATACTTATATATCAATAAAAAGAGTTCTAAAACGAATGTCCATGGTTCGGTTAATCCATGCGCATCAATTTTCTATCGAGCGACCATTTAAATGTGTTCACATTAAAATGGCCGTTCGAGGAAAGTTCAAGTGTTCAGATTTGAGTTTTAGATATGGTACAATTATTGATTGGTCAAAATTCTTGCTATCTGAACTCTCAAAGTCTCATGAGACCTACAAATCTACTTATTACACTGAAGAGTTCCACACCACTGTCGCTTTATACATCGCCCCATTTTCTTCGAATACAGATAGCCGATTTTATGGATACAGCTAAGCGGGTCATGTAATGAGAAGTTTTACCCATTGACTTACCAATATATTGTATAAACTTTAATAATAAATGGCAAATTTGAGAAAACATAATATGCACAAAATTTGCTACAGTGCCTTTTACAAGTAATCAATATTTATTTATAACATTATGAATACATGAGAGACACTACCTGCAATAGTTCAGGCCCTTCTGGTTGAGCCCATAGCAGGACTCTATCACATCATGACAGTCAGGCACCCACAGTAGCACTGAATATCCAAACATCTCAGCCACCGAGACTTCACTAAAATTATGAATATGGAAAAATGAATTAACTAGACCAGCATCATGATTGAATTAAAATAACTTTGTTTTTCCAAACCGAAAGAATCTATGGTTTTGGTGGATTATCTCCCTTTGTTGTCTATACAGCGACCATCTTGTGAAATATTGATTAGTGTCAAAGTATACATACTGTCTGGCTTGTACTTCACTGTCTCAATCCCTCTCTCACGACTAGGCAAATTGCAGATTGATTGCAAAATATTGAAGGAGTTTTTAGTTTATTTGCCCTTTAATGTGTCTCAATAGTACAAACTGATCTTGTTTTTGTTTATGCTTTTTTTTCTTTAATTTCTAGAAATTGTCAGTGACAAAAAAAATTATGTTACAAAATCATAAGATGATATTGGTAAACTTTAAAGCTGAAAAATCGTCTTGTGACGTTATTTGTTTCCGAGCTATTTGCACTGGACATTAAATCTTTTAATCTGTAAATTTCAGCAGAAATTTGACGACAGATCTTAATGAAAGCAAGCAAGCTCAGTCCTGGATAGGTACATTTTGAAAAGAAGGGAGGAAATGTTTTTCTGAAAGGCAAGAGTAGTTTATGGTATGGGCAGTCTTCCGTCCGTCAACCTTTGACCTTTCTGACCTCTTCAAGTACTGCTGTCCATCACAAGCTGAAATTTTGCAGTGAGATACGTTGCACCTAGGAGATACGTGTATACGATAAGTGTTTATTTAAGTTCAAATCAGTTCACTTAACTTGAATATTCATCTCCATTGTCCAATCGCTAAATAAATCATAATTTAGTGTATCCAATTAAAGTACATGTGCAGAAACTGAAACTATAAGTCCAATTTACACAAATCGATACGTTTATGTTTATGTCGTCGGTATACAGAATCGACCATCAACCAAATGGTAATTTTCGGCAACAGTCAGTACTTCTTGATAGAATAACACCATTCATAACGTTTGGCACATGTGATCCCAACAACACAATGGATGTACCTTTAAAGGGGCACAAAAAACGAGTACCAAAAGGTCTTCAAAGCTGAAACGTGGTGTACATGCACCTTGGCCAATGGGGATCTTAAATTGTAGATTTGATGACTCTTTGACCCTAATTGAGAGTCACGAGCTATAAAAAACTATTTTCATACAGTAGGCTACCAAAAGCTCTGACAAGATGAAATGTTGTGTACTGATTCCTTGGCCAATGGGGATTCAAAATTGTAGATTTGGTGACCCCATGACCCCATAGTGTAGGTCTTTCTTGGGATCCAGTTCGACTCGTCCTCTGGTTAGCTGGTCGTCCTATGTCAAGCTCTGTCTTGTTGAAATCTCTCTGTTACCAGTGATAGGGCTCTAGTTAAGGGCTATTGAACCCTAAAACAAATAACATGTCATTATAGGGCCTGATTGACAAGATACTTCTTAATTATACCCCCGCTACGACGTAATGGAGGCAATCAGCTGTAATGGTAGCAGGTGAATATATATCAGGGAAGAGAGTCAGATGTAATGGTAGTAGGTGAATATTGATCAGGGAAGACAATCAGATGTAATGGTAGTGGGTGAATATGGATCAGGGAAGACAATCAGATGTAATGGTAGTAGGTGCATATGGATCAGGGAAGGTAATCGGATGTAATGGTAGCAGGTGAATATATATCAGGGAAGACAATCAGATGTAATGGTATTAGGTGAATATTGATCAGGGAAGACAATCAGATGTAATAGTAGTAGGTGCATATGGATCAGGGAAGGTAATCGGATGTAATGATAGCAGGTGAATATATATCAGGGAAGACAATCAGATGTAATGGTATTAGGTGAATCTTGATCAGGGAAGACAATCAGATGTAATGGTAGTAGGTGAATATGGACCAGGGAAGACAATCAGATATAATGGTAGTAGGTGAATATGGATCAGGGACGACAATCAGATGTAATGGTAGTAGGTGAACATGGACCAGGGAAGACAATCAGATATAATGGTAGTAGGTGAATATGGATCAGGGACGACAATAGGATGTAATGATAGCAGGTGAATATATATCAAGGAAGACAATCAGATGTAATGGTAGTAGGTGACAATTGATCAGGGAAGACAATCAGATGTAATGGTAGCAGGTGAATATGGATCAGAGAAGACAATCAGATGTAATGGTACTGGGTAAATATTGATCAGGGAAGACAATCATATGTAATGGTAGTAATTGAATATGGGTCAGGGAAGATAATCAGATGTAATGGTAGTAGTTGAATATGGACCAGGGAAGATAATCAGATGTAATGGTAGTAGTTGAATATGGATCAGGGAAGACAATCAGATGTAATGGTAGTAGTTGAATATGGGTACGGGATGATAATCAGATGTAATGGTAGTAGTTGAATATGGACCAGGGAAGATAATCAGATGTAATGGTAGTAGTTGAATATGGGTCAGGGAAGATAATCAGATGTAATGGTAGTAGTTGAATATGGGTCAGGGAAGATAATCAGATGTAATGGTAGTAGTTGAATATGGGTCAGGGAAGATAATCAGATGTAATGCTAGTAGTTGAATATGGGTCAGGGATGATAATCAGATGTAATGGTAGTAATTGAATATGGATCAGGGAAGACAATCATATGTAATGGTAGTAGTTGAATATTAATCAGGGAAGACAATCAGATGTAATGTTAGTAGTTGAATATGGGTCAGGGAAGATAATCAGATGTAATGGTAGTAGTTGAATATGGGCCAGGGAAGATAATCAGATGTAATGGTAGTAGTTGAATATGGATCAGGGAAGAAAATCAGATGTAATGGTAGTAGGTGAATATGGGTCAGGGAAGATAATCAGATGTAATGGTAGTAGGTGAATATGGGTCAGGGAAGATAATCAGATGTAATGGTAGTAGTTGAATATGGACCAGGGAAGATAATCAGATGTAATGGTAGTAGTTGAATATTGGTCAGGGATGATAATCAGATGTAATGGTAGTAGTTGAATATGGATCAGGGAAGATAATCAGATGTAATGGTAGTAGTTGAATATGGGTCAGGGAAGATAATCAGATGTAATGGTAGTAGTTGAATATGGGTCAGGGAAGATAATCAGATGTAATGGTAGTAGGTGAATATGGATCAGGGAAGACAATCAGATGTAATGGTAGTAGTTGAATATTGGTCAGGGAAGACACTCAGATGTACTGGTAGTAGTTGAATATGGGTCAGGGATGATAATCAGATGTAATGGTAGTAGTTGAATATGGATCAGGGAAGACAATCAGATGTAATGGTAGTAGTTGAATATGGGTCAGGGAAGATAATCAGATGTAATGGTAGTAGTTGAATATGGATCAGGGAAGATAATCAGATGTAATGGTAGTAGTTGAATATGGTCAGGGAAGATAATCAGATGTAATGGTAGTAGGTGAATATGGATCAGGGAAGACAATCAGATGTAATGGTAGTAGTTGAATATGGGTCAGGGAAGACACTCAGATGTACTGGTAGTAGTTGAATATTGGTCAGGGATGATAATCAGATGTAATGGTAGTAGTTGAATATGGATCAGGGAAGACAATCAGATGTAATGGTAGTAGTTGAATATGGGTCAGGGAAGATAATCAGATGTAATGGTAGTAGTTGAATATGGGTCAGGGAAGACAATCAGATGTAATGGTAGTAATTGAATATGGACCAGGGAAGATAATCAGATGTAATGGTAGTAGTTGAATATTGGTTAGGGAAGACAATCAGATGTAATGGTAGTTGGTGAATATGGATCATGGAAGATAATCAGATGTAATGGTAGTAGTTGAATATGGGTCAGGGAAGATAATCAGATGTAATGGTAGTAGTTGAATATGGGTCAGGGATGATAATCAGATGTAATGGTAGTAGTTGAATATGGGTCAGGGAAGACAATCAGATGTAATGGTAGTAGTTGAGTATGGGTCAGGGAAGATAATCAGATGTAATGGTAGTAGTTGAGTATGGGTCAGGGAAGACAATCAGATGTAATGGTAGTAGTTGAATATGGGTCAGGGAAGATAATCAGATGTAATGGTAGTAGTTGAATATGCGTCAGGGAAGATAATCAGATTTAATGGTAGTAGTTGAATTTGGGTCAGGGAAGATAATCAGATGTAATGTTAGTAGTTGAATATGGACCAGGGAAGACAATCAGATGTAATGGTAGTAGTTGAATATGGGTCAGGGAAGACAATCAGATGTAATGGTAGTAGTTGAATATGGGTCAGGGAAGATAATCAGATGTAATGGTAGTAATTGAATATGGGTCAGGGAAGACAATCAGATGTAATGGTAGTAGTTGAATATGGGTCAGGGAAGATAATCAGATGTAATGGTAGTAGTTGAATATGGGTCAGGGAAGAAAATCAGATGTAATGGTAGTAGTTGAATATTGGTCAGGGAAGACAATCAGATGTAATGGTAGTAGGTGAATATGGGTCAGAGAAGATAATCAGATGTAATGGTAGTAGTTGAATATCGGTCAGGGAAGATAATCAGATGTAATGGTAGTAGTTGAATATGGGTCAGGGATGATAATCAGATGTAATGGTAGTAGTTGAATATGGGTCAGGGAAGACAATCAGATGTAATGGTAGTAGTTGAATATGGGTCAGGGAAGATAATCAGATGTAATGGTAGTAGTTGAATATGGGTCAGGGAAGATAATCAGATGTAATGGTAATAGTTGAAAATTGGACCAGGGAAGACAATCAGATGTAATGGTAGTAGTTGAATATGGGTCAGGGAAGACAATCAGATGTAATGGTAGTAGTTGAATATGGGTCAGGGAAGACAATCAGATGTAATGGTAGTAGTTGAATACGGGTCAGGGAAGATAATCAGATGTAATGGTAGTAGTTGAATATGGACCAGGGAATATAATCAGATATAATGGTAGTAGGTGAATAGGGATCAGGGAAGACAAACGGATGTAATGGTAGTGGATGAATATGGATCAGGGAAGACACTCAGATGTAATGGTAGTAGGTGAATATGGACCAGGGAAGACAATCAGATGTACTGGTAGTGGGTGAATATGGACCAGGGAAGACAATCAGATGTAATGGTAGTGGGTGAATATGGATCAGGGAAGACAATCAGATGTAATGGTGGTAGTTTAATTTGATCAGGGAATACAATCAGATGTAATGGTAGCAGGTGAATATGGATCAGAGAAGACAATCAGGAATAATGGTAGTGGGTGAATATGGACCAGGTAAGACAATCAGATGTAATGGTAGAGGATGAATATGGATCAGGGAAGACAATCAGATGTAATGGTAGCAGGTGAATATGGACCAGGGAAGACAATCAGATGTAATGGTAGTGGGTGAATATGGACCAGGGAAGACAATCAGATGTAATGGTAGCAGGTGAATATGGATCAGGGAAGACAATCAGGAATAATGGTAGTATGTGAATATGGGTCAGGGAAGACAATCAGATGTAATGGTAGTAGTTGAATATGGGTCAGGGAAGATAATCAGATGCAATGGTAGTAGTTGAATATGGATCAGGGAAGACAAACAGATGTAATGGTAGTAGTTGAATATGGGTCAGGGAAGATAATCAGATGTAATGGTAGTAGTTGAATATGGGTCAGGGAAGATAATCAGATGTAATGGTAGTAGTTGAATATGGGTCAGGGAAGACAATCAGATGTAATGGTAGTAGTTGAATATGGGTCAGGGAAAATAATCAGATGTAATGGTAGTAGTTGAATATGGGTCAGGGAAGATAATCAGATGTAATGGTAGTAGGTGAATAGGGATCAGGGAAGACAAACGGATGTAATGGTAGTGGATGAATATGGATCAGGGAAGACACTCAGATGTAATGGTAGTAGGTGAATATGGACCAGGGAAGACAATCAGATGTACTGGTAGTGGGTGAATATGGACCAGGGAAGACAATCAGATGTAATGGTAGTGGGTGAATATGGATCAGGGAAGACAATCAGATGTAATTGTGGTAGTTTAATTTGATCAGGGAAGACAATCAGATGTAATGGTAGCAGGTGAATATGGATCAGAGAAGACAATCAGGAATAATGGTAGTGGGTGAATATGGACCAGGTAAGACAATCAGATGTAATGGTAGTGGATGAATATGGATCAGGGAAGACAATCAGATGTAATGGTAGCAGGTGAATATGGACCAGGGAAGACAATCAGATGTAATGGTAGTGGGTGAATATGGACCAGGGAAGACAATCAGATGTAATGGTAGCAGGTGAATATGGATCAGGGAAGACAATCAGGAATAATGGCAGTAGGTGAATATGGGTCAGGGAAGACAATCAGATGTAAGTGTAGTAGTTGAATATGGGTCACGGAAGATAATCAGATACAATGGTAGTAGTTGAATATGGATCAGGGAAGACAATCAGATGTAATGGTAGTAGTTGAATATGGGTCAGGGAAGATAATCAGATGTAATGGTAGTTTGTGAATATGGACCAGGGAAGACAATCGGATGTAAGGTGAAGTGATGTGAGTTGGGGTTTAACGCCGCTTTCAAGAGTATTTCATTTATATCTTGGCTGCTAGTATTATGGCAGGGAGAAAGCCCGCAACGCCATGTGTTTATGCATTGCGGTGAAACCTGCGAGCATCGGCTGGAACTAGCGAGCCATGGGTGGTACTACGCTGAAATTCAGTGTGGCATTGCACCCAAACCTTACTGCATGTAGAACAGTTCTCTACTGCAGACAAAGTTGTCCTGCCCCTGGCGGGATTCGAACCATTGACCTCTTGACTCGAAGTCGAATGCGCCAACCACTGCGCTATACCGCCCCCGACAATCGGATGTAATGGTAGTAGGTGAATATGGGTTAGGGAAGACAATCAGATGTGCTGGTAGTTGGTGAATATGGGACAGGGAAGACAATCAGATGTAATGGTAGTAGGTGAATATGGGTCAGGGAAGACAATCAGATGTGCTGGTAGTTGGTGAATATGGGACAGGGAAGACAATCAGATGTAATGGTAGTAGGTGAATATGGGTCAGGGAAGACAATCAGATGTAATGATGGTAGATGAATATGGATCAGGGAAGACAATCAGATGTAATGATGGTAGATGAATATGGATCAGGGAAGACAATCAGATATAATGATGGTAGATTAATATGGATCAGGGAAGACAATCAGATATAATGATGGTAGATGAATATGGATCAGGGAAGACAATCAGATGTAATGATGGTAGATGAATATGGATCAGGGAAAACAATTGTATGTAGTTGTAGCAATGTGTCCTAGGAAAGTGGAAATAATTCGGTATGTTGATAAAAGATGATGACACTCACCTTCATATAGCACGCATCTTGAGCTGTCGTTTATCTTCATGTGGCTCATATCTTGACCTGACGTTTCTCTTTGTATGGCACCCATCTTCACATGCCACCCATCCTCACATAGCACTTATCATCAATTGAAGCTCTTCTCCACATGGCATTCTTCCCCGCATGATGGTCAACGCCTCAGGCCTAACATCTTCACGTGATTATCTTCTTCATATTGCACTCATATTCACATGGCGCTCATATTCACATGATAGTCATTGCCATAGGCCTAACATATTCAAATGAAGCTCTTCATCATATGGTACTCATATTCACATGACGTTTAATTCACTAATCATTACACGAAACTTATCTTCATATGACCTTCATCTCACATGACACTCATCTTCACATAACCCACATTTTCACATGACGCTCATCTTCACATGACAGCTCTCAGGGCTATCCCAACTGTGGATAAATCGCTATCTCAAGTCGGGATATCCTATCTTAAGATGAGATAGCAGAACTTTTTAGAAAAATAGAGTTTGATGAAAAAACTGACTTTGATGAAAAAAATGACTTTGATGAAGAGACTTTTTTTATGAAAAATTATACCTTGATGAAAATACCGACTTTTATGAAAAGAATGAGTTTGATGAGAAAAATTATTTTGAAGAAAAAACATGATTTTGATGAAAAAAATGACTCTGACGAAAAAAACGACTTTAATGAATAAACTGTCTTTGATGACAAAACTGACTTTGATGAAAAACTGCTACTTATAGTTTAAACACCCCAAATGTGGATAGATTAAATCAATTTGGGCCAAAACAGTTTCATTACAGACATTGAGTCCATTTCATAATTACAACATAGATGTTAATAAATCGAGTATTTACAAGTAATGAAAACATCTTCTACCATTACATTCTAATACTTAATGGCGCTGTAGCACGCACTTCTTACTCAAGTAAAGCTACCTCACAAAAAGGTAAATACATGGCTAGATAAAACTCCTTAATAAATATAGGTAAAAAAACCAGTAGATGTAAAATAGGGGTTCTTCACCAAAATATTGTTTTACCTTATTTTATACGTTAAAATACATTAAAAACCCTCATCTTCCACTTTCTGGACCAAAAGTATTTTTAACGTATGTTATACATTAAAAATACCTCATCTCTCACCAGGGTTTATTGGCCAATATATTTGTTTACCCTATTTTATACTTTAAAATGCCCACCTTTGACATCTACTAATTATTGTGGTGGTGGTAGAACAGTATCCGATGGCACGATTAATAATTCCGCTTTAACAAAGCCTCTTCCCGGTCCATCTTGCAAGTAATAAAGCGTGGGTTCACCTTTTCAGAAACATATCGGCTAATTTCATATATTTTAAGAGACCATATGGGATCCGTTGCTCTAAATCTTTGACCACCCTCAAGTTCACCCGGTTGATATAAATATCTTACGTTAACTCTATCTAGGTGCAGAAGATTCAGCCACAACTTATTTCAATTTAATAGCTTTTATTGGTTTCTTATTTATAAGTCGAGTCTCTTCATTATTTATTGACTATATAACCTCAGGCAATCTAGTTACCCACTCGGTAACCTTGTCTTATCGTTCTTTAATTCCTGAGCATACTGATAACCGAATAAGTTCGGTTAGTGTCTCATTAAATCTCTCTACAAGAGCTTAACTTCTGTGTGCTTCTCTTTTACCCCTTCTAATTTTAACGTTATGTTTTGATAAAAGTTGTGTTACATCTCCCATAAACTCACGTCCAGGATCTACTTGAAAAGTACTAGGCCAGTTCAAAGGACTTCTTCTATATATTTTCTCTAAAGCTTTAGCTACTTCTATGGAGGTTTTAGTAGTTAATGGCTCTGCTTCCTTATATCTACTGGTAACGTCTACCACAGGTAACGCATACTTATAAGGCTTTCTTTTTACTCGGTCGAGAGGTAGAAATAGTAGGTCCACTTGATGATCTTCATTTGGTATCGATACATAATTTTTTTTTACCTTGGTACGTATTTAGGTGGAGGTAAATATATTTACCAAATGGCTTGTTTCATTGACCAATTCTTCGCTTCTGCCTTAGTGACCTTTGCAGCTTTAGCAAGTTTATCTACAGCTGCTAGGCCTTTCCAATATCCCTTGGGGCTTTAATAAATCTTTTCCCTTTCTGTATATATTTATATTAGAAAGGATCATTTCTCTAAATACCCATATGCGTATGTATTTACACCATCATTGGCAATCCACCTTTTCATATGTAATGGAGATTATGATGTCTTATTAAGTCGCATTGCGTACATGTTATGTCCTTCACTTCTCAAAGTATTCATTTCATGTTTAAAAGTTTTCGTATCGAATAATGCCTCTTTATACTGCTCAAAGTTGATATGATTCTTTACTACATACCTTTTAATTCCTTTAGCTTTCTTAATTTCGGTTTCAGATTTGTTAATACAATACATCTTTGGTCTTAATCCAACATATTCAGAAATAGGAACACCCGAACATTCACCCTTAAATTTATCTAAAACCTTCTTATTGTTTAAGCTGTGCAATGGGTGACCTTTATCATAATCACTAGTATCGTACAAACCAATGTTTTCTTTCATGTCACCATCGGTTTGTATCGCTAATAACAAAGAATCCGTATCGGTATATAAAACTTCTCATCTATTTCCATATTGTTTCTTCATCTCATTATAATAACAGACATACATTAAGTGTTTCGATAAGTCTAATATACTCATACCAACGTATATTGGTTTGTTCAATTGTATACTAGTCTTGTTCATATAACCCGGCCGCTAAATCATGGTCAAAGATTTTGAATTCGTTAAAAGCAGGACTAGCAATAACCTTCCTTAATGGTTCTTCTTTATCATTTGTCCTGAATAATCTTACGTTTACTCTTTTCCTTACATTTTCCACAGTTTTACCATATACAGAATTATTCATTAATTTGTAAAGGTTTTTCTCAAAATCACTAGTAGCTTTCTTCCTCAATTCTGTATTCAATCTAATATACGGCTCCATCCAAGGGCTCTGATTGAATTCGAGAACTCTGTCTACAATGAAAGATAGATTTGCAGATTTCTGTAATGAATTACGTATTTATTTTTATTCATCAAGTTGGGCATTAATTTCTCTACATCGGATAATTTTTCTCCATTTAATAATTTATTTTGATAATCGGACAACCATTCTTGTTTCACCTTAAGTCTTTCAGGTGCTAATGGGTAGGTATTATGATTAATATGCGTTTCTTTCGGGTATTCTAAATCTACTTCGTGAATTAAACCCTTCCCCGAATCTTTAGGTATATTCATAATATCGAGATCCTTATAGTGTACCCACTTAAACCCACCTGTAGGTAAATATTGACTCATGGCCCACCTGTAAAGGTTATTCTCGTCTAAGTAAAGTATATGACTCGTTGGCTTACTCGAATCATGTCCCTCGACATATTTATTGTTAGCCTTGCCATGTCTCCATGAGTTGCGTTTTGATATTTCTTTCATACGCGGCCGTACGCAATATACGCCGCTCATTGGCATCTTATAAGTTTTAGGTCGTTTCTTGTACGTCGGCATACGCATAGACCATTTCTATACGCATGATAGTTTTTGGCATGCTCAAAACCATGCTGCATACAATGATATGCAACTCATAAGGTATTCATACGCAATGCATCGATTTCCCATCGGTCGAGTGCGGTACACATACGTAATGGATACGTAGTGTGTATGCACTCCATACGCAGTATTTGCTGCTCTCCCGAACCACATAGGAAAAGCGTACACATAGCGTACTTGGACCGAATTTAGCACGCATGCAGAACGAACTCAAAACGAATTATACGCATCATAACCGTATTCTTTGCAATCGCGAAGCGTATTGTCCTTATGTGGAACTTATGACAAACATACACATCAGCACACATAACGTACATGCCAGACAACAGATCACCAAAGACGAAATGTCATCGATGCTGTTATTCAATATTAGTTGTGAGTCTAGATTTGATGTTCCTTAATCATTAATTTGTGTGCCATAATATATCGATGTAATATATTATTTTGAAAATAGAGCCAATGGCTCTATAGGTTATCAGACTTTGTCGGATTTATTTGCATGTGAAATAATAGGTTCATAACATAAATGTAATGACTCATCACATTCCAGTGCTTTTAAGCTCATTAGAAGAAGTAGTAAAATAATTCTCTATAACTCCAACTAAGTATCACTAACTCTCGTAAATTTGCTCTCAAGTCATTTTAGAATGCATCTTACGGTTTATGAAAACAAAACATTTGTACATATGCTTGATTGAGGAACTCTCTCTCTCTCTCTCTCTCTCTCTCTCTCTCTCTCTCTCTCTCTCTCTCTCTCTCTCTCTCTCTCTCTCTCTCTCTCTCTCTCTCTCTCTTCAACACAAATAATAACGAACTGCCTCTGCTGCCTCTGCTGTCTCTGCTGGCTATTGCACCTAGGCTACTTGTAGGTCACAAAGATCATTATATATCATATATATAACATGAAGCTCTGATTACAAGGTTCCACAGCCAAGAACCATGGTGCTTAAAATTTAACTCGTTTTCTCCCCCAGACGCACACACCTATTTATATATGTTAAAGGCTGTGATAATGAAAGATGATATAATTAATACCATTAGGGATGCTTTTGGATATTTCATCTAAGTCATAAAAGGAATGCGTATATATCTCAAGAGTTTCAGTATCGATTATTTCAATCAACCGTTTCTCCTATTCTCCCATATGACTGTGAAGTTTGGGGATTTATGTAAGCTAAATCTATGGAAAGGGAAACTTATTAAAAATATGCTATATGTGAATATGTCAACTCCATCAATATTCTCATATGGCGGGTACACTTAAAAGATATTCGGCTTGTCACGGTTATTAAATATTGGCCTAAAAGATTTTAAACTTCACCGGATCGATATATAATTTTGATATACAATGCATTATTGAACGCTTCAGATGAGAAACCTGGGATTTAAAACTTTATTGAGAGATATGTTCTTTAAGTTTTGTTTTGGATATATTTGGGTCACTGATGTTACTAATAGTGATGCTATTGTGAGAGAATTTACACAACGGGTTAAAGATATTTATTCCCAAATGTGGAATCATGAATTGTCAACTAGATTGTAGTTTCACATCAAATACCCTTTGCATACAAAATATTAAACTAATATTGATGTGAAGAACTCCAAAATTGCACTTACAGGCTTCCGTCTCGGCTCGCACATGCTTATGTTTGGGAAAGGAAGATGGTTGTGCTTAAAATTCCTTTTCTTTTTATATTATGTCTTTTTTGTAATAAAAAAAATAAAAGATGAATACCATGTACTCTTACTCCGTCCAAACTATTTAGATATGCGAAAATAAAAACGAACATATACTATTTGAGTAAAGTCCTACCTCAAAGTAAGTGAAAGTTTATTGGAAGTGCATTTATTTACTTTTTGTGATTTTGATTACGGTTCTGGAGAAAATGTGAGTCATCGATCTGGTACAACAAATAGTGATACGCAAATCGTGTCAATCTCATTCGCATCTCATACGCATCTCATATGCATCACATACGCATTTCATACGTATCTCACGCGCACATCTCATATGCTATATTCGCAAACTGTTCGCTTCAGGTGCGAAATAAGTAAGGAAAAGTACTAAAAATAGAACATTAATTTTGAGCGTATCGGTTGCGTATACAATATTTTGTATGCGCAACTCATACGCACTTACTATACGCTAAAGTGTGACAGTGCCCTAAGACCTTTCTGGTTAAATATGTGAATGTCATAGTTTTACTCCAGTTTTCCAATGAGATTTCCCAATCGTGAAATAATTTGCGGGGTCTAACTCGTATTGGGTTAAGCAAGTCTTTCTGAAAGTCAGCTAGCAATAATACATCGGTTTTTAGATACAGATCGTGATAATCTCCTAAATTTTTACAGTTGAATGAAATCCACACATTTTTACCGTGATTATAATCATCATCGCTTATATGACTTTCTGATAAATCATTATAGATACATTCAATAGATGGCAGTTCGGTTTCTTCAAACCTATCCCAATTATCCATATACGAGTATGGGTATACTCCCTTTTTCAATAATAAATGTTGTGTGAGTTTATGAGTTCAGTAATAGGGAAGTTATGATTAGCTTTAACCAAAGAATCTAACGACATTAGCAGAAACTGACAACTGTCTATAAAACAAAAGTGTCCTAAAGAAAATGATATTTATTTCTCCATATTATTAGGTATACATTTTATATCAGCATCAACCTTAGAAACTGACTGCATAATAAGGTTCGCATCATAAATTTTCAGATTGTGAATTACTATGGGAATTTTGATACTTTTATGTTTTAGTTGAAGAGCTGAACCACGGTAGTCTCCTGTAATGTGACAGTGATCGCGTACTTTTTTCCACTTTGAATTATCATAATCATTATCATTATCATTATCACTAAACCATCCGCCACAAATCCAGCATGTACCGCATGGGTTATCTAGCAAAAATACATCCTCAGTCAAAGGTTTCATAGGTTTTTTATGTTTTAATTGTTGTCTAATATTTTTTTCAACTGCTTGAAGTCGTATTTAAAATTCCTCCGCTGCATTTTGCCCCCTATAAATGATTGGTTCCATCGTTTTTCCATCACACCTTACCGCTACAAAACCAAAGCCACATGCTTCATGTTCCTGAGTTTTACAAGTAAAACTTTGACTATTATCAGGCTGTACATAATGAACTTTTTAATAAGACTCTCAAAATCGGGCTAAATAACCCAAGGTGCGGGCATCTGGTTCTTATGATTTTTAAAACAGAGAATATTACCCCCCTCTTTAAGGACATCAATTTTAAGAGCAGTCCTACTGACACTCTTGCAGTCACCTTTATGTTGTTGCAGTAGGTCCTCTCTAGAATACCCATGAAGACATCTTTCACAAAAGTATTTTTTCCCTTTGTATTTAGATTGATCGTGTAAAACTCTATTCAAATTCTTTTTCCACATATAGTGATATTTAATGTGTTTTTCATTATTAATTTGAACTTCTTTCTCTAATAGAAACAGATTAATTCTATGAATATTTTCATCAGCGGAACTATTCTAGTGAACGATGAAACCATCATTACTCAGATTATTCCTGAAAACAGTGGAAACTGTCTAAACCGGCACCCATCGGGACCGAACTTAAATGCCAGTTTAGACAGGTTGCCAGATTAGACAGGTTCGGTCTCTTTATAACATGACTACCGGGACCAAAAGTTGATGCCAGTATTGAAAGGATACCTGGTTAGGTGCCAGTTTTGACAGTTTTCACTGTACATTAATAGCCAAATTAGTCATATTTGCTTTTAATTTGTGAAATTGGAGTAGGAGTGTCTATACCAGTAAAATTAGAATATGACGATGGCCTATGGGGGTGTGAATCTGCTGGAAATAAGGCAGATCTAAAAGCCCATCTTAAACAGTTATCATCCTTATTCTTTACATTAATGATGGCCTTCATATCATTATAATATTTGGGTAAATCTAAGTAAGACCAACCTTTCAACGGATTATATTTCGCTACGTCTAACCACATTTTCTTTATACGATTTACAACCCACCCGGAACCTGGATGAGTAAACCTTTCCAATCTTTCTTGTACCACTTATTGTCATTTGGATAAAGATGTAGGAATATCACTCGAGTCGGTTTATACCATCTGTTCATTTCTAAGATAAGCATGCATTACAGTTTTCCCATCATCCTTACTGTGCCGAACTTTAAGTGCTAACTGGTATTTAATATTAGTTAAATTTTCTAATTCTTCGGCTAATTTTTCTACTATAAGCTTTTCCATATTTTTGAATAGTGTTAATAGATCCTTGTAAACAAGATACGTTACCAAACTACGTTAATACTTCCCAAAAGTTTTTGATAAATGAAACACATCTAGTTCAGGTTTGATTTCAGGTTTGATATCAAGTTCATTTCGAGGTTCATTTTTAGGTTCATTTTTAGGTTCATTTTGAGTTTTAATATATGTTTTCAATTTATTTTTAATAATTTTCATATGATAAATGGTGGACAGAGATACTCTCTTAAAAAAAGGAAACTGCCAACACCAAAAACCGTGACATTTATCTAACAATTCGACGACCTAATGCCATTTATTATAGTTCTAAAATCCTTAAAGGACTTTTTACACACTATGTTTTGACAGTAAATCTAATGAGAGTTCCAATTAGATAGGTATCAAATGTAGTATATACCTAACAATATTCAGGCACACGTAAAATATAATCATTCCTCTCACTGTAAGAGATTGCCGGGTCGTTTATATAACTCATAATAGAATAAACCTTTATTGATATAATGAATGTTTATGTCTTACATTTTAGCAATTTCTTTGTAACTTGTGTCAATATTAAGTAAGCATGAACTAAGCAAACACCTATCAATCCTAGTCTACGCTGACCTCTTTTAATTAAATTTAACTTTTTACATATGCTAATATATTTTTCTGCGGTTAATAATTGTATGTCGTTAATTATGTCATTGCAATGTCTTATAGAGTTGGCTGTGTTTATGACTAGGGATATTGATCAATCGAGTCTTAAAGTTTCTCCCTTTGAACTTTAGCAGTTGATAATTTCTCTAAAGCTTTATCGTGTCCTTCTCTCTCACCCTTATCCATTTTTGAAAATAGATAGTTACTTCCGGAGAAGGCCAAAGCATCAATTGCAATACTAGCCATTTTTATAAATAACGTAGGATACCCTTAAGGAGTGATAGCCTCTAAAGAGGCATTCACTCTTAAGGAATATCATTCGGAATATATTTATTTTTGACTAGATATTCTTTAACCATCATTGCTCCCCCAACATAAATCATCATCATTCAAATATCTTGGGGAAGGAAATCTAATTTTTGCGTCCTCGTTTTAATGCCATTTTGCTTAATTTTGCCGAACCTGCAGCTAGTCCAGTTACTATTGCAGCATGGTAAAGGGTATTTACGATATTCTTTTGTTCACTCATATTTTATATATCATATACCTTTTTCTTAAAGGGGGTCTTATCGGTACTGTTATCAGTACCTGACTTGGTTAACTTTGTGTATACAAAAGCTATACCTATACCTAAAATGCCTATTATGATGGGAAGAGCTCGATTACCATGATTTAAAGCTTTTGTGTCACGTTTTAATTTTAACCATAGCACCCTTCTTACCAGCTTCTACCTTTTTAGGTTTTTTTGTGACTGTGAGTTTTTGTTGAGGTTCATCGCTAAGTTGAACATCCTCATTAGGGTTTATGGGAAGTGCTAGATTTATTGCTTTTGTGTCACGTTTTTTTTTTTATCATGGCACCCTTCTTACAAGCTTCTACTTTTTCAGGATTTTTCGTGACTGAGTTTTTGAGGTTCATCGCTTGGTTGAACATCCTCATTGGGTTGTATTATCTTCAAGGTATTCGATATCTTTATTATTTAAACTTATATTCTGAAAATCGCATTTCTAAGACTTCAAGTCGACTTGCTTAGCAGTTGTAAGCATCATTGTAATATAAGCCAGGTACAATTCCCACTTAGAATAAAGGTCACAACAAATTTGATTCTTATCAATATCGATGAATTGGTCTTCATTAAGCTCTTCGAGTAGCTGTGTTTTACTATCAGGAGTGATACTGAAGAAGTGACTGATAGCGTTGGAATATAACCATTAATGATAATGAAAGTTATAAATTTAAATTGTGGTCAATAATGGTCCAAATGTACATACATCTTTCCAGGGAAACAACTTAACGATTGTTTGAAACATTTTCATGAGAAATTCAAGAATTAACCTACCTTGTTCATAATCGATGACTGCAGCTCTGAAAGGGACTTAACTCGAAATAAAGCCGAATTATCTAAGCTAGCGTTGTCAGCCAGGCATACTAAACATAGTGTATGGATTCTTTCCTAGAAATATAATTCTATACGCACAGATTTCAGAGAGCAGATTCGCTGGATTTGCCTATTTAAGTGTAAGAATAAAGATAATTTTGATGATTGTTTACGAGAGAACTATGTTATTGAAAGTAAATACGAAATAGAAAAGGTTAGAAAACAGCTGAACGGGAAATACTCCAAACTGATCCTATGCACTGACACACCACCATGGTATAAAGTGCTAGATTGGCTTGATTTTTGCTTGATTTTTGCTTGATTTTGCTTGATTTTTGCTTGATTTTTGCTCGATTTTTCAAACACAATTGCGTTTGAAATCAATTAAAATTATTTTAACTAATAGATAGCTGATTCAAACCTACCATTATTGATAATCAATTTAGCATCCATGATGACGTACATATAAGCATTACTGGTCCAGGTGTTTCTGCTTCTTTAGTTATTGCTATCGTCATTCCTTCACTAGCATTCTCAATTCATCTACCAGAACCGTGTAATTCATCGTCATCGGTTGTCCTAAGATCAAGCCATAGAGCATACATGTCGGTTAAGTATTTCCCAATATTCATATCAGTAAGTCATAAATCTTTCATCATCATATTCGATAATGGATGGCGTTTTATGCTGGGAAGCTTCTTAATTTCATCCCATAAGTTATATTTACACATATCTTGACTGTAGAACTGGTTTGGTACTCCTCCGATGGTCATTTGCATGTTATCAATTTTAGGATGGTAAAACGATTCAGTTCAAACCCGGAGGTGGGCTGTTTAAATAATATCAAAACTCCTTTCATAGACTAAGCTGGTACATTGATATTAATATTCCACATCTTATCACTTTTATTCATAGGTATCATATTATGTTGAAGTATAAGATCGTAGTGTATTGGTATGGAACTATTATAGATCAAATGGATTTCGTTGGCTAATTCTGACTCCTTGACTTTATTAAGTTCCAATGCATTATTCGTAATTTCATACTTCGTATCAGGTGCTCCTATAATTACATTCTTATACTCATTAAATGTCATTTATTTATTATTATATAAGTTTATTGTAGATCGAGAAGATGGAAAGCCTACACTAAAAAATCACCCTAAAGTGAACTTATGTTACCAAAAAGATGATAAAGGTAATAAAGAAGGTGATCCTCTCCCTCTTAAAAATTTACAATGAAAACTAGGGATAAAAGTTATTCCTGAAGAATTAGGGTGCGTAGATTATAAGACTCCCACACAAAAAAGAAAACTTCCAGAAAGGACTCAGAGAGAACTTCAGAGCTTGATCAGGCCATGAAAACTCAAAGAGGGGAACTAATTATTAACTTAGCTAAACTAACACACCTGGATAGAGAACTAGAAAACGAAAAAACTAAATTAACTCAAGCAGAAGACCAAAGACAAACTGGTCAAATAGGTTAAAATAGCTTAGGAATAAATAAGCGAGTCCTACGTTCACAAATTCAACGTATAAAACAGACTATTAGACAACTCTTAGACGAAGATGAATCGTTAGGTGAACGTCTTCGGACATTATTCCGAGAACAGGGTATAACAATAACGTATATTATAACAACGATAGGGTTTATAATTTCAACAGTGGTTCTCGCCGTAAAAGGAGGTCCCACAGGTGGGCCAGTGCCACCATCACCTTGTAAGAAACCCAGCAAAATTAAGGAGTGATTATGATATATAAGTCAGACATTATCAAAATTAGCGGGGAAGGCTGCAGCAGTTTTACCAGGAATAATAGAAAGTATTTTATCGTGGCTTTTAACCTTCTTGTCTATAAAAGCGACTTGGTTAAGTCAAAATATATGGGCAATAATGTTAGGTATTGGAGGTATAATAATTGTATACATAAAAACTAGAATCGCCAAATAATGAATAACCCAACTGCTACCCCGCCGAGTATGATTAAAGTTTAAGTATTAACATGCTGTTGGCTAACATTTCTTAGAGGAGAGCCTGAATTTTTTAGGGTAGAGCTGGAATGTTTATTAATGGGCAAGCGCTTTGATTTAACAATAGTATTTATAGTTTGAGGGAAAGTCTTATTGATTTCAGCATTTGTACCCAAACTTCTACCAGCACTCGCGATGATAATTTTATTATTATAACCTTTGACTTGATCTACCTTTAGTTTCATATCACTAGGGCCCATATATAAACCTATCGCGAAAACATAATCTACCTTTGAACTGGCATATTGTAATACGTCTTGATATCTTTTTATAGAAGCAGGAATATCTACTGGTCTGGAAAAAGCATCCTCTACATTTGCAATGAACTGTTTAATATGCTTACTTAATCCTCCGTAATTCATGGCATACGCATCTCTTTTATTAAAATTTAATTTAGGTTTTGGTTGTGGTGAAAAGAAACATTTAGAAGGTGAATAAACATCAGAAATGTACCAGCTATCGTGATCTTAACCATAGCTGTGTACAAATATGTGTCCCATCCCATTATTCTTTCCATGTGAACGCCAATCAGTAGTCGTTAAGACACCAAATTCATTACAGATACGTTCATATACTCTGACATTGTATGGGTTACTGTTGGCATCCCATGCTTTATCTCAAGGTAATGGTACCTCCATCACGCTTAGAATATGCCTAACTTGATAATATACATGAAATAAAAATATTGCCTTCGTTAAGCCTCTTTTTGAAGAAAGATGATCTTTATACGATATAAAACACCCTGACGTAGCACACCACACAGCGAAATGCAGTTGATTTTGCCAAAATTGCATGGGGTTATCCTTCCATTTTTCTATTTCAGCTTCATAAGAATTAGTAACCTCATAATTTTCGAAATTGAAATTAGAACCCTTAGCATCTACCCATATCGATTGAGTTGGAAGGGTTATTTCTTTTTTAGAACTGGTAAATTCGGTTTTATAATGAGGATGATGTGCAAGGTATTTAAAACTATGTTGGATTATTTTACCACCTGGATTATAAGAACCGTATACACCACCAGCTTTATAGCTTGCCTTATCGTTATACTTGTAGGCTGTCATTTTTATTATTTAAGATTATATGTTGAAATAATAAAATGTCTTCTCCGAAGCCAGAAATGTATATACAGTCAGGCCTCGATAATCCGAACGCTTCCGTTTTTCATCAAAAACGTTCGGATAGTGAAATGTTCGGACTACTGAGTACTGAGGACTACTAAAGAGATTAGTTTGGTTACATCTTCCTACCGTTCGGAAACTGCGAGATTCGGATTATCGGAGGCCGGATTATCGCGGCTTGACTGTAACTATCCCCAACTTTGAGAATGGACAAACGTTCGAACTTACTAGAGCTATAGACAATACTGATGGAGAGATGCGAGTAGGATTATCATATACTATCCTAAATGGTATAATATAAGTGAGGGGAATAATGAGTTTATGAAGGGGAATATCCGTCACTATTCCGGATGGTTATTTTAATGTGTGTATGTTAAACAATTACTTTAAAGAGCACGGTTGTAAAGTACCCATAAATACGGCTAATGGTAAACTATATATGTACTAACACTTTGAAAAGTTTACAGATGCAGAAATTATATTACCAGCCCCATTAGCTAAAACTTTCGGGTTTGATTCCTCGATATATATTATGGGCATTCATCGCACAATCTCTTAACCTAAATTGGTAACATACAAAGAACTTTGCGTTCATTTAGATTATATTAGTACTAGCAATAATATTTTCAGAGAAAAACATTCGTCCATTTTGAGAATTATTCCCGTGGAAAATGAAAATTTAAACAGCGGAAAATACGTTTCATTTACTAATATTCAATATTAAAGACTTAAGGTCGGGCAAATACCTAACTTAACAATCTCGATATTAGACACAGAAAATCAACTAATAAATATGGGTTACATGACGCTTACATTGCATTTCTTAGTTTGAATAACCTTATTTCTTAGGTTGAATAACTGGATTTAAGAGAATAAATAACTAATAATAAAGATGACAGAGTCAAGCTGGCCGCGCCAAACAATTGACAGATGTTAGAATACAGCTTTATCAGATTTAGGTGATGTTGAAGAATTTTATTACATAAAACATATGCCCTTCAGTTACCAAATTTTGGAGTTTACAAACGAAAAGAAGTTGGTATAGGAGGAGGGGTAGATACTTTTAAAGGCACATCCCTTGTGTTGTTTGGAGTCACATTTGCAAAAAATTTTAAATTGTGTTATTTTGTCGAGAAGAACTGAATGGTGCCGAAAATTACAAATTTAATGACAGTGGACTGAGTATAGCGACGATATAAAGGTAAAAGTATCGATTTCTGATCGAAAACCGGACAATGCACCACATGTAGCGCGCGTCAATCAGTCAAACGTAATTTCGGAAACTTATTTACAACAGATAAATATACAAGTTTGGATTTATAATGTTTAATAGGTCTTACAACTACTGTGCGTGTAAATGGGACATATAGTTTAGGTTTCTGGACATGTATAATTGTGTTACTTGATTTTATATGGAAACTAATAATTATGATATATTTGGAGATTGGGGATTAATATGCAAGTTGAGTGAAATACTTTGAACTAAAATCAGCACATCGTATGTTGGCACGTATTAAAAACAAATAAAATTTTATGAAACACAATAGATGTATCTTTAATGGTGATGGTGATGGTGTTGATGATAAAACATATGAGTTTTTTTTCAAAAACGGTAATTATAATAAAAAAAAGTGTTGGCTGAGACTTTCGATTGTAAACAGAACAATGGAAGTGCATTAGTATCTTATTCATCAAATAAAAAGAAAAGCGTGCAAATTTTTAATTATGATGGGTTTGGTTTAGCTAGAAATAGAGACATTGATGCTGATATTCCAGTTTTTCTATCAATTTTTGAAGAATTTGACCAAAAGAATTACTGTGAATATATTTACATAGAGATGCTTTTAGGGACTGTACCCGATGATTTTTTAACAATATTATAAGCCTTTTTATATTTTTATAACGACCGATAATATAACTAATAATTTAGAAGGTGAGGTTACAGTGCAACGCCCTAATGGGAGTAGGATCAAAATCATTAGATACCTATGCATAATAATGCAGTTTTTAAAAGATTAATGTGTATTTCTCAACCAATTTCAAAAGACTATTTACGTGCCTTTAAGAATTAGTTCCTAATATAATAAATGAGATCCGTATTATCAATAAATGATGTGGAAGATTTTCGGTAAAATAGATGTAACGAGATGAAAAATCAGATAATTAAAGAGAATGATTATTACAAGAAGTGTGAAGACAATTATAACAAAATAGCTAATATGACTGAAGGATTAGACACATCTATGGTCACGCTCAGTGCAAGTTTAGGGGCAGCTGGAATCGGTGTGTTATCTACCGTTGTAATGGCGCCAGAAACAATTGGATTGGAAGCTGGTGCGAGTGTTAGCTGCATTCTAGGATTAACATTAAAAGTCATTTCACGAAAGTTAAGGGCCGAATATAAAAAATACCAAGAAATTCGTCTTTCATTAAACTCTAAGTTAATGAATATTTCTCATCTCATTTCCAAAACATTAGAGGAAAAAAAATTAAGTGATGAAGAGTTTACTTTAATTTCTAAAGAGATATCCGATTATTACGAATTAAAACATAAGATTAAAGAATCAACTGTCTCCAAAGAAAGCATATTACAACTATTTAGACGCTAAGTTCTTTTATATAATTCATGTACAAATTGTATATGAAAAATATGTACAGGTACATACTTGCAAGATGGAGGCTTTGTTAGAGAAGAATTATTAATCGGATACAGTTAAAAAAAGTGAACATACCTTCTATCCCAGTCATTTCGGCTAGTTCAGTTTGTTAAACCTCATCAGGCTACCTTGCAGGCAGCTATAGCCCTCTCTGAATATCAGTCATATCTTGAATGACCCCCTAGAGGAATATACACCTGAAACATCTGGGTGCTCATAATGATGCGCATGGCAAAAAGTTGTCATGCTTATGGCAAGTGTCCGTATTTCAATTTATCGTGACAACTTTTTGCGACGCGCATTATTATGCGCACCCAGATGTTACAGGTTTTAGTCCAAATGAAGTTAATTAAGCAGCTATTATTGATTCAGTTGTCTCGTCATGTCTAGAAAATCTATGGCTTTTGTAAGTATATTGATTTATGTTGAGGTAATTGTAATGTATGAGAATGATTAATACTTAGAGACAGCAATTATTGATCCAGTTGTCTTGCCGTGTCTAGGAAATGTTATGGCTTTTGTAAGTATATTAATTCATGTTGGAGCAAATTTAATGTATGGATTGATTAATATTCTAAGTATTGATAGTCAGATACAACTGTTCAGTGTGTTACTCTATATCATACGTTTGAGCCAGAAAGTGAAAGATTAGGTATTTTAAAGTATAAAATACGCTTGAGCCATAAAGATGAGGTATAAAATAAGGTAAAACAAATATTTTGGTCCATAAACCCTGGTGGGAGATACGGTGTTTTTAACGTATAAAATACGTTAAAAATACGTTTGGTCCAGAAAGTGAAAGATGAAGTTTTAACGTATTTTAACTTGTAAAATAGGGTAAAAAAATATTTTGGTCCAGAAGCCCTTTTTTACATATACTAAAACGAATGTACATGGTTAAGTTTAGTCCATTTCCCTTTGAGTGGCAATTTTAATGTGTTCACATTAAAATGGCCGCTCGAAGGTAGTTCAAGTGATCTGACTGATGTTTGGATACATAAACAGTCAGAGTTCAATTTAAATTATTGCACCATGATGGAATGGTCATTCATTTTGCTGTCTTAACTCTCAAATTAGCATCAGACCTACACCTAGCCCCTCACATTGAAGAGTTCCATAACACTGTCGATTTATAGGTCGCATTATTTCTTCAAGTACATATAACCATTTTCTATTGATATGGTTTATCGGGTCGTGTGATAAATTTGGTTTACTCTCTGACGTAACAATATATGGTATAACTTAAACAAGAAAAGGACAATTTGAGAATGTGTTTGTTGAGAAAACTGTGCTACAGCGCATTTAATGAGGTTAGGGCACTGTTTAGCAATCCCAACTGTTGATGGATCCCCAACCCACCAACCTTAACATGCTTTTAATGATTGCACAAAAGATTATCATAAAGAAGCTATTTAAGATAATTTCAATGTTACATTATTAGAATAAATGAAGTTAAGTGCCGGTTAGTATAAAGTTAAGCTAACCCAACTGTGGATAGATCACAAACACACACAGTTTAACATGAAAACGCTATTAAAGACATTCTTTTTCAGAAATACGTAAACTATTATCATAGATATAGTGCTTAGATGTTAAAACATGCACATGTAACAATACACTATTAAAATAAATTAAGTTTTATACCAGCTAGTCTAAGGTTAAGCTATCCCAACTAAGGATATATCCCAGGAACACACAGTTTAGAATGGAAATGCTATTTAAGATAGTATTTGTCTTAAATACATAAACTATTATCATAAACGAAGCGCTTAGATGTTAAAACATGCTCATTTAACATTTCACTGCAACACACAGCAACCATGGCTTTGCAGGCTTTCTTCCTGCAATAACACTACCAGCCGTGATATGAGTGAAAAACTCTCGAAAGTGGCGTTAAACCCCAACTCACCTCACCTCAAAGCATTAGAAACCAAGTGTTTGCCACTAACATGGCAATGTCCCCCGCCGTTAAAATTGAGTTTAGTAAGACACATCATTTGGTCAAGTGTCATAGTCAACTTGAAAATAAGGTGAAGGTCACCAAAATCGATTGTTGTCTGCCTCATCCCTTAATGTAGACTGACACCAACTTTGACAACTTTGGGTGCTTGGGTTCATGAGATATTGCGTTAACAAGAGTTCAAAAAAGTGGTCAAAACATTGTTGTGACCTTAGAAATAAGGTAAAGGTCATCAATATAGACTGTCAGCAAATATTAAGACATTATGTCTAACTCGCCAATATAGGCTGTCAGCAAATATTAAGACATTATGTCTAACCGGTCATGAAATATCATGTTAACAAGAGACAATAAAGTGGTAGAAGTGTTTTGGTGACCTTGAAAATATGATCAAGGTCACCAAAATGGGCTGGTATCTGCGTCATCCCCCAAGTAGTCTGGCACCAAATTTGAAGACTTTGGGTCCATCCAGCCATTGCGTTAAGTTAAGAGTTCGAACAGTGGTCAAAGTGTCACGGTGACCTTGAAAAAAATGTTAGGTCACCACAATCGACTGGTGTCTGCGTCTTCCACCAATGTAGGCCGACACAAATTTTAACTTAACGCAACGCCTTTTGAGATATCGTGTTAACAAGAGTTTGAAAATTGGTCAAAGTGTCGTGGTGACCTTGAAAATAAGGTCAAGGTCACCAAATTTGAAGACGTTGGATAAAACGCTTCATGAGATATCGCGTTAACAAGAAATGTGACGTAAGTACGTACGGACGGACGTACGGGCGTACAGACGCCGCTGAATTCATATTCCCCCGTTCTGCGTTGCGGCGGGGGACAACTTCACCCTGCGAACGCTGGAGTGAATGAAGGCGCGCTATGGAGCTTCCGGTATTTCTATGGTCACTGAATATTCATGACCTAGCCATCGCAAGACGTTTCACCCGAAACTGTGTCTGCAGGGTATTCTTAGTATTTCATGTCAAGCTTGTAATGGCCCTGAACAGGTATGATTCATGCCTCAATGTCAGCTTGTTCTAGTGACTGATAAGAGGTATGAACTCTGGCTTGTTGTAGCATTGATTTAGGGGAACTATAAATGTATTGCATGCTGTGTCATGTGCACATTTGACTGTCTCCAATTGAGAATAAGACCCGGTCAAGCTTGTGTAACTTGTTTGTGACTGTCAAAGATATCAAATATAACTACAAAATAGCTTCTTGATAAAATATAGAATACAAAGGTAATTATTTTTATTAACTTAAAAGTGTTTTCTGAGTGATTTTACACATGTTAATGTTCACCCGTGTTGCAAGACTGGTAGCAAAAATTCCAAACAGGTTTGCTTATTTTGAACGTTTATGTACATATAATTTAGTATAAGATTTAAAGTAATAAGATTTAAATGACCCTTTTTGACAAGACAATAGTTCACATTAAAATAACGAAATACCTATCATTTTTATGCATAGTTTAGAATCCGTAAAATAGAAGTAAAACAGTGTTTTACCATATCCCTACACCTTTTGATGATGGGATATATAAATTGCAAACTTGATAATCATGGGACCCCAGTATTTATTTATAAGTTCTTCTAACTACTTGTGTGGTCTGTTGTAACAGAACGAAACGGGGACATTGGAATAGCAAGTTATCAGAATATTAATGATAGATTGAAAACTCTGACTGTATATCCATGATATAGGACAGTCGATCTAAATTTATTTTAGATTGAAAACTCCCTACTCTCTCAAGAAGTATATAACTTCTCGAGTAACTCCATATGTTATTGTGCCCTGTGGAAATGCATATTTTGTGTACATGTACATATTATATAAATTTGTATGTATTTTTGTTGGTGTGTACTTCGATCACTTTTGGTGTCATTGTATCTGATTGAATTTAAAACTAGTAGTTATAATATCCGTTTCCTCTAAACACATGTTTAACAAAGACATTTAACATTAAGATCTTAAAATCTTTAACGTGTGGCTGCATCATGAGTTTAAAAGTGATTGTTGAAAATACTAAGTAGGTTAAACTTCACACTCTGTTAGGCTTATAGATGCTAAGTTAGATTTCATTGACGGTATGACTGACAGGTTCTTCCTACAATACAGGTTTTAGAACACTTCATGTAAGGATAAAAAAATTCAATGTTTCTCGGTCACTTTTTTCTTAAAAGTTATGAGGGTGGTAGTATTTTCTTTTTACTTCTTGTTGGAAATAATAGTGCCAAAGGAAAAACACATTATGTTTTTCATCAGAATAAAGCTTGGAAATGCTAGAAGTATACAAAACAGAAGCACATCCATTATTGCAGACAATTTAGTTGGTACGTGAACAGATTTTTGGATTAGCAAACATGATGCAGCAAATTCGTAATTTATTGTTGTAAATGACAATAAAAAGTTGTCACGTGCACAAATAAAAGTGATGCGCTGACGCCAGAGAAACTGTGCATGTTTCTATTACAGGGAAAATGAAAGAAACAACACGTGTGTAAATCAGGATACAATATTTTATTTGAACAAACTCGTTGAGACTGGTTTCCATATTCCCGCTACATGTTGTAAATTTAATCAAACGTTTAACAGATTACAAATATCAACAACAAGATAATAAATAAACCCACCAGGACGTATTTCAGTAATTAATGTAATTAATCTACCCAGCTGATTGTAACATGTTCCCGCAGTGAAACTTCACCTTGGTGTGTCAATTGACGTCCTCTAGTCCTTGAGTCCGCTTTATAGCTTAGAAGTGTAACAGTGTATGCGTTTTCTGAACATTACTTAAAGGGGTACAATACTGTAGAAGAAGTGAGATGAAATTTAACAGAAAGAAAATCAGTTAAGACAGGGTCTTTAGTACTGGCTTACATATTCCAAGTTCTTCTTTTGATAACAAAATTCCAACTGTTAAATACATTACACTTTAGTCCGGGACATAGACGATATAAATATCACTTAATCTCCATGGTTTTGATAATAATTCAAATATTTAATATAAATAAAATAAAAACGATATCATGTTGGTACTGTTCATTATATATGTTAGGAGGTTTAGATATAAAATGTTAATCTGACGTCGTTACATACTATCGATTATGTGTTTTAGTGGTTTTGTAAGAACATGTAAACATGGCGTCGTTTCTATAATGTAGATTATGTATGTTTCAGCAATATAAAAACAAAAATATTATTTTTTATTTATTTCTTTTTGTGATACATGCACATAACAATTTACAAGTGACATTATGAGTACAACATATTACAATAATACACCTGAATTCTAAGTAATCAAACCCTCCGTTTTGTGTTACAATGTGTGAGGGTTTTCAGATGAGGAGGAACAGAGGTAAAGAAAGAGTGATGTTTTTAATTAGTCAAATGGTACATGACAAGTTGACCAAAATGTCATACATTTGGAGTAGTTACATGTAGAATAAGCGTTATATTTGTTGATATTGTATGTTTACTGAATGTCATTTTTAATGTAGGTTAAATTTGGTTTCAAGCCGTTTTGTTTTTGTTTTGAAAATGGTGTACTTAATGGTTGTGATTATTGTGTTAAGTATTCTGTTCCTATATTCAGGATATTCAAGACAGATTTTTCTTTTTGATAGATTTATTTTTGCTTGCGTTCGTGTCTCTATCCATTATTTCGGTTTCTCCAAATATCTTTAACAATTGGACATTCGAAAAAGAGATGACTTATTGTTTCTGTCTCTTCCTCACAGAAGCTGCATATATTTTCGTCTTTATATTTCATCTTATATAGCAATATAAAAATGTGTAAACCAGTGTCCCCCATGCTATCTAACAATTCTTTGTTTTGTTTGGACACTGCATATATCAGGATCTCTATTTGAGATGAATATATCACTGTCAGATAATTTTTTATACTCTTACATATTGCACAAGGTGTGTTAAATAAATCATTAATAAATCATTAATCTGCATACCTGCAGTACTCTCTACGAGAGGGGCAAGTGCATATAAATCTGCCACATGCCATGGGTCTCATATTTCTTTCTGCTCGGTGCTTGACTACCCGAGTATGTTTGTTTCAAATTGAAACCACTCGTTTACAACGTGTTACTTAACTGTTTTGTAATCCAAGTATATATTTTTAAAATAACATTAAAAGTAAGTTTCTCTGAAATGTGTTATGCTTGTTAAACACATTTTTAATCACTTCAAGGTTGAGTCAACGAACTTGAAACTTACCCCTGTACATAATGTACTCATCATTTGGTAAAGGTCAAACACACTACAATTCAGAATTATGATAAGTTATCATTGCATAAAACTATTTCTGCCACTCACTAACGTGATATCAGCATATACGGAAAGTATCGGGAGTTATAATGAAAGTTAAATTGCTCAAATTAATGTTGATGTTTTATTATATGCTATTGAGATTATAAGAATGATAATCTTACACAATATGACTAGGAATTGTATCAACAGTAAAGTTGTTCAATTGACTAATAATCTTGAATGCAAGAGCCACCCCATCAGTCAACTTACATCACAGAATGAGATACTACACCCAGTGCATTGTAAGGAATGATGTTTTTTAAACTGTGTGTTTCTGGGATCTATCCATAGTTGGGATAGCTAAACTTTAGACAAGCCGGTATCAAACTTCATTTATTTTTATATTTTAATGTTAAAAGTAGGTGTTTTAACATTTAAGCACTTCATTTATGATAATAGTTTATGTATTTTAGAAAAATAATGTCTTTTATAGCATTTCCATGCCAAACTGTGTGTTTCTGGGATCTATCCATAGTTCAGTTATCTAAACTTTAGACTAGCCGGTATCAAACTTCATTTATTTTTATAGTTTAATGTTAAAAGTAGTGTTTTAACATCTAATCACTTCATTTATGGTAATAGTGTTGTTTTTTTTAAAGAAAAATAATGTCTTTAATAGCATTTCCATCCTTAACTGTGTATTTCTTACATCTATCCATAGTTGGATAGCTGAAATTTAGACTAGCCGTTATCAAATTTCATTTATTTTAATAGAGTTATGCTAAATGTATGTGTTTTATCATCAAAGCACTTCATTTATGATAAAAGTTTATGTATGTAAGAAAAATAATGTCTTAAATAGCATTTCAATGCCAAACTGTGTGTTTCTTGGATCTATCCATAGTTGGGTTAGCTAAACTTTAGACTTGTCGGTATCAAACTTCATTTATTATAATAGTTTATGTATTTAAGAAAAATAATGTCTTTTATAGCATTTCCATGCTAAACGGTGTATTTTTGGGATATATCCACAGCTGGGATAGCTAAACTTTAGACTAGCCGGTATCAAACTTCATTTATGTTTATAGTTGAATGTTAAAAGTAGGTGTTTTAACATTTAATCACTTCATTTATGATAATAGTTTTTGTTTAAAAGAAAAATAATGTCTTTAATAGCATTTCCATGTAAAACTGTGTATTTCTCACATCTATCCATAGTTGGATAGCTAAACTTTAGACTAGCCGTTATCAAATTTCATTTATTTTAATAGTGTAATGTTAAAAGTAGATGTTTAAACATCTAAGCACTTAATTTATTATAATATGTTATGTATTTTAGAAAAAATAATATCTTTAATAGCATTTCCATGCTAAACTGTGTGTTTCTGGGATCTATCCATAGTTGGGTTAGCTAAACTTTAGACAAGCCGGTATCAAACTTCATTTATTTTTATATTTTAATGTTAAAAGTAGGTGTTTTAACATCTAAGCACTTCATTTATGATAATAGTTTATGTATTTAAGAAAAATAATGTCTTTCATAGCATTTCCATGCTAAGCTGTGTGTTTCTGGGATCTATCCACATTTCGGATATATAAACTTAAGACTAGCGGGTATCCAATTTCTTTTATTAACAGTATAATATTAAAATTAGCTTTTTTAACGTGTACATACTTTCTTTGTAATAATCGTTTATGTATTATTGAAAAAGAATGTCTTTAATAGCATTTTCATGTAAATCTGTGTGTTTGGTGATCAATCCTAATTTGGGATAGCTTAACTTTAGACTAGCCGGTACTTAACTTCATTTATTCTAATAATGTTATATTGAAATTAGTCTTTTTAAAGGTTAAATAGCTTATTTATGAATATCCTTTATGTAATCATCAAAAGCATGTTAACGTTGGTGGGTTTGGAAGCTATCAACAGTTGGGAGTGCCCTAACCTCCTGAAATGCGCTATAGCACAGTTTTTTCAACAAACAAATTCTCAAATTTTCAATTTCTTATATAAGTTATATCATATATTGTTACAGCAAAGGATAAACCATCTTATGACACGACCCGATATACCATATCAAGAGAAAATGCTTTTATGTACTTGAAGAACAAATGCGACCTATAAATCGACAGTGGTATGGAACTCGTCAGTGTGAGATGTATAGTTGTAGGTCTGATGCTAATTTGAGAGTTAAGACAGCAAAATGAATGACCATTCCATCATGGTGCAATAATTTAAATTGAACTCTGACTGTTTATGTATCCAAACATCAGTCAGATCATTTGAACTACCTTCGAGCGGATATTTTAATGTGAACACATTAAAATGGCCACTCGAAGGAACATGGATTTAACCTTACCATATACATTCGTTTTTTTACCTATTTTTATTAGGGAGTTTTGTCTAGCCATGTATTTACCTTTTGTGAGGTAACTTTATTTCAGTAAGAATTGCGTGCTACAGTGCCATTAAGTATTAGAAAGTAATGGTAGAAGATGTTTTCATAACATGTAAATACTCGATTTATCAACATCTATGTTGAATCATGAAAAGGAATGTATGTAATGAAACTGTTTTGGCCCAAATTGGTTTAATCTATCCACATTTTGGGTGTCTAAACTCTAAATAGTAGTTATTGGAAGCATTGATATAGCTTTAAAGTGAATTATCTTATTAGTAATAGCCAATTCCAACAAGACTTTTTTATGCCATTATCTTTGGTTTCATTTTCTTCATAAAAGTATTTTTTATCAAAATTAATATGTGTTATCAAATTATTTTAAGCATTGAATTTATCCCTTTCCCCTTGAAAGTTATATTTTGCCCTTTTTTTAATGATCCTTTGTATCATTATTGTATTTTCAAAGTCGGTTTATTTTGCAAAAATCATTTGTGTAGTTTAATTCTTTTTCTTAAAAAGTAAATTCATTTATTATCAAATTCAATTTTCAATGGATTCATCAAAAGTCATTTTTTCGTCAAGGTCGTTTTTTTCATCAAAGTTTTTTTTTCTCATCAAAGTCGTTTTTTTCATCAAAGTTGTTTTCTTCATCAAAGTCAGTCAAAAGGTCATCAAATACAGTTTTTTCACAAAACCAGTTTTTTCATCCAAAAAAGTTTTTTCATCATAAACAGTTTTTTTTCCATCATAAACAGTTTTTTTTCTCATCAAAAACAGTTTTTTCATCAGTCGGTTTTTTCATCAGTCTGTTTTTTTTATCAAAAACAGTATTTTCATCAAAAACAGTTTTTTCATCAAAACCGTTTTTTCATTAAAACAGTTTTTTCATCAAAAACAGTTCTTCATCAAAACCAGTTCTTTCATCAAAATCAGATTTTTCTTCAAAGTCAGTTTTTTCATCAAAGTCGGTTTTTCATCAAAGTCTGTTTTTCATCGAAGTCAGTTTTCTCATCAAAATCAGTTTTCTCATCAAAATCATTTTTTTCTAAAAAGTTCTGCTATCCCAACTTGAGATAGTGATTTATCCACAGTTCGGATAGCCCGGGGAGCTATCCCATCTTAAAGGTGCATCCATTGTGTTTCATAAAATTTTATTTGACGTTAATACGTTCCAACACACCATATGTGCTGTTTACAATACAAACAAATTCACTCAGCTTGCAAATTCATCCCCAATCGCCAAACATATCATAATTACTAGTTTCCAATTAAAATCGAGTAACATCATTATGCATGTGCAGAAACCAAAAGTGCACGTCCTAATTACATGCACAGTAGTTATATGACATATTGAACATTATCAACCCAAATCTGTTAGTTTGTCTGGTTTAAATAAGATTCCAAAATTACGTTTGACTCATTGGCGCGCGCCACACGCGGTGCATTGTCCGGTTTTCGATCAGAAATCGATACTTTTACCTTCATATCGTCAATATACTAAGTCGATTATCATTAAAATGGTAGTTTTCGGTAACAGTTGGCACTTCTCGATAAAATAAGACCATTTATAACGTTTGGCATATTTGACCGCCAACAACACAATGGATGTACCTTTAAGATTGGATAGATCCATACTTCTGATACAACAGTAGGTAGCTCTCTAAATAAATATAAAACGTTATCATAATCTATTTACTTTCTTAAGGAAGCTTGCCATGGATGAATGCGTGATATGAATGTCGTTGATCAGTGACGTATGTTGATGTTCTTTTAGTATATTGTTTTAATTATGTGCATGAGAGTGCGTTATCATAATCTATTTACTTTCTTAAGGAACCTTGCCATGGATGAATGCGTGATATGAATGTCGTTGATCAGTGACGTATGTTGATGTTCTTTTAGTATATTGTTTTAATTATGTGCATGAGAGTGTGTTATCATAATCTATTTACTTTCTTAAGGAAGCTTGCCATGGATGAATGCGTGATATGAATGTCGTTGATCAGTGACGTATGTTGATGTTCTTTTAGTATATTGTTTTAATTATGTGCATGAGAGTGCGTTATCATAATCTATTTACTTTCTTAAGGAACCTTGCCATGGATGAATGCGTGATATGAATGTCGTTGATCAGTGACGTATGTTGATGTTCTTTTAGTATATTGTTTTAATTATGTGCATGAGAGTGCGTTATCATAATCTATTTACTTTCTTAAGGAACCTTGCCATGGATGAATGCGTGATATGAATGTCGTTGATCAGTGACGTATGTTGATGTTCTTTTAGTATATTGTTTTAATTATGTGCATGAGAGTGCGTTATCATAATCTATTTACTTTCTTAAGGAACCTTGCCATGGATGAATGCGTGATATGAATGTCGTTGATCAGTGACGTATGTTGATGTTCTTTTAGTATATTGTTTTAATTATGTGCATGAGAGTGTGTTATCATAATCTATTTACTTTCTTAAGGAACCTTGCCATGGATGAATGCGTGATATGAATGTCGTTGATCAGTGACGTATGTTGATGTTCTTTTAGTATATTGTTTTAATTATGTGCATGAGAGTGTGTTATCATAATCTATTTACTTTCTTAAGGAACCTTGCCATGGATGAATGCGTGATATGAATGTCGTTGATCAGTGACGTATGTTGATGTTCTTTTAGTATATTGTTTTAATTATGTGCATGAGAGTGCGTTATCATAATCTATTTACTTTCTTAAGGAACCTTGCCATGGATGAATGCGTGATATGAATGTCGTTGATCAGTGACGTATGTTGATGTTCTTTTAGTATATTGTTTTAATTATGTGCATGAGAGTGCGTTATCATAATCTATTTACTTTCTTAAGGAACCTTGCCATGGATGAATGCGTGATATGAATGTCGTTGATCAGTGACGTATGTTGATGTTCTTTTAGTATATTGTTTTAATTATGTGCATGAGAGTGTGTTATCATAATCTATTTACTTTCTTAAGGAACCTTGCCATGGATGAATGCGTGATATGAATGTCGTTGATCAGTGACGTATGTTGATGTTCTTTTAGTATATTGTTTTAATTATGTGCATGAGAGTGATGCTTACATTTAGTATACTGTGTTATTATGTGAGCGTGTTTTTTAAGCGATCTCATTGGTCGAGAGGCGATCACGTGACCGTCGACAGAAAAGCATATTGACTCCAGCCCGCGTCCGACCAAAAGCCGTATTGACTTGAGTGACGTCAAACGAGTGTTGCATGACGTCAAACGATTGTTGCATGACGTCATGCTATTGTCATCATGACGTCATTTGACCTTAGACCAAGCTGTTCATGCCTATTTACATGTTTGACTGTATTTCATTGTTTTCCGTTCGTTGCTTATTAAATACATAATAAAACAATTATGGACTGGTGTTTCGGTCAATACCTGTTTTTATGGACCCGAAAAATCAATATTGACCGCGAACTTCGTCCTTGGTCAATATTGTTTTCTCGGGTCCATAAAAACAGGTATTGACCTCATCACCAGTCTATAATTGTATAATATCACTTCTGTCATGCAGATAACATGATGACTGTAAGAAGTAGAGGACACGAGATGTAGTGATCTACATCATCTTGAAACCCAGCCCATACACCTGGTATGTGTACGTGTATTATAAGATTGTATTTTGTATGTTGTCTGATAATGTAACATGTATAACATAATAATTATGAATGTAACGTGTAACATATGTAAGATTATGAATGTTTTTATCATGCTGATGATAAATGTATTACTAATGTATATAGTATATTCATTATGATGCAAGGTACGGCCATGTAATTTCATGCTGTGTCATATGAATGTGTTATAAGGTAATGTAATGTATGTTAATTCATCTGGAATGTAATGAACTATTTTGTTTTAAATATAGATAATAGTACATGATTTAAGCTATGTATGAGTATGATTTATGAGCATAAGTTTGCATGTTATGTATGTGCAAATCCATGTCATTATCACTGTTAGTTATTATGCTTTTATATTGTTTCAGGTTTTATACATCGTATACACCACCTTTAGAAAATAAAGGTTGAATACTCTTGTATTCTATTTGTTTGTCGTCACTCACACCCCGGCGGTGTCTACAGGTCACATTACACACCCACAGGACAACATACTGCTACACTTACACTAGAGGTGAGACGAGTCGAGGACTCCGTGTTGTGTTGATCTCTACTCTCCCGCTCGACCTAGCCTCGTTTTCGTTATAATATTTTAATGATGTAACAACCGTATATCGTCGGTGCAGTGTATTCAGCTGATAGTGTGTTGATATGGCTGGTTCAAGGTGAGTATAGGGTGTACTGATACATATGTCGTTGGCTAGATATGTAAGTAATGTACTTATGAGAATAGGGTGTACTAATACATAGGTTGCTGGCTTGTTATACGATGAACAGGTGACGAGGAAGGGGTATGAGGCCTGTGCTTGATTGACTCTATATGAAAACGGTACACATGTGAATAACAAGGGTAAGGGTATGTTAAAGATTAGTTTGATGACCCATTTACGTGGGCTAGTACAGTTTCAATATACATATTGATGTACAGAGAACAAGCACCGGGTGAATATACATATTAGTCTACCAGTGAACAACTACATGGGAATAGTGTGGGATTTGATCAGCTTGAATGTGTTATGCATATTTACGTAGATTCGGGAAGAATGTAAGTAATCATATATGCATGTAATGCTCACAGTTTGTCACAGATGCATGTTTGTTGTAGATTGACATGTTGGCGTGTTTTTCATACGTCAGTCGACTTTTAGGGATACTCACAAATCGTCATTGTAATAGAATGTCTATGCTAGGTTAATGGGGCAGCAGCACGTTTTTTGAAAATTTTATTTTTTCAAAATTTCTCATTTGTAATGATGGTTCATGTCATAAGGTAAACTTCATATTACACAAACCAATAGTCCGTATTGGTAATAACAGTGCTACGTATAATGCAAACATTGCATGGCGGCCATTTTATTGTGAACACATTTTATTATTTCAAAGGACATAAACGATTCCCATGGCTTTACTGAACCATGGACACCCATCATTAGCAGCTCCGACTAAGTCGGAGCTGCTATCAGTTTTTGCGTAGTTTCAATCGCCGCCGCCGCCGCCGCGTTTTGTATTTGCAATAACTTTTTTCCTAGAAGGTTTTGAGAACTCATATACATAACTTCTTACTTATACCCCTGGGGAATTTTTTTGACATGTTCATATTCAAGATCAAAGCTCAAGGTCATGAGTTCTGAAATCACTAAAAAATATATTCATTGGTGTATATCAACTATCAGTCAGGGACACGTCGGCTTTCCGTCCTTGATTTTCGACGGCATGCCGTCTTAAACACTATAAGATAGCTTAACCATTCATTCAAGCATATAGAAAACACAGGATCAGACAAAGCTTAATATTTTGGAAACAATAAATGCTCACTTCCCGCTGACGATCTGAACTACAAAAAGATAGGTAATCTATTTCAGACCAGAGAAAATGACAAAAACATTGAAAAGCAGAGTGAGGAGTGGTAGTGATTTTATCTAAATATCTTAATATCTGTGCCAAGGATTTAACTCAAAGAGTGCATACTCAAAGATAAGATATTATAGCATACGGATATGCAAAAACATGTATATCATTTCTTTTATTATGAAAATCATTTCTTTTAGTAAATGGGATATTTTGGCATATGTTGTGATATCAGACTGCATGCCGTCTAATAAAAACATACTTTAGGAGGGCATAATATCTATAAATACATGCCGTCTTTATTGTCAGAAGGGAGACATCATTATTTGAAATTTAAATATAAAAGATGGCATGCCGTCTGAAAAATATTGTCTTACAAAGATGGCATGCCGTCTTAAACATGTTGTCTTATAAAGACGGCATGCCGTCTAATATATATTGTCTTATTAAGACGGCATGCCATCTAGTATCTTTTGTCTTAGAAAGACGGCATGCCGTCGAAAGAAAGGCCGGTGCCATTGCATGGTTTCCGGCGGTCGTCCATCCTTCCGTCTTTTAGCTTTAAGTTTTCTGACTTCTTAAGAAACACTGACCCTCGAAATCTGAAATAGTGTGACTCTTTGGCCATTGGAATTATAAATTGTAGATTTGTTGATTCTGTGACCCCAAGCAAGGACCACAGGTAAAACAATCATCATAAGTCGTCTTCTTCGTCGACAGTTTGGCATATGGGGATTATAAGTTGTAGATCTGGTGTTGTCTGGTTATAAGTTTGCACAGTAGTTTTATTTTTGTAACTTTAAAGGAACTGTCGCACGCTGTTCTTACTGAAATACATTGCTCTCTCGAAAAGAAACATAAGTGTTACCAATGGCGAAATAAGACCCCTGAAACAATAAAATAATCTTAAAACGAATGTTTCCCTTCGAGCGGTCATTTTAAGGTGTTCACACTAAACATTCGAAAGTAGTTCAAGCGTTCAGACTGATATAGCTATTTCTGTAAAAGCCATTGATTATGTTAATAGACACTTCTAAAAACTAATCGTATTGAAATATATACTCTTAATTTTTTCGCAGATTTAGTTTTTCGACCAAAAATAAGCAGAGAATTCGCACTTAAATAATAAAGATGTTTTCAAGTCTACATATAGATCATATGTATTATTTTCAAGCGCAAAATATTGTGGTTTACTCCCACAATGTAAACAAACAAATAAAAGAAACCATTTATGATTACTCCACAAAATATAAAAATACAGTTTTGGCGTTTATTTATTTATTTACCATGCATTTCTTTCAATTATGTAGTTTCTACAGATATTAAAATAAATGTATTGCCGAAAAAGGTACGTTGCTTGAATTGTATAATCAGTGAGAATATATACATACTTTATCTGTCATAGTTTGCTGGTATAATCACAATAAAGTACCATTTAACAGGTAAAAAGTCAATAATTTGTATATTCACAGGGTATTTTGAAACATGATAATATAACAATTGTCACATTCAGTAATGTGTGAGAAGAGACGAAAACAGTTGAAAAAACGAGCTTCGTGAAATTGATAAGCCAACACGCCTAGGAAATCCTTGTTACTCTGTGGTACTTTTTATGCAGAAAAGGAAAGGATGTTAATATGACGTTAAATTCTTTTGACGCGTTTTAATCTAAGGCCTACTTGTCTTTAAAACCAAATTTCATCGGATAGTGATATGAAAATTATTTTTCATATGTTTTGTAGTTGTCTCTAGCGATTGATGTCATAAGTATGTTTTCCAAAACATAATGTTGTATTTAAAACACTAAAATACTCGATGGCTCTTAAACGCTCAGAGTGGATTTTAAATTATGGCATGATGGCATTGTCATCTTGCTGTCTAAACCTCTCCAAATTGCATGAGAACAAGCAAACAAATCGCACCATTATAAATCAATACGGATAACCATTTTCTACTGATACGGCTTCGGTCGGATAATGAGATGTTTTACCCTCTAAAAGTAATATATTGTATAAACTGTAATAGGTAAATAAACGACACAATTGAGAAAAAAATTATATGGAAAACAATTGTGCTGCAGTGACTTAAAACGGAATTGCAATTTTTTTACAATATGTTGTATTTTTTATTTTATGAAACTGACGATATTGACATTGACAGTACCAACTTGTACATTTCCACGTGTTCAACGTGCATTACGTTTAGTTCATGCTTTGTGTGAGTTGCCTAATATAGACACATTTTTCTAACAAGGACACGGTTTCTTTTACCCTATTATGTTAAGCAAACGAAAACTGAAATTAAAACTAAAAAATGTTCAATTCTGTTTGTGGTTTGATGTAGTGTTGAGCTATGGTTCAAGTCAGATGAACCATCGAGCACGTGAAACATGAACATCTCGGCCTTATGATTCACGTGCGCGAGGGTTCTAACTGGCACACCTCGATCTCAGTCGGTAGGAACCACGCAATCAAGACAGTCACGCTGCTATATTTAAAATATGAGACAGCATGCCGTCTTGTGAAATATGAAGCTGGCATGCCGTCTTAATTTTAGCATTTTGACACAATGAACTCTCCCTGAATCATTAAGACGGGATACCGTCGAATACGTTTTATAGACGGCATGCCATCGTCATAAGACAATCATTTCATGATATTTTTTAGACGGCATACCGTCTCTTTGTAACGAGACGGAAAGCCGTGAAATCCCTGACTGACTATGGAGAAAGGCCAATATTTGAAAAGGTTTTCGCTAACATCCGACAAAGGTCAAGGTCATAGCGAGGTCACAACTTAAGCATGTTTTAACACTTTGAATCATTACATGATTGTGATACACAATGAAAAGTGATCACTGATTGTGTGACCTTGAATTTTAAAGGTCAAGGTCACGAGATATGGTCATGCTGACCAGTTCTGAAATCACTAAGTAACATTTTTCCATGAATATATTAACACCTCATATAGATAGCTTAATATCTTTCATAACACCTGGTGAATGATTTTGACATGTTCACATTCAAGGTCAAAGGTCAAGGTCATGAGTTCTGAAATCACTACAACAATTCTTGTAAACATGATAACTTCAAACTTTTTTGTGTTTTTTTAGGCTCTTATTTGGTATATATGAACTATGGAGAAAGATCAAGATTTGAAAACGTTTTCGCTAAAATCTGTCAAAGGTCAAGGTCACAGTGAGGTCAAAAATTAAGCATGCTTTTGTGAATATGCCGTATTTTAACTATGAACACTTTGAGTCACTGCATGATTGTTATACTGATGAAAAGTGATCATTGATGGTGTGACCTTGAAGGTCAAAGGTCAAGGTCATGAGATATTGGTTAAGGCCATGTTAATCCTTTAATCAAGAAATAGGTTTTAAGAACAAACTTGTGAAAAGTTACCCCAATGATGATTAGTAATAACTCGAATAATGAAAACAATTTTGTTAAAAATAATTCCCATTATATTGATGCTTACGAGAAGGCGGAACAGGGAAAGGCGAGACCCTAAGTTTCGGAGCTGCTCTGCTTTTGCGGTGTCCCGCAAACGCTAATCTAGTTTAACTTGATTTTCTGAGGAGAGAAGGGTATTATACTATTGGTGACATTATTTTTCAAATACATTTCATCGACTTATTTGAGCGAAAAAAACGTGCTACTGCCCCTTTAAGACATGCTAGTGATACATGCCTTGTCCAGAAGGCGTGGTCCCAATATATGCTGGTAGTGATATATGATCTAGCTAGCTTCTTACATTATATTGACCCATATTTGATGTACGTTCCAGAGATAATAAACGAACGAAAACACTGCGAAATGTAAGAGGATCAATGCACCACAATCTATATTTGTAAACTTGTGGGGAAATATTTGGATCGAACCCGGACACTGATTCAGGCTCTGGTACTGAAAATCAACGGTGTTTACATAACTTTGTAATACCACCTTCTAAATAAATACTTTACTTCGTTCAATAGCAAATGTCACAGATGGCTATATTCGAGTGCGTTATTATTTTTTTTCTTCTCATAAATACTTTTATGTGGGAAAAGTCGGATTCCTGATTTTCAAATAGGATCACCAATTTATAGTTACAATCATATCGTCAATAAGTATATACTGTTATATGTAAAACATAAAGTAAGTACATGAAAATAAAGTAATTATTGCAGTGATATAATTTATACACACATCTTTTCTCTCTCCCTCCCTCATGTCTCATCTTGCCCATGTACATGGGTGGATGCACTTTCTACCTGTTCATGTGGTGATTGACATGATATCCTTCTTGCCACCGTTTGTTTACAGAATTGTTGTCTGTGAAATACTAATTTTTTAAAAATTTAATTCATTGTATTTCAACACCTGACAAGTTCACTCAGTATGTACAGTTGTCCAATAAAGAATGTACAAAATTCGCGAAAGTTGTGCGTGAGTTTCATGAAAGGTTTGCGTGAGTTTCGTAGAATTGTACATGTTTCGCGAAAATTGTGCTTGTTTCGCGAAAGTTTTGTGTGAGTTTTCGGGAAATTTTGCGTGTTTCGCGAAAATTTTGCGTGTGTTTCGCTTGAGTTTTGCGAAAATTTTGCGTGTGTTTCGCATGAGTTTTGCGAAAATTTTGTGTGTGTTTCGTGAAAGTTTCTTGTGTGTTTCGCGAAAATTTCCAATGTTTTCATTTCCAATGTCTTTGAAAAACATTTTCCCGTGGATGCGTGGTATTTATGCTTGAGATGGGGGAGAGGCTAGATGTAGGATATTTGTGGTATGCTTTTTTTAAAGCATAATACTTTGCGATACTTTTTGGAAGTTTTACAAGAATCAACATACATAAAACGATCATGTAGGATTATAGTATTGTAGTACGAAATACAATAAGGGGTTGGTTGTAGATTGACCGATTGTCCTCGGCAACTGTAATTTCAGGGTCAAATATTATATCATAACTTTAGTCTGATTGAATGTGTTTCATTACCGTAACAGATATATTACCTTGTTTAATTGCTGATTGATCATAAGAAACTGAATTCTCGGACACATGTGATAATTTCATGTCTAATACATTTGAAATACATTTGATATGCCAGATGTTTTGCAACAACGTAGTAAAGGGTTTTAAAAAGTGTTACGACAGTGACATGTTCAAATTTCAATGTATATGGTATATCAAATGTCTATGAGCGCGAGTTATGCTTTCATATTTGAATAGGTAACATAATTAACTCATTAACGCCGACAGGTAATTAACAGCTAAACGCCAGGTCCAAAAGCACCTGGGTGCAGCGAGATCAATTAGACTTCGTCACCTCTGATTTAGCGAGTGCGAGCGGCATGTCATAAACATGACTGATTGTTTGTTGTGTCTTGCATAACGATCAAAAGTAGACAGGAAATGGGTGATACGGAACTATTGTAAATGATGTAACATTAAGATATCCAATGTTGAATTTAGTTGCTGCTTGTTAGTTATATATTGTCAGATCTTACAGATGAACAATTATGATATATACAGTGCTGTGATAAGTTTGCCAAACTTAAAATCCTGTAAGATATCTATTTAATCAATGTGTAAAAATGACCGTCTTTATTTACCTGAATTTATATTTATTCTTGGTCTGTATCACTTGTAAGTGTTTGTCACTTAGTATAGTTACATGTTTTTTTTTTAAATTGGGATAATTTGTATGTATTAGATGAGACAAAAATACTTTTATTATAACAGTGTGAAAGTTTTCATTTTACAATAAGGGAATTTAGGAAAATAAGTATTATGGAACACTAAAATAATGCCAGAAATTTTATGAATATGTTTAAAGCGTGTATTATTTATATCTACCGCCGACAGTGAACACAAAAGAACACGTTATAGAAGAAGAAGAAAAGAAAGAAGAAAAGTATTGTATTTCGGTGTCACGTGCATACATACATTTCACATATGGTATAATAAAACAATATTCACATGATATAAAAACATTGCATATAAAAAGATAGCACCCGGTCTACAAAGGCCTGTGAGACACCATATTACTTTGTTCATATTAAAATAAAGATGAATATGGATATAAAACATTGCATATACAAGGATGGAGTTTACATTAAAATTACGTGATGCGTGATGCGCAACCTCCGTCTGTGCATGTTATATATTAAGGCAGTCAGTGGCTTACATAACCTACTGCTAGATAATAATATACAGCCTGGTCAGTCGGATTGAGATGTAGAAACAGCGAGAAAGTTAATTTTATCCTCTATACAGTTACTGTTACAGAATTTACATAATTTTTTATCAAGAGGTACTTTAGGACGAGAAAACCTAGCTAATTCTATTTCTAAGGGAGGAGTGCCGCATCGTAATTTGCTGAGTATACTGAGTATACTCTAATTTAAGGTTTTTTCGCGTAAGTATTAACTAAACAGCATCTTGCATTTATTGCCAATGAATCAACATAAATCACTAATGTTATATGAGATACCCAAGCTGACACTTCATCTACTGAACTCAAAATACAATTGAAACATATTATATGGTTTACGGGAAATGATTAATGTATTCCGTTATGCTCACTTGCATTCATTCCATGTATGTTTTGTCTTTGTAATAGATACGTGCAGTAAGCGATTTCAAAACATACATGTAATAAATCCATTTAGAGATATACAGTGCTTCTATGATTGCTATAAGTGTTCACACGCTACGAACGTGAAAAGAATGGGTTTTCTGCAATAAAACAGTGGGAACGCATATATGCGTCACTCGCTGAATCAGGGATGATTTGCGCCGACGCATATGTGCGGCTTTCGCTGAATAAGAGCTGATTTAGCTGACGCATGTGACGCTGTGAGGAGCTAATCAATTTGTCGCATATATGCGGCTCTCGGCCTTAATGAGTTAACTTTTAATATGAAAATAGATTCTTACAATTTAATAAGTTCAGCCACACAGCATAAGAATACTTTAGAAATCATTCTTATAAAGTGTATCAAAATCATAACTATGTAAATTAACTATGTTCTTTTTATCCGACATGTGTTTGCTAAATGGTGAGTATTTACTATAAAGTGGGTTTCAATAAGTCGTATTATCCATACTTAAGTGACTTTCTATGGAAAGTTTATCCAAATGAGTGGTTGTAGGAATGAGTTTCCTCTGATCAAAGTTGTAATGATAAATATAAGCGACACGCGCTGAATGAATGGTGCAAGCTTTCAAATGAGGCATGTAAACGTATCAGTCAGTGGCATGTGTCTTACCTTCCTTCAATGTGGACATTATGTGTATTGCATTAACTGCATTTGAATAATATCTTGTGATTTGATTAACACTTGCCGTGTGTTGGCACGCAGCAAGTGGGCAATCAAATCATGAACGATTATCTAATTGCAATTAATTCAATACATCAAACAACTACGTTATGCAATGGAACTGCAAACCAAAACCCGTCCAAATGAGATAAGAGTGTCGTAAATACAGTAGTCCGGCAGCCAAACCCCGATTTTCACCCTAGGTGGGGAAGTGCGTCCATAGAAAATGTTTTTACAGAAATTGAACCTTGTGGGTATATACTATAGGAAACCGAATGATGACACTTTGTCATCATTGAGCATTTTGAATAATTAATGTTTAAATTAGATAGGGTAGACTCGTGATTTCATTTATCCAGACACATCAAGTAATTATTTTTTAGTGTTCACAAAAATGAAATTAAATAAAGGCAGTTATATATCAATCGTTGTCTCGTTAGTATTATGAAAATTAGTAAAAATAATTGTGGGAAAAAAACGGAAGCCCAAAATTGTTATTATGTGTCTGGATAAACGAGGTTTCTGAGCAAATTTGGTTTTCTTTCAGTAAAAGTGGATTTAATGGTGTAATAATATACTTTTCATAATAATTACGATTATTGAATCATACTCAAAAGAAATGGTGATAAGGTTTCAGTTAGTGTTTATATTTGTTTACTTTTGCCAAATTCTGAAATAGGCCTTCGTGTAAAATGTCACTTCTTGTGGAGAAAAAATTGTGATTTTTGATGATTTTATGGGGTTTTTTTTTTAAAAAACACACAATTTACCATTTTTATTCTGTATTGAAATAAAAAAATTATTCACCAAGCAACACATGTATCACAAAGAGTTAACTTGTAAAAGACAAAAACAGGAAATAGTCAATCTCAAAGTTTAGACCCAAGATTGGAACAAGAAGCGGGCACTGAAATTTGGCAATTTTAAGGTTAAGTTATTGGTTGACAAGAGTAGTCTCGCTAGAAGAAAAAGCTAGAATAATTCTTAAACGTTAAACGTAAATAACTGCAATGATCTTAAAAGTGACATTAAAAAGTGTGGGCGTGCACATATTCAGACCCTTATTCAGACCTTGGTGTAGGCCAGACGTTGCAACACATTTTTTAATCAGGAATATCAAACACCTTGTTATTTTATAGGTCATGTGATCTTTCTATACATAAAAACTAAACTAAAAAGACAAGGATAACAGAGACAACGAAACAACCAACACAAACAGTTGTACTGTCTTTCTGTCGAATCAACGGAGCATTGAGTGATTTACATTGCTTCAGATGCAAGATATCACGTTGATTTCAAGTATTAATTAATGTCCAAAGGGTATCATTTTTGCAGTACTGTTGGCATAAAATGTTGAGTCGATGACGTAGGACTTGTCTCACAGACACCATGGTCATGTCGTCGATTTCTTCACCAACATATCCCTCAACAGAAAACCCTAGAAGCCACCAAGCTCCACATCCGCATTGAACAGCTCGACACCAAGTTAACCACCAGCTACTTCTATTTTATCTTCACTGACACGATCCACGAACTTCCAATGGGCTCACAACTATCTTCCCTTATAACAGAGATTTTCATGACATCCTTCCAAGAACCAGCACTCTCTAATGCTCCTTTTCAGTCGCTTTATTTGTTCCACATGGTTGATGACACCTTCGCCACCATAGCCATCATCTCCTAAAACATCTCAACACCAAGCATCCAAGAATCAGATTGATCACGGAAACAGAAACTAACCACCATCTCCCCTTCTCATATGTCTCCTTGCAAACTACTGGGCATGGACCTAGAATATCTGTCTAATGCACGCCGTGACACACACACTGACCAGTACACACAATACAGTTTATGTTATCATCCACTAATCAAGCATAGCCACACTTACAAGACGTGATAAAATCCATCTGTCAACCTGATACCCTCAATAAAGAACCAAAACATCGAAAGGACACAATTACCCCTACTCAATGAATATCCAGCAAGCCTAGTCGTCAAGACTACCGTGAAAACACTCACCATAAGAGATATCACCCACAAGCCTTAACCGAGAAATTCGAGTAACAATTCCCTAAATACTTAGACTATCTCAGCTACAAGATCGCCCGCCTCATCAAGAACAAAGTCAGCATTGATGTTACATTTCCCTGTGAAGGATCCTCAAGCAGCTACTCAAATAAAAACCAACAGCAGAGGAACCAGCACTACAAGAGGATGCATCTTCAAAATGCCATGCCACTGTTGACAAGAGAACATCAGAGAAATGATGCAGCCTATCAACACAAGGATCAAGGAACATAAAGCGTATGTCAACACACTTGACCAGAAATCCTCCCTATCTGAGCATACTCTGAACAAGGATCACACTATCAACTGGGAGGCTACCACAGTCTTGTCAACAAATAACAACTTGCGCCAAAGAAAACTTCAATAAGCGATTGACATTACAAGGGAACAACCTGCAATCAACCGCGACCAAAGCATCTTCCTAACATGTACTTGGGGATTCACTCATATCGAACATCTATATTCTGTCGGAGGCAAATCCGAGGAGCACCCACCCTCCCATCCATTCACTCTTGTCAGGGCCCATCCGAGGAGTCAACAGAACCATTCACTGCCAAACCCACTTCAAACCCAAATCACTTGCCTCTCCTAATACTCTCAATCACCATGTCTTCTGCATTTCATATCCAATCAACTGTTCTTGTATTTACAATAAAGGCACTTGGCTTTCCTCATTTTACCAATTTGTATTACTGTTGTCCAATCACTACTTCAATAAAGCCCACAGGCCATTGCTGATTTAACAATCAACTATTAATGATTCTCATGTTTGTATCACAAATCATCATTGTAAACCACTCTCATGCGAATTCATCTTAAAAACTTAATTTAATATATCTGATTGAGTTTTCTCGCCATTGGTTTCTTTACTTTATAAATGTATACCATTTTGTTAATTCTTACATTTCACCTGATGATGGAGTAAGTATATATTCCGAAACGTCTCGTATATTCACATTGAAGAAGTTGTTATCCAGAAAATATCCTTGTTCTATTGTCAAGTAATCATAACTATGTTGGGTTTCATGGGGTCTTTTTCCCGAATTTGTCAAAAGTAAACATATACTAACTGAAACTTTATCACTATTTCTTTTGATTATGATTCAATTATCGTAATTATAATTAAAAGTAAATTATTACACCATTAAATCCAATTTTACTGTAAAAAAAAACAAATTTTCTCAGAAACCTCGTTTATCCAGACACATTATCAATATTTTGGCCTTTCGTTTTTTTCAACAAAAAAGTGAAAAAAGTGTACTTATTTTCATAATACTAATAGACAACAATTGAAATATAACTGCCTTAATTTTATTTCAATTTTGTGAACACTAAAATATAATTACTTGATGTGTCTGGATAACTGAAATCACCAGTGTACCCTATCTAATTAAAACATTAATTATTCAAAATGCTCAAAGTTGACAAAGTGTCATCATTCAGTTAACTCAAGTATATACCCATAGGGTTCACCAGGAACAAAAATATTTTCTATGGACGCACTTTCCCGGTCACAAGGGCTGGCTGCCGGTCTACAGTAAAGTTATGTGCGTAGCTGCATATGAAACTACACTGATAGTTTCGAGCCATGCTTAACAGTTGATAAATGTTCTTGGTAACACATTAATAACCGAAAACAGACACAGTTTGACAGTTCAGTGACTCATATATTTGTATAGAGTAGTAATGATTTTGTATCTGTGAAATATAATATTTGTAACTACCTCAAAGAGGAATATGACGTCGATGACGCCCTGCAGTAATGATGCGTCAACACATTGAAGTCTATGAACGTACATGCCGCCATGTCACTAACAAAACTTCCTTATTTCATAACAGTTTACTTTAAATACCAAACCGTATGTCCTGAAAACCACTTTGAAATAGGAATTCAGCACCTCATGTATGTTGAAACATACCTTAAGACTATATAGCAGCATACTCTCATGTTTGAAGCAGTGAATATCATGTAACGAGATATATCGTCATCACAGGCATTCAAAATCGACTTTATCCGGCGGAAATATATTGCGTTCGTCCCGTCACTAAAAGTGAAACCTAGCATACTGTACTGCTCTTTATTATCACGACAATCTTGTGAACTCTTGTCATTGAATGAATGCATGAATGAATGAATGAATGAATGAATGTGACATAGAGAAATAACGACAGTGTACAATATTATTATGGGAGCATACTAGACAAGATTTTTACATAGTTACAAACTTTCCACAGTAGTGCGTTACGCTTACAGGACATAAAGAGATATGAATTGATCTATAGAAGGGTTATTACAATAATAAAGTGGTAAAAATGACCTTCTTATATTATTATAATATTGACAAAACAACAGAAGATGAGCCTCATTACCGAGGGCACTATCACAAAATGTACATAATCTATCTTCTTAGTTAACATTATACCATCTTCAAATTTCAATAGAAAGTCTATGATTACAAGTTCTAGTTCTAGTAAACCAACTGTAAACATTTAATGGAAAGTGTAATAGGTATGTTTCTAGATTTGGGGATTGTTTTAAAATATTATAGTAGTAGCCTTTAGAAGATGTAGATTTACAATTGTTACAGCGTTGAACAAACTGGTTACATAATACAGGTTTAACGGTACCTATTTGCCACAGTATGTGTGTGCAGTTTTTATATAACCTAACCAGTACCTTCCAAGGAAGTTTTAATAAATTTGATAAGAGGTAAATATATAATTGGATCACAAGCAGTCATTGATAACATAAGTCTATATAAAATACTGGTCAATGTATGAGTAGATGAGATAAGCTTGCACCAGTATGATATGATTCGAACCTTAACAAGAACATCTAACGGCAATCTTCCCAATTCATCATATACAATATAATCTGGGGTTGACTGTTTTACTTATTTACAAAATTTCAAGTGTACTCTTTCAAGAATAACACACTTTTCGAAACCCAAACTTTAGAGCCATACAACAAAATTGGCTGTACAAGGTTATCGAACAGTTTAAACTGACAATCAATTGGTATATCTAACAATCTCATTTTTCTAAAAACAGCATGCATAGCTCTAGAAGCTTGCTCAGCATCTTCCAGCGAATATCCCACACTAATTAACGCAGACGACAACGAGACAAAGTCCCACCACGTGTCACTCCCCCTCTGACATGTGACATATGTGTCTATTCAACCGTTCGATGTTATTCCCAATCGATCATTACTTGCAAATTACTAACAGATTTTTATCCAGAAAATCTTCCTGTTCTTATGAATACCATTTCTAAATGCCCTTCAAAGACCAGATGTGTATTAGATGCGATACTATATAAACTTCTCAAAGAGTGTCTCAAGTGCTATTTGCATTACACATCTCATACGATAACTAACAGTATATTTACCATACACAAACTGTTATGTCATGTCTAGGGTTACCATGAGATTGGATAACAAAACGAATCAACTGCTATATACTGCTTTAAAGAATGTTGACCACGCCCACACACGCGCGCGCGCTTTTGATAACCCCTTGATGATTCCTTGTATACACAAACCACAACGTCAAAGCCTTGTCGCAGATCCATCTGTCTTGGATGGCCCAAAAGGGTGTTGATCTCGCTTGAAGACACAAATCGTAGCTATAGAGACTGACATCGGCTTTCGTTTCAAAACACAATAAAACAATCAGCACAAGACAGTTTCCTGTCATCAAAATTGTTAGAGAAATCCGGCATGAAAATCATTTGGATATTATCTGGAGCGAGACGACAATCAGTGATATAAACAATATAATATGTATAATGTAGCAATAAGATATAATGGTGTAAAGTTTCGTAAAATGTACCGAAGCGCTTACAAATGGCTGTTTTAGTGATGACAGAATAAATTCGAAACTGAGTTCTTTTCACACTATAAGAATTTGGTTCATTGGTAATATTGTCTCACAGTCGTGAAAGTTATAAAGTGCATTGCTGTTCGACATGATTTACTGCACATCGCACATGATTGATCACGTTATATTAAGTAGGATTTAATTTGAAACATGTGAAACACATTTGAAACACAACTGTATTATATGTACCTACATAGGAGATAAATCAAACCATTTAAATTCCCTTTTTTGTAAAATATGAAACCAGGTTTTGGCAGTAAAATATAAATTATGTTTAAAAAGTAGAATAAATTTATCTTCATCATAGTGCTCTGTAAAGTTGGGATAGCTAAAAAGACATTTTCATACAACTTTTCACTCTTGCTCATTATACACAGGGCAATGAAAAAGCAAAGGCAAATATATTTAATTGATGATCAACTTCTTTATTTCACAATGGCGACGATTCGGTATAATTACTTATACCGTCATCAAGCATATAGCAGAGGTTGTGAAATAGCAGATTATACAGGGTACATATTGGTATGATAAAGAGATAATAATTACAATCAAATGAGATAAAAATGAATTACAAGGTTTAAACGAGCGGAGTTGTGATAACAAGGAGGAGATCTGTAAGTAACGAGAGAGTGCTTAGTTAATTAGCATGCGGGGCAGATGAGAGAACAAATGCAGGATGAGGGTACAAATTAGTGGGGGAGTCAGAGTGAGTAGGAACACTTTCAGTACACTGAAAACACACTCTGTAACTCACATCTTTATTGGTATATCTGCCGGTTTGCAATAATGGGCAGATGAAATTGTAGTTTAAACGAAGAAAACGAAACTGGAGTTTTAGACTTTATGAACAGTTTAAGAAAATTAACTGAAAGCACATATTCAACACAGATGAGAGAACAGAGAAGAAACTCTTAGTGAAGTTACAAAGTTACCTGGAATGAGGCACTAAATGGAGATGATAACAGAAAACTACGAACATATAAGACTTTAAAACATGCATATGGATGCGAATAAATATATCAATGTCAACATGCCAAGGACACATCAAAGTGAGAGAGGTAATAAGATAGGCTGTTAGCCTGTTTACCAATCCATTTCTTTTGGAAATAAATATTGTTTAAACCCAACATCGAAGTGCGCTAGTTAAATTTAGATGCGTTGTGGCAACCCTGAAGATAGAGACTCGCCGATATGAGAGCATCCCTGGAGAAAAAGACTATGGTTCAATTGTTTTAACTGCGTTGAAGACGAAGCACATGTGTTAATAAAGTGTCCGTTATAAACACGCATTACAAGTGATATTTTAAAGTGATTGGACGCTTATATATATATATATATATATATAAATGTAGAAAGTTTAGTCAGTTATCTACAAAAACCATTCATTGTGTATTACTACAGCTCTGTTTCATGCGCGTAGCAATTTTCAAGTGATAGCTAGGTTGGTCTTCTGGCCACTTTTGTTACATGTAGTGATACACAATGAATGGTTTTTGTAGATAACTGACTAAACTTTCTACATTTATCACGCTCCATTTTACAAATGTTGAGCACTCTATCAATTCGTAACAAGGCCAAACTACACAAAACCAAGTTGGTTTTTGTATTTTGCTTATATATATATATATATATATAGAGAGAGAGAGAGAGAGAGAGAGAGAGAGAGAGAGAGAGAGAGAAAAAGAGAGAGAGAGAGAGAGAGAGAGAGAGAGAGAGAGAGAGAGAGAGAGAGAGAGAGAGAGAGAGAGAGAGAGAGAGAGAGAGAGAGAGAGAGAGAGAGAGAGAGAGAGAGAGTATTTTATTATTGTGTCACGTGTCATATAAAACGGGTATATATCATGACATCACTTTCATTTGTGCGAATGAGATGTAAATAAACAATTCTGTCCGCCGTCCGCAGAGGAACAGTACCTGGTCTAAATTTGGAAAAGGCAGAGCGGTATGAACGGGGCATACTCGTACTTACGTAACTGTCACACATATACACATTCTTAAAATTTCGATACGTTACGTCCCGTTCTACCACTTGGCTCATGTAAGAAATCACGCTACTCATACATATGTACTTGGAAACTATATAACTTGGAAAAAAGGCCTCTTATATAAAAATATGTATTAAAACAGAATAAATATATATTTTCATCAGTATTTAAGTATTACTTATATTAGATTTAGTTGCCAACGGGCAACGATAGAGTATGGTGCTGCAATATGGGGAACTCATCACATCCCAGCTATCAACGCTGTTCATAACAGAGCTATGAAATATTTTATGGGAGTCAGGAAATCCACACCAAACAGTGCTGTATCCGGAGACATGGGGTGGGAGCCACCGGTTGTACGACTATGGAGAAGTGTTGCTCGTTTCTATAAACGTTCATGCGACCAGGACACTAGGAGAATACCTTTTAAAGTTTTCAAGTGGGCGAATACAGCAGCTGCGTCGAATAAGCGGAATTGGAACCAACGTGTACGTAAGAAACTGCGAAGTTTACAACTGGAGCATTTTATCCCTATTGAAAACCCTTTTTATATACGTTTTGTTGTGAATGAAGTCGGAGGAAAGATAAAACAGAATTTTATAGAAGACTGGACTAATTCGATCAACCAGGAAGAACGTTAACGTGGATCCGGTCATAACAAACTTCGTCTCTATCGACAATTCAAGACCTTTTATGAAGTTGAACATAATCTACAGAGTCCCTTACCGCGTTCTAACCTTGCTTTATTCCGTTGTGGAGTGGCCCCGCTTCGTGTTGAAACAGGTCGCTATAATAATTTACCATTAAATGAACGGGTGTGTTTTAACTGTCATGACTGTGTTGAGGATGAGTGCCATGTTTTATTTCATTGTCCTTTATACAAAAGTATTACTGCTAGCCTTTTAAGTAATTGTAAAAAAATCTGTGATAATTTCAATTTTTTATGTGATGTTGATAAGTTTTCTTTTATGATGTCTCATCAGGATGTACTTTTTATAGCGGCCAAAACCTGCAAACTTTTACTTGATAAACGGAGGGATTTTTTATACCACAACGTTTAATCTTCACCTTGTATCTTTTATTGTACTTTACATTTATCTTAAATTTTGCAATGTTTATTTTGCCTTTTAGTGTTGTATGAACACGTATATATTTTAGCTGTATAGTCTCTCATAACCCTAAATGGGTGGCTCGGATACTCCTTTTATTGTACTGTATATATGTTTTAATGTACGAGGTGAGACTTTAATAAATAATCTGTCTGTCTGTATGCCAAGTACTGTTTGCCAACTTAAAAGTGATTTTATGAATATGCCCAAGGATTTAGCTTGCAGTGTTTACCTTTTGACATGTGATCTCAGCAGAGGGGGAATACCTCAGGATTTACAATGTTTGCCAATTGAAATGAGTTTTTAGCGGAGTGGGTATATCCTTGCATTTAGGTATTTACCAATTGGAATATGATTTTAGCAGAGTGGGTATATCCCAGGAATTAAACTGTTTGCCAATTATTGAAATGTGATTTTAACAGAGTGCAGATATCTCAGTAGTTTACCATTTGGAATATGATTCTAACAGATTGACTTCTATATTTACAATGAGATATTGAGATGATTAAATCAACTAAAAATGTGAAATGTGTATCTCCAAAAGTGAAGTACCTTACTTAACATTTCATCATGGAAGTCATTGCAACCACTCAAAGATGGTTTGAAGCTTGTGTTAGACGGGCATATGTACACTAAACATGCAAGCCGCAAATCAAATTGTTTGGAAGTATACATTGTTATATGCCAATAAAAGAATGAAAATAAACGCACAATAGAAGTTTTTAATACTTTTTTCCGAGGATTTTTTTTCTAGGTAAATTCAGGACTTTTTACCGATACTTTTTTTCCGAGGACTTTTTATCTGAACACCATAACTTGTGCTCGTTTACATACACGCTTAAAACTGATACCAAAGTCAACATTAACGAACCATTCTTCACTTTTTTTCACTTGAAAACTCTAATTTTTCACACGTCCACCCATACATATCTCCGACCACATAAAAAGATTTATTATTTATTTAATCTAATTAATCTATGTTCCTTCATCAATATCTAAGCCTTAATAGTCAGGTAGAATGGTGAAATGATTGTGCACTTTGGGTGAAAAGTACCAAACTTGGCACAAAGATAGCTTGTGGTATTGTGATTAAATTTAGTCTGAGGGCCAAGTCAATTTCGATCCAAGATGGCCGCCAAATCTAAAATGGCCGCCACTGTTAAAACGTATCTGCTTTTACATGTTTCTGCATATCTAAATGATCCATTCATGCTATTTTATTGTTCTTCATGCTAGCTTAGAAACCCAAGAAATACAAGGATTGATACTGTATTGATAAATCCATTGTTGACGATGGTACAAATGATAAATAGAAGAAAAAACCAAAATGGCAGCCAATTTTGTGATCTAAGGTGATGTTTCTTTTTGTACGTTTCTATGTGTTTATATCATAATAATTAGATTGTCAATCTTGCTTGTTTAGACTAGAAATACCATGACTGACAATTTATTGGTTATCCTGTTGTTGACAGTAGCAAACATAATCCAAAATGGCGGCCAATTTGTCACTGAAGGGTATCCTTCGATAACCTAGAATTGAATTGTTTTCCTTAATCTTATTACGTTTACATTTAGGTTGGTATTCTTAGTTTATGGTCTTCAAATAAATATAGTCCAATTAATTTCCCTCCAAGATGGCGGCCAAATTCAAAATGGCCGCCACTGTCAACATGTATCTCTTTTGGCATGTTTACACATATTTAAATGATTCAATAACCCAATTTTATTAGTATTCTTGCATATTTTGAAGATAATAGTTTTTTCACATTTTTGCAGATAGTAACTGTTGACTAGGAAACTTATATAACTTTATTGTGAACCGACACTTTATCGTTTAGTTCAATTGTTTTAAAATACATACATAATACACAGTACTATACTACTACACAATACTTGAAAGTACACAATGTAAACTGGACAGTTCTAAGATGCCACATTCACCTTAAGTGTATCCTTCGATTCTCCAGGTAATATTATTCTTTCATCTTGTTGTCATTCTTTTAGGTTTTCATTCTGTTTTCAGTATAGATTTCATATCAGATTCAGTCATCATATAGCTCATATTTCCAGAGAGAACACTTTGAAGCACGATGAAAGTTTGAAACAAGTATCCACAATGACTTCCTCTGTTTAAATTACTACAACCACATTTCAATAGGTCTGTCCTGCCTGATATACCGATCTCCTTGTTTGTTGAAATACTATATCTGAACTTGATTTATATCATTTATATCATCAAGATACCACGGGTTTGCCTTCCTTACTGACCAAAACGTAGCAATTGCTGGGGTACAATGGTAAACATATGTTAGTTCTAGTATAGGTACGTTGAAATTGTTGATAGTGATATCTCCTAGAATAATTTGATAGCAGGCTGCATACTGCTGCATGCAATTAATGTCATTACTCAATGAAACCAGAGGCTGTACCCTTGTTCAGTCAAACCATCCTCGTTGCTCTCTGACTAGCATTTGCTACTGAAACAATCACAGATTCATTCCAGCAAATACTGCTACCAAGATCCTTGGATCGTAAAAGATTGTCTCAAACGATTCATATCTATATCGGTTGTGATCTAACCTTTTGCGACAAATGAAATAACAACATTGAAGCAGGCAAAATTTCCACTGACGTTGTAGAAGCTTTTTTCAACTCTTGGGATACTGTACCATGAATGAATGAAAACAAACATTTGCAATATCTGTTTGTCCTCATGAAAGACAGACAATTAAGTTCCTGTGGGAGCACTGGCGATGCTTATAGAGAGGTAACTCATTACATCAGATACTTGCTTAAGAGATCTGGTAGGCGAAGGGCATAAAGGGATAGCTTATATATGTGTTTATCCTAAATTGATTGTAGATAAAGGGTGTGTATCCTGTATTTCACTGGCAGTGAATGGAGGAATAGGAGTGAGGTGATGGTATCTTGGAGTGAGAGTCGTAATACCAGTAACAATGTTCTAGACACGCTGGAAACTGAGAATCCCGAGATGATGCATTTGATCAGTGTTTCCAGAGAGGTAACAGAAGTAACAGTCGAATAAAAGAAATGGAACAAAGTAGACAACTAATAGTCTTTTACAGTGCAATCAATTAATGTTGTTTTTAAATATACATGTATTGTTCGTCTGTTGTAAAAACCACTGTTTAGTGCATTATGTTATGTCTGATAGAACTAGTTCTATAACTTGGCTGGGAAGTCAAAATAGGTGTCATGACTCTCCATAATGTCGGTGTAAAAGATTTGGCGAACATCATGTCTATGACTGTCTATAAAATTGGTATTTTGCAGTTTCTTTCATAGAATTAATTGCATAGCTTTAATTGATTGTGTTCTATGTTATGAAGGGATTTTTGGCACTATAAATACCAACCTTGATGAATAGTAAGAAGAAATTCCCTTGCACAAAGTCAATCATTATTTGCAAAATATAGGACAGACCATTATCTTCAGAATAACAATGCAATGCGTTATTGAATCATTTGAATATGCATAAATATGCCAAAAGAGATAAGGTTGACGTACAGTGACTTTCATTTTGATTTTGGCCGCCATCTTGGAAGGAAAACCATTTAAACCCTTGGACCAGATCTATTTGAAGACCATAAACTAAGAATACCAACCTAAATGTAAACGTAATAAGATTAAGGAAAACAATTCAATTCTATGTTATCGAATGAAGCCCTTCAGTGACAAATTGGCCGCCATTTTGGATTATGTTTGCTACTGTCAACAATGGGATTACCAATAAATTGTTAGTCATGGTATTTCTAGTCTAAACAAGCAAGATTCACAATCTAATTTGATGTAGAAACGTACAAAACAATACATCACCTTAGATTACAAAATTGGCTGCCATTTTGGTTATTTCTTCTATTTATCATTTGTACCATCGTCAACAATGGATTTATCAATACAGTATCAATCCTTGTATTTCTTGGGTTCCAAGCTAGCATGAATAACAATAAAATAACATGAATGGATCATTTGGCGGCCATCTTGGATCGAAATTGACTTGGCCGTCAGACCAAATTTAATCACAATACCATAAGCTATCTTTGTGCCAAGTTTGGTACTTTTCACCAAAAGTGCACAATTGCCTTGATTTTCTGCACCATTCTGCCGGACTATAAGAGCAATTACAAATAATAACGCTAGTTGTTTGGATGTTGTATAAAGGATAGTATCAAAGAATTGTTGTGATCTTTATGAGACTTAACAATATCTGTTAATCGTGGCATTGATGTATATATCACATGTTATCATCAATTCTGTCCTGTATATTGCATTCCAAATACACAGACCTGTCACATAACATTGTACCGTTGTCTCTCGTTAGGTAATTTATGACGTGTCTTTTTTAAGTCGCCACACGCGACCGCTGTTAGGCGATTTGGGTAATTAGTCAGCTATCTTTGTCTGGAACTCAATCGAAGAATAAGAAGTTATACTTATCCTTATGTTTGTTTTTATTTCAACAATTAAATTGTGGTTCGTTTAGGATGAAAACTATTTATTTCCACAATATTAACAGAAATGGTTATACTGTACGAGGGGATATCAAAAAGTTTCAATTATCACTAAGAATGTACTGGTGAATACGGACCAACTGGTCACTGTAGCATAAGTGATCCTTGTCTAGTTCCTGGGTCAATAATAGTCTTTTTTGCAACCGCCCGTTTTACTTCTGTTGACCAAATAGCACAGTACCCCCTATTATGGAGAAAATTGAGGCGCGCAGTGTTATTAAGTATTTACATTTGAAAGGCTATACTGCACGTCAAATTCATGATGAGATGAAATCTGTTTATGACAATGACAGCCCATCCTATGACACTGTTGTGAGATGGAAAAGGAATTTCCAAACAGGCCACATGTCGCTCGCAGATGAGCCAAGAAATGGACGCCCCTCACTTACTGATGATATGGATGTCATCAAGAATTTTGAGAGGCTGGTTCAAGAAGATCGCCGCGTAACTCTGCAAATGATAATGCATGAAACAGGTCTGAGTTATGGCAGTGCATGGAACATTCTCCATAACCAGTTGCATATGTCCAAAGTGTCAGCACGCTGGGTTCCTCGCTTATTGACTCCATTGCAAAAACAGAATCGAAGGGACATGTCACGGCAGGCATTGGAGCTTCTGGAACAAGGCGAAGAGGATTTCTTCAAACGTCTTGTTACCATGGATGAATGCTGGGTTTATCAATATGATCCTGAGACAAAAGAGATGAGCAAAGAGTGGAAGCATGCTACGTCACCACCTCCCAAAAAGGCCAAGGTGCAAAAGTCTGCAGGAAAGGTCTGTTTTTTGGGATTGTCGTGGAGTCATCTTGACAGATTATCTAGCTAAGGGTCAGACCATTACTGGAGCTTATTACTACAACCTGCAAGTTACGAGATGCCATTTAACAGAAGCGCCACGGTATGAACACCAAAGGTGTACGCCTGTTAGCTGACAATGCCTCAGCTCACACTTGTCAAGCCGCTGATGTGGAGGCACGGCGATGTGGCTTTGAAATCTTACCGCATCCCCCCTATTCACCTGATCTTGCACCAAGTGACTTCTTCTTGTTCCTTGAGATGAAAAATCCACTTCGTGGACGTCGTTTTGAAGACACCAATGACATCATTCGAGAGGTGGAGGCTTGGTTTTCCATGAAATCAGGGTTTTTCTATATTCTGCGCATCTGCGCAAGGTCAAGGAGCTATGGGGAAAATGCGTATCTCTGGATTGTGACTATGTAGAGAAGTCTGAAAAACATGAGAACAAAATAAAGTTTTTACCTTTGATATGTGTTTGTGATAATTGAAACTTTTTTATATCCCCTCGTATGAATGCCTCTCCTGGGACAAACAAAGTAACCTATAATCATTTTTATAAATTTTAGAAGTACAATTGTGAGTTTAAATAGAAAGGTTTATGGTAATGTCGCTTTGCGACCAAGGTAATCCACGTTTATGTATGCTGCTGGTTTGGGGTGTAAACTGAGCAGGCCTCGAATTTGGATAGGACGTATGGCGCCTTAACTCGTCACGTAGGTCACTTGTAAAATTAGTGATACAGTACCATCATAAAATCGAGCTCTCTATGAGTGAATTCACCTTCTTCACAATGTTTATCAGTTTATATCCTGATCCTTCCAGTGTTTAGGAAGTTCTCGTGTATCTATTTCAATTTGTTGACTTGATGTTTTAATTTATAGTATCGTTAAGCACCGACTGAATATGTAAATGCAAGTTTTCCAGTTTATTGTTAGTATTCAATACTTTTGGATATAAACCAGCTCATTGCTTTTAACGATTCACATGTACTTCACCACTACTGTGGGGAACGAGGAATATAAACTGGAATTTAATACATAATAATATATTCCCTTATTGCCAATTTACAGGTATTGTCTATATAGAAAGTGATTTCTTGTACTATCTATCTAATATATGTATACTTTATTAAAGTCTCACACGCACAAGTACATTTTAAATACATACATTTTTCAACAGTATAAAACCCTGTGTCGAGCCAAAAACTCGCTTATGAGACATTAAAAGCTTATGAGACACTAAAAGTTAAATATTTGATTACATAAGTGCTAAAATCATGCCATTTCTAAATGTATATATATCTAAATTTTAAGTATTTTTAAAATCATGTCAGTGGTATTTCTCGTCGTTTAAACTCACGTGAAATTGAATAAGCTAAAATATTTATAAATGATAAATACAAATTTGTGAATATCATTTATGTTACACAATAGACAATTACACTTTAAGACATCGCTGTCCTTGATGCATGAACGTAATCTCAGAACTATACTGTAATGCCGGAACATTCTGTAATTAAACGTCAATACAAAGCGTTAACAGGTTCAGATGCCATCTCCTGGCGACTTTTTATTACATAAGGCTGGTTCATTTACGTGGATTAGAATATCTAACGAGTGTAAAAAGACAAAATAGGTTGAAAGTCAGTGTGCGCGTGCATGGTCCAGTGGTCTCAAACAGATGAGAAGTGCTTTTACAACCACGTGGCTATTACTTCTTATCCCCACACATAGCGGTTATTCCTAGCTACCCAGCCCTGGATTAATTAATCCTGTCTATTTGGGATTAGGATTAACCTAGTCGGTCTCGGTGATGGAGAGAGATTATATACAGGAAATCTTAAATCAAAGAAAACGTTTAATAGAATTTAGCTTAGATAGTATGGATTGATTGTTTGATATTTGTTTCATGTTTCATATCATGTTGACACGTGTAATGGATAAATATACACCAGGATATACAAATGTATGTTCATTAAGATACACAAAACAATGTGTATACCAGATATATACCATATGATAAACTAAAGAAGAGATATCGGCCGTTTTTAAAAGCCTTTTCAGTTACATGCCATGAGTGCCGGCGCTTACTGTCGGCAGTGTTATTTTCTTATCATTGAGACAATAAATTACGCCAATACACAGTACGTCTAACCTAAGTGGCCAGTGAATTTTCCATATTTAAAAGAAATGCAGCTTGTTCAATGTCTGATATCTGGGTGGACCTTTGGTATAAAATACTCATGTTTTGAAATAGGTAATTTTGGAGATCTGAATATTAAGGACAATTTACTAGAAAGTAAACACCGCATTAGACAACTTGGCGACTAAATTGACTGCAAATTCAAAGTACAATAGGTAATCCTAAATATTTATTGGCCTTTGAGAACGGATTGTATAGTATCATTAATCACCAAGTGAAGTATGTATAATAACGTCATACAACACTTACACTACGTTTGCATTGGAACAGTTGAGATTTAAAGTTATTTCTTTTACAGAAATACGAATCAGTTCCATTAGTTACTTGTTTGTTACATAGTGGCACTTGGTCCTGTGCATGGCTCAATTGACAGCTATCGTTGAAGTGTAGCAAGAATGGGTGGGTTACCCGTTGCATTGTTGGATAAACCGAGAGTTTGTAGGGTTGATTCCTTGCCCCACACAGAGACATGAGTTCTGAAAAACGTGTCTCTCTGTTCCCCCTGGCAGTACCATATGGTACCTGGTATGGAAGTGAAGGCAATATGAGTGATAACCTTCAGAATCGCCTCAAATTGCAGTTAGGTTGAATACTCCCAGTGAGATGAGAAACGATGTTAGTCTTTAAATTAGGGCACTAATGTGTTTGCGCTTCGAACATGTCCTTCGTGGCGTTAAGTTCAGTCTGTCTATAAATACATTTTTACATTGTACCGTAGTTTGTGATATCATGAACAAACATCTAATTGCTAAATGTAGATTGTCTGATTGAATATCTATTCACATGTATACCAATGCCATGACTGATTTATTTGTTTCCATTGAGTTGATATGTTTAAGAGCAATTGCACCTGCCTTAAATGAACTGGTAAATTGTTATTCATGTAGAACCATAAATATACAATGTACAAACATGTAAACAAATAAACTTGAACCAAATCTGAAAAGTGTACACTTGCACTTTCGTGTGTTATTATCTCTACATCTTCATGAAACTCTCGTGAAAGTTTTGCGAAACTCACTCGAAACACACGCGAAACACACGCGAAACACACGCGTAACACACGCGAAAATTTCGCGAAACACGCGCGAGTTTCGCGTGTGTTTCGCGTGAGTTTCGCGAAACGGGGTAACTTAATTGATTGGATAACTGTATGTGTGTTCAGACATCTAATGCTCATTTAGATAAGCATTATGTCTATTCTAAGTAACCCTGACAGGTGACCTATTTACTATTGCGAAATCCAGGTATGCTCACAGTGTTTCGTGTGAAGATATAAATCTGCCAGTGGGTTTACAATGCACTGCACACGACAGGTGATACTTTACTTCGTCATACTCTACGTGTCAATAGTCACCTAGGTAGATTACTTCCCTATCTGTCATCCAGTTAACCGAAATACGATATTATCCTGTAAGTCGATAACAGTGTGTAATAAAACCTGATTGTGCAGAAGGCAGACATTCTGTCAGCAGATATAAACAAAAGCTCGTTTCCAGTATAAAGCGCTTCCAATATATGCTCAGGATATAGGTGTTGTATATTGCTTATATAGGCCACGTTGCTTATATCAAACGATATATTAAAATCTCTCTTCCAGGACTGATTGTCAGTCTATCGTCATGCTTCAATGCACAGATAGGTTAGTGTCAATATTCACGTTACCAGCTCGGGCTACAATCTGATCTGATTGGATAAGAGCACTACGTTGATGTATGCTGATTGGATGAAAGACGTAAGGAATTCAATTCAACAGTGCGGAATTTACTCTATGCTATATTTAGACGTGAGGGTTTTCTATACGCATTAACTTCCGTCTTTGAAGGCTCGTATTGACGAATAAAAATAGATATTATTTGCAAACATGCTTGTGAATTAAGAAAGATTAAATACCATACATACCTTCAAACCATGAACAGCACTCAAGTTTATACCATATATGTATTTTGATCTATATTAATCTGCTATTTTATTTACATTTAGGTATTTAACAAACTGTAATGTCTCTATTTATTCACTTCTTTTTATCATACATTATTTAATTTATTCCTTTATTTACTTGTTTTATATATCATTTGTCATTGGATATTATTCAATATATAACATTTTCTAAAAATGTCTTCATTTTAAGATCTGACACACACACTGAAAAAAACATTATTCATAAAAAAAATATTATTTTATTAGTTATTGCAAAGAAGCCTCCATGAAATGAAATTTCAGAAGTTTCGACTCACCACATACTTGCTTCCTAAGGGTGAACATGTTCGAGATGGGTGAAGTTCAGGTTAAAATACTATGAACTGTACCGTCTGTGAGCTAGTCCTGCTTCATGGCTGTATAAAATTAAGAGCCTTTAATACAGTATAGATATTTATTCAGCAAGTCTAGATAAATTGAATGAATGTATGGAATTGAAAGAATTGCAAATATATAATCAAAAGAATGAAGGTACAATAATTATAAAATATCCATTGACTAAATTTTAGCAACTCAACGTGATTTGCAACTTTTAGCAAAAAATTATGAACATTTTTAAATTGTATTGTATTGTATTAGGTCCCAAGCTAATGACTGATTATGAAAAATGAACCAGAGAGAAGAACTGCAAGGTAAATATGACTCGTGCATAAATTTGTCTATATTTGCATAATTATCAGTTAGTGATTCATCATTGGTGATTGTCCAATAATTAAATTTTGATTAACCTTTTGATTTTCTTGAATTGATTATCTTAAGAATATTTTTGTTAATGTTTACAGACTTGTTAACTATGTATTTATGTGTACACAATTTCCAATATTACTTTCGATCTTTATCATAAACATAGGGATTATTAAAGGAGACTATCACTTGGCAGAATTAAGAACTTAAAAGGGCAGTCCATGCTCAAATGACATGCATATTCTATACACTTTGGCCAGCTGGGTGTTTTCGATAGCTAGTCAACTAAAATTATGTTCTTGTACATGTCTCCTTGCAAAATATGTCCCCCAAAATTAATAAAAGAAAAACAAAAAGATTAATGAATCGTAACCATACATGGTCCTTTTTGACATGTTAAGAATTTAACTAATGTTATACATTTAATTCGGATCTACTGCTGTAGCAATAAGCTTCAATTGAACATTCAATATTCAACATTCAGATTTAACTGAGGCATCTTCAGAAAACCGAAGGATATCAAATGATGCTTGTATATATTCATTCATTTTGTTCCTATCGATCAGGTGTTAGGTAGAAACCAAGTCAGAAGGATAACATTATTTTATGTTAGACTATTCACTTTATTGGTATCAGGAAAATACACATGTCATTGTGAGTTATTAAATTTATTGCAGGCTGTAGGAAATGTCAAGATATTCTCAGTGACACTAATGAGCTCCCATTTACCGAGGAAAGGTATCTGGTGATCCACGTGGTCGCCTCGCTGATCAACAACCCTCCACTCAACCCTCCCAGCAAACCAGGCAAGAAGACCAAGGAGGAGAAGGATAGAGAGAAAGAAGAGAAGAAACTCAAGAAGGACGACAGGGACAAATTTTGCCGGAACCTAAAGTGCCTTGTGTCTGCATTGAGGAACACCGGGGGAGGCGTGGTCCTCGTTCATATTGAGGGACTTGTAAGGACGGATAGCTGTTTGCATCACTTCCATGAGTTGGTGGACCCTCGACTGAATGAGATGATAGAAAATGGAAGTCTCTTTGTAAATGTCTACAGAAAGAACTGGATAAAGAGCATTTTCCAGGAGGACGGGGAAGCTTCTCCCGATGATTTATATTCTGATGTTGTTGCTGTTGTTGCTGTGCCCACCAATAATGTCGTTACTGTTGAGTTCAATACAAAGGTTCCCCAAGACTTCTCTATTGTAGATCCCACCTGTGAAGAGATAGTTCACTACTTAAAGGCGGAGCATACGTTTCAAATCACAGTGCCCAGACTTCGAGGTTTGAACAATTCACAAGAGAGTCGGAAGATTCAGCACAAGGCCTTTGTTGTAGAAGACGAACATTTGAAAAGGAGTCTTCGTGGAAATCCTGCGTCCTTCGCGAAGTATATCTGGAATACGTTAAAGCTAGGTCAAAGTATATCAGCGTTCTCTAAAGTTGAGGGCGGAGGTTCCTTCTACCTTGGGGTTGCTGAGGAAAAGGAAATATTTCCTTCCTACATTACTCAACGGCACCACATCAAGGGATTTCAGTACGACAGGCGACATTTGGACGAACTCAAGGTGTCACTGAGACGACAAATTAAGGATCACACTTTGGTTCTGTTCTTTGGTTCAGACGCAACGCCAGCAGCTTTACCTCCAGAGTATGTGGAGATCGAGATCTACGAACTTTCACCAGGCTTGTATGTATGTGAAGTTGCCATAGCAGCTGTGAACGGGCTTGTGTTTCATTCCAAGAAGGGTCCTGAGGCGTACGACCTCGATAGCGACAACAAACTAGAGCTTGTGGATATTCAGGAGTGGAAGAGGCGTTTACTGAAAGTAGATAGCGACAGTGACGAAAAAACAGCAACAAGTCCTGTATAAAATATCAGTACTGAACTATTCCTGAAGAGAAATAAAACACGGAGGTGTAATTGAACATTGAAAATACTGCTTACAAAACTGACTCAATTGTGTAGTGAAACTAATTCAATAAAGTAGCGAAGTCTTGTCTCACAATCTATATACGACTGAAAACAAACGACACTCAGTGATCCCAGTGTCACCATGATGTATCCCACGCTCCACTTGACTCTCGCTCTACCAGCGCCACCAGTAGACGGACAGAACCCCACCGTTCAGAAGGAAATTGAACTCCAAGGTACAGGAGATATTTTGTGTAAATACAAACAAATACTAATTGTAAATTTCTTGATATTTGGTAAATAACAGTTCATCAGTCTATCAAGTTTGATATATTGCTGTTCTAAATCAACCATAATCGTTGTAACAATGTACTTGTAAAATGGATATCGATAACGATTTTAGCTAAGTAAAACATCACTACTTTCATCTTTATATTCTCACGTTACTGACTCGACCAGCATTAAATGGTATTATTTCCGGCAACAGCAAGTACTTATTAATACAATAACACCATTTATAACGTCGGACATATGTGGACCTCTACAACACACTGGATGTCACGTTAATTCCACTGAATAATCATTCATTCATAAAATGTACGCCGTGAGGCACATTTTCCGGAATATTGGGGGTCACCAATAAATTAGCAATAATAGTGAGTTATTGCTTCACCTTCTATTGCATGATTTGATCACGTTATATCTCTTTATTATTCGACTTTGAACTATATCTGTAGCTGGAAGAATATATATCAAATAAGTCACCTTGTAATGTCATGAAACTATTCATAACTATGACATAACTGGTGTATGGTTCGTGATAGAATATAACTGAACCACTCGACAATGTTGTGACAATGAACATTATTATTTATCACATTAACCTACCTTTCAGATGTCATCAGTCGATCATTGGCCAGGGATGTTCCCGTCTCCTCCTTCCATCATAAAGATCAGAAGATTTGTCAGATTGGAAACAGTTTGGCAAGAATACGAGACTACATGTACAGAGGAGGTTGGTATTTGTACAATATCTTGTCATCTTCTGCAAGTATATAATATATCTTAGATGATATAATGGTAAGCATATTGACCTACCTTTTATTTCAAAAGTTTGAAAAATTTATTAGAAAATAATATTTTGTTTCTAAAGAACATTGTTTCAATGTTTACACTGACCAAAAAGCGATTGCTTCAAATCGTTTTGCTATTCCAACAACTTAAGGCCATTTTAATTTTGGGAGGATTTTATTTCATCTTCATCTTATCAGTGCGTTCAAACAGGAAACGTGGCTCTTGAAGCAACTTTGTTTGATTTCAGAAAAACTATGCATATTTCCACAACTCAGGGAAAATGAGACGAATGTAGTAATAACGTCTCTGCATACCAGGGTAAAACACCTGTTCTCTGAGGGGTTCGTCTTCACGTCAGGGTCCCTGGCATCTGCAACAAACATAGCCTGTTCCAGTTCCAGTTCCTCGGCATCTCTCCAGGATGTCCTTCTGGTTATACCAGACCGTCCAGCTTGTTTGTTCTCTGTCCTGGAAGCTGATAATGATCCTCAGATACGTCAACAAACTATGAAATATGTTGTCTCTCTGTCAAAGGGCATCGTCAAATCTTTGAGGCGATTCTGTAATGCTCAGATCAGTTTGGTATACGGCATCATAACAGTTGACGAAATGTCCAGTGTGGACTCCTTCAAGGAAGCTTTGGACAGGCTGGTTGATAAAACATCACAATGGAGTGTTCCCGTGACTCTCACAATGCCCAAGAAGAAATATTTGAAAGTTGTAGAATCTTTCATCCTCTCTTTAAGCTTTTTCCAGTGTATATTGGACTCTGAGGACGATCATCTCTGGTGTCTGACTTTAGATCAGTTCAGGACAATCCAGGAGAACCTTTCAGAGAAGAAGGTCACGGTAAAGGTCATGCCTCACTGTGGTCAGAGAGTACTCATGCTGGAGCTTGCTTCACGTCTGGACAAGATAGCTCCAACCACCCTTGTGTCCAAAGATGACAAACTCAGAGCCACTGCTAAGTGAGTTGTTCTCTTGTGACTTTTATGGCTGTACCTGCTTTGAAGGTGTTTTCAGATTGACAATTATAGATTTTTAAGATACTTCTTGCATGTCATTTCTGTATAAAATTGAGTTGTTAGATTTTTAACTGCCATATTAGTTGTAAAAATATTGATTTGTGTGTTGCTACTACCAACAATCTCTTTGTGAACCTTGGAATGTTTATGTCCATAAAGAGCTTTAAGATAGACAATTGGTTTAAATAAGAAAATATGTATATGTATAATTCATCTTTCTTACGATATACTACAGTTAAGATCTTCCTTTTGCAATAGATTTGAAAGATTTATATGTTCAGATTAATTTATATCTAATTTAATATATATTAAATCAATATTCATCTTTCGTTTCAGAAAGCAGAAAACATGTGCGCACGTCCTATGTCCAGACGAATTCAACAAAACAAGAGAGGAAGAAACAAGTGTTTGCATCGTAACTGACTGTGGAAAAGAAATCCCAGAAATACATGACCTTAATGGGATAGTATGGACGTTCGTAAAGCTGCCAGGTACCCATCTTACAACCTATTTGAGACAAATTTTAAAGTCTAAGAGCCTAAAGCATCGCTATCAACCTGAATGAAGGCTCTGTATGAAAGCCTCATTACATTTTATTGCCTGTAAAGATGATGTTTGTTTTATCATTATGGAAATTAACACGATTACCTATTAGTATCAATTCTAATGTGACAACATTATGTATCCTATGTTGCATATACATGTAAAACGTTTAGGAATTTCGGTCATTCTAAACATTCTCATATATTAACACCTCATACAGAGTTAGAACTGCTCCCGTCGGTGCTTGTTTTATTTTCAGGTCTGAGGTTCGTTACATCCAGCCAATGCAGTTTTTTGTGTCAGATTTAATGGATATCTTTATTTTGGGCAATAAGTATTGATATTGAGTATTTAATACCAGGAGACACAATATCCCGTCGATGCTGAATTTATTCTCATTTCTGAATATGTAATCATTAATTGAGTGTCGTTAGATCCAGTTGAAGTAGTTCATGATACAATTTTTATTGATACTTTTGTATTGAGGGGTTTCTCCTGTTCACAACTTTTTTCAGCTCCAATCAACCAACGCCGCCATTAACATCGCCATGGTACCTCCCTTATAATGCTTTAAAACGCATTGTGTATGTTGTTATATACATGTACATATTAGTACGTTTTTGATTAAACGTAATTATTTATACTTACCTGTTGACCAGACCTACTATGCCTTACCTCCCATAGGTAATGCTATTTCAACCTTAACACAGACGAACTTGAAAGTTGAGTCAGGGATGCGTAAAATCCCTATCCAAGGGCAGGTAAATCTGCCTGGTCTCGTGACGTCACTACCGGAATAAGCCAATCTCTGAAAGTTCCAAAGGGCAAGACAGATCAAGAGGGGAGGATGGGAGGGCCTAGAGCGTAGGTCTGGTCAACAGGTAAGTATAAATAATTACGTTTAATCAAAAACGTACTATTATTTAAATACCTATCTGTTGACCAGACCTACTATGCCTAGAATCCCACCGCAAGGAGGCGGGTCAGTAGATATTTGGTAGAGACGGGACCAGCAGCCAGCCCTGAGTGTAAGCTAACCTACGAGTCCTCCATCCAGTGATGAGGACAAGGTACAGCCCGGGAGATACTTTCTCTACCGCTGAACGGATCGAAGAGACCACCCAGCCACTCAACTTCAGATCAACACATTACCCCCCTACCCAAACAGGGAGGGGGCGTAAGCGAAGCTAAGGAAAAATACCAACAACAGACAAGGAGCTAGGAGCTAGCTTCATCAGCCGCCTGGTTTTTGCAGACAAAGTCGGGAGCTAAACCAAGAAAAGCTGAACCTCCCTCCCTGACCTCAAAGCGTAGAAGGTCCGCTTGCAAGGCATGGATCTCAGAAATCCGCGCTGCGGAGGCCATGGCCACCAGAAAGATGACCTTGATGGTGAGAGGGAGGAGGGGTACGTCAGAAAGCGGTTCATACGTATCGGAGCGCAGATGGTTGAGCACAACTGCTAAGTCCCACTCAGGAGGACGAAGCTTCGTCCTGCCGTCCACAGAATGGAAGGTTTTGACAGGGTCCTTGAGTACCAACACATCCAACCCTTGTGACCTCTTCCTGAGTACGGAGAGGACAGCAGACATGTTGGTGTTAATCGATGACGCCTTAAGATGCCTGGAGTTGCGTGGGTATACCAAGTACTCCGCCACCTGAGGAGCACAGAAAGAGGCGAAGGCCTGCCACTGGAAATCATAGAGTTTCCTAGTGGTCTTCCTATGAGAGGTAGCTATGGCATTGGCTACGCACCTTGAGTAACCACTGCTCCTTAGCCCTCTTTTAATACAAGCCAAGCGTGAAGGCAGAACACCTGAGGGTTCTTGTGTAGCCTTCCGCTTGGCCTGCTGAGGAGCAGATCCCTCCGCGACTGAATCGGAACAGGTTCCTGAAGACAGAGTCGCCGGAGAGGAACGAACCACGGTCGTGCTGGCCACCACGGGGCGACCAGAAGAAGACGAAGAACCCGAGTTGTCCCTATCTTGGCTACAACTTAGGAGAGGATGGCCGGCGGCGGAAAAGCATAGGCGTCCATCCCCTCCCAATCTCACGAGAGAGCGTCTAAGCCCATCGCTAGGGGGTCTGGTACTGGAGAGACATAGGTCGGTAATTGGTGATTTAGACATGTCGCGAACAGGTCTATTAGAGGAGTGCCGAATTGAAGACACAACCCCTTGAAAACCACCGGATTCAGTTGCCACTCCGTTGGGGGAGGGGCATCTGGTCGCGACAGTGCATCCGCCAAGATGTTTTTGGCACCTGGAATGTGGACTGCTCGAATGTCCAGGTCCACCTCGTCCACCAGCTCGAACAGCTGGAGCGACACGCCCTGGTGGACCCCTGCTTGTTCATCGACCAAGCAGCTGCTGAACTGTCCGTGTGGACTAGCAGACACTGACCTCGCAAACATGTCTGCCAGTGCTGAATAGCTAGACGAACTGCGTCCAACTCGAGGACGTTGATGTGCTGGTTCTGGTGAGCTGAGGGGGGACGAGGGCGAACTGGAACTCCGGAGAACACACTCTCGTCTACCCGCCACCAAGCCAGGAAACGATGGAGATCTGGGGTTAAAGCTATGGCATGACGGCAACGCGTTTCCCTGATGTGGGGGTTCAGGAACACCTTTAACGGGCGAAGGAACAGCCTCCCCCTGCAGGTCAGGTCCTGAGCAGATGTTAGTAACCCCAACACTCTTTGCCACTGACGAAGGGAGAGCGACGCGTCGAGCGCGCGATCCATCAGACGATCGTAACGAGCCATCTGCTCCCTCGTGACGAACCCGCGGAACAGCTGAGTGTCTAGGATGGCCCCTAGGAATTTCAGGCGAGTCGCCGGAACCAAGTTCGACTTCTCTAAGTTCACTAACCTACCCAGACGACGGAACAGGTTTATAGTTTACCTGAGCTGCGCCTCGAGCACGACAGGAGAACGATCGTGAGCGAGCCCATCATCCAAATACATTAGGAACTGATTGTCGCACTGGTGCAGGAATTGGACGATAGGCTGAGTCACCCGTGTGAATAGCCAGGGGGCTGACGAGATCCCGAACGGTAGAACGTTCCACTGAAAGTGTCTCCAGTCCAGAATGAAACGGAGGTACATGCGATCCCGATAGTGAATCGGAACGTGCAGGTACGCATCCTGGAGATCGAGAGACACCATGCAGTCTGAGCGCTCCAGAGATCGCATCACAGAGGGAAGCGTCAAAAGTCGAAAATATGGCGGCCGAACGAGGTAGGAGCGGTTGAATACCTTCAAATCGTGAATGAGCCGCCATTTTTTCGAATTCCTTTTGGGTATGACGGATACCAGGGAGTAAAACCCGGGCGTAAGATGCAGGGTCAGGACCTCCTACACCGCCCCTTAGGAGATTAAAATCTCCACCTGTTCCAACGTCAATTGGAGCCGGTCCCTTGCTAAGGGACGCTCCGTTGGAGCACAGGTAAGAGGCGGAGGGGATGAGACGGGAATGCGGAACCCCTGACCCAGAATCCGACAAACGAATGGGTCTAACCCCAACTGCAGCCAGTTGCTGACGAACGACCTCCGGTGCCAGCGCGGGGGGATTTGGGGGACTGACCCGTGGATCCGCGGCCACGACCTCCCCAACGAAAGTCCGTTTTGGCCTTCTTAGGCGAAGGTTGGCCTCTGCCGCGACCTTGGCCCTGACGGAAGTTGGTAAACAGACGCTTCGCGTAGTCTGCCTCTGACTGACGAGCCGATTGGTCAGGTCCTGCTGCTGCGCCTCCTGTCGCGCCCTCAAAACCTCGGAGATCCGACCCGCAAACAAGGATTCAGAGTGGGCAGGGGCTTGTCGGAGAAAAGATTTCTGATCCGCGCTGATCCCCGAACGGTGTAGGAAATTGTCCCTGCGTAGCACTGTAATGCCCGAAGAAATCCGTGAAGCAGATAACATGATCTGGGCAAGATCCGCCGCCACGTTGCCGAATGCTTTGAACAGCACCTGGTCACCCGACTCCATGCCAGCCTGTTTGGCACAGGCAAGCATCGCCTGACAGGTGAACACCACGTTGTTGCACAACCCTAACACTGTGCGAGCCTCTCTGTCGAAATGTGTAATTTGCGCATCAGTAATGCGATGAGGCGCATCAGGGGCAATCAACCCGTTCCGTAAGGACAATGTCTACCCTCTCCTCTGGAGACGGGTGACGAAAAGGAGACACGTCCCGACTCTTACTCGTTGAAGCTTAACGTTTCTGAAACGCAGCCCTATCGGCGACGGACTTGCGGATAGCGGACACATGTGCTTGGAAGTCAGCGGCGGAGAGAGGAGCACACTGGACGCAACGATAATCTTCCTCGCAAAGATCCTTGCACTTCCTACATAAAAGGTGCGGATCCTTGATCGCAGATTTCCTCCCCCCGCAATTCGTACAAAAAGCGGAGTACATGACGCCGTAGGTGAATCACTAACCTGCGAGAAGGTGAGTGACCAAAAGGCGTAGCGAAGGAAAAACAACCCTTCCGATAGCTAATTACCAACAAAAGTAGACTCACAAGAAAACGCAGACGGCAAGCGCTTAAGTGGTAAGGAGGTAAGGCATAGTAGGTCTGGTCAACAGATAGGTATTTAAATAATATATATTTGTCAAAGCTTTGTGATCCAAAACGAATTTCTTTCAGGGCAAAACATTATTGTCTATTATATATTGTCTAATATCTATTATCTATTATCTATTATCTATTATCTAGTGTTTATTATCTATTATCTATTGTATATTATCTTTTTTTATTATCTACTAACTATTATCTATTATCTATTGTATATTTTATATTGTATATTATCTGTTGTCTATTACCTACTGTCTATTGTCTATTGACATTATATCTGATATTATCTTGTCAGCCCCAGACGCCTACCAGGTTGACATGGACACCAGATCCATACCAGAGTTTTCCTTGAAGAAGGTTAAGGGTAGGAATATAACTGTTTACGAATATACTGAATGTGGTCAACCCATTGTACTTTATTACGTTGTGAACATCAATCAATTCTTTGTTCTAATTCAGACATTCTAGAAATTTAATATAGCCCTTTAGAGTCCAAAATCTAAGTTTTTTTTAATTTCAATATTTCCCTAAGAAGTATTAGATTGGTACATAGGGTGGGCAGGACTTGTTTCAATTCCTTTGACCTTTGACATCTAGCCTCTGATGACTAGACTGTGATTCATTCTAATTAATGTTCATCTAGTGTTGTCACTCAAGGTTAATTGCAATTGGGTTAAAATATAAAATTTAAAATGTTAATGATGTTGTCGTTGTTTGATAACTACTAGAAGTATTGTTTTATTGTTCACTTTTCCAGCCCCCGACTCCCCCAAACTTCCGTTGATGGATGGTATCATTCCGGAGGTTTATGTAAAAAGCGCGACAGGTAAAGAATTGAGATAATATCCACAAACTGTTTTATATTTATCATGTTTAATTCAGTTAATATTATTCATAAAAACTTTGCTGCAATTAAATATGGCAATTCTAAATGACCTTATTATTAAAAATCGCATATTTTCTCATTTTGAAATTTAATTTGTGTGTGGCAGTTACTACAATTTAAAATCAAACATTGCATCACTTTTTAATTGAATTAAATTAATTGATTAAATATCCAAAAGGTATCTCGAATTAGAATTTGATTTATGGAACAGTAATATTGGTGTCCACATCTGAATCTTAAAATGTGTTAATTCCACATGTTCATGATTAAATATCAATATACTTCCCACTGTTGTAGATGTTCCGTGCAATCTAGAAATAATCACCATTTGCAGATTGTGAACTCACAATTTAAAGATTGTTCGAACAATCTGCAGATTGTGATATACATGTACGCTCGATGGTTCGTAACATAAATACAATTACCATTTGCAGAAAACAATCATGAACCACAGTGTATATAAATTTCTGTTTCTCACTGTTGTAGAAGTTCCGTGCAATCTAGGAACGATCACAATCTGCAGATTGTGAACTCACATTCTGATGGTTCGAACAATTTGCAGATTGCAATATATCCTAGGTTGTTCGCAACATAGATACTATTACCATTAGCAGAAAACAATTATGGTAAGAAGCAGACACCATAGTTTAAGTTGTTATATGTTTACAGGTTACTGTAAGAAGCATGCACCACAGTTTAAGTTGTTATATGTTTACAGGTTACTGTAAGAAGCATGCACCACAGTTTAAGTTGTTATATGTTTACAGGTTACTGTAAGAAGCATGCACCACAGTTTAAGTTGTTATATGTTTACAGGGAATCAGACACCACAGTGTAAGTTGTTATATGTTTACAGATTACAGGGAGTCGTCATCCATCATTTCCCTGAGTGAGTATGAACTCGTTTAGCTTTAATATTTAATATTTTATCTTATTATAATTAAAAACCTACCGGTTTTTTTCTCCAACCGGTTTCAATTAATCTTCCGGGAGATATGACATAATTAATATTGACCTTCATGTAAGATCTTTACCAACCGGTTTCACAGTATGTGATTGTCAGAGTAATATATTTTGGGGAAAAACAAAATACACAATGACCTTTTCCCTTGTAGAAATGAAATAGTGTATGATTCGATTCCAGTTAATAGTTGATTGTCTCTCTTCAGGCAGGACCATGACAGCGTTATCTCTGACTGGGAATGAGACAGTGAGAAAGTTGGCTGGTCCTGAAATTTCACTTGAAAATAAATTGACCGTTTACAAAGGTAATCTGCTTTGTGATTATATGTTCATCAACAAACGTCGACTTCTTTGACAATGTGTTATCATGAAGTATTGATATGACATATTTCTCGTTTTAGCTTGATAGCGTGATACCAAAATGATGAAAATTATATTATATGAAAAGATCTAAGCATACTGGATTTAATCGTTGTTTATATCATTATACTCGTATCAGGCACATCAGGCCCCCTGGTAAACCTGGCTCTGCTTGGCTTCCGGGATGAGAACTACAGAAGTGAATCTCAGACGCACCTCTTTGGTGAGTAAATACAGCTTCTAATTAATTGTTTTAAAGGAAGGGTTCTATCGAAGTATCCGACATTTTTTAGTTGTGCATTGCGTGATATGAGAAGAAAATGTGAACCTCATAAACACATTAACCCCGATAGAACCCAATTTTTTCAGAAATATTTTTAAAGGCGACCCAATTTTTATTATGGAAACCCGAGATTCCATAACTGACCAACAACAATAACATAAGTGAGAAGTTCAAATTCTATCTAAAACCTATTTTTATACTGGCCGGCCCATGGGCGAAAGGCTGTTCAAATTTGTGTTACCCAAAAAAAAAAATCTAATTTTTAATAATGGGTCTAGCAGTAACTTATTTTGGGTATTTATGAACTCCCCCCAGACAAAGGAATTTTTTTTTCCATGGGCGAGATTTCCAATGGGCGAGACCTCGCTCATGGGCTAGATTTCCCATGGGCCAATGTTGACTTTGGTAGACATATAATGTTTGTGAAATGTTGACTTTGGAAAAAAATGTTTGTGAAATGTTGACTTTAGAAAAAAATAATGTTTGTGAAATGTGACTTTGGAAACAATTTAATGTTTGTGAATTGTTGACTTTAAAAATGTTTATTGACTTGTAAAATATTTATTGACTTTGGTGGAAGTGTTACTTTGATAAAATATTGACTTTGGTGACATGTTGACTTTTAATACATATTTTGAGTTATATGAATTGTTGACTTATGAAATATTCTTTTTAGTGAAATGTTGTGTAATTTCAGTTTAACTTATATAAAATGTTAACTTTGGTGACATGTTGACTTTTAAATTTTGAATTTTATGAAATATTGACTTTGATCACATATTGACTCTGGTGAAATGGTGACTTTTAAAAGATATTTTGAGTTAAGCGAATTGTTGACTTATAGTAATTATGTTATGTTAATTTATTGACTTTGGTGAAGTATGCTTATATCATGAAATATTAATATTTCTATTTTATTGACTTTGGTGAAGTTTGAAATGTTGACTTTATAATAATATGTTGATAATATATATTGAGTTTGGTGAAATGGTGATTTTGAAATTGATACCACTTTGGTGAAATCTTGACTTTGACAAAAAATATCATGATGGTGAAATGTTGACTTCGTAATTATTGGTTGAATTTTGTGGAAGTTTTACTTTAATAAAATATTGAATTTGGTGAAATGTTGACTTGAAAAGATATATCGAATTTGATGACATGTTGACTTTGGAACTATTGGTTGTCTTTGGTGAAAGTTTATCTTTAATGATATGTTAACTTTGGTGACATATTGACTGAAGCCCTGTTTATACGGCGACCGTTTGCACATATGTGTATGTTACTACCGTAAGCAAATTTTTCACTACCGTAAGCAAATTTGCACCTAGTCAGGGGCATGTGCAAATGATTACCGTGAGTAAATATGGTATTTTCACTTTTCTAGTAAAAGTTCGTCGTATACAGACAACGTGACTTCACACAGGTTGAGAACATTTATTAAGAACTATAGAAACTCTGAATACTGTTTTTCAAATTCTCTACATTCGATAATATCCTTCTTGCACGCAATGACCTTCAAAATCTATCTGACTATCCGATTTTCATTATTTAAATAGGGCGATATAGTCAAATCAATGTTGACAATATAAATTAATGTCATTTATTTAGTCTACATCTAATAAATATTAATTAGCATGTTTAGGAATTCTCTATTTATATATTAAAATAGTTAGAAGCCTATTTGCTTTAGGCAGAAATTAAACGCATATGAACGCAAAGTAAATTTACTTTTACTCACGTGTGTATATTACTGCCATAAACAATATTGCATGTGTGCAAAGTTTGCCGTATAAACAGGGCTTTTGAGAAGATATTTTGAGTTTAGAGAATTGTTGACTTTTAAAAGATTGACTTTTGTAAAATATTGACTTTGAAATATTTATTGGCGTTGTTGAAGTTTGAATTAAATGACATTTTGAAAACACTAATGTCTGGCTAATGTAGCGCGTTTCAAACATTAAGTATTAGATCTTTTGACTACGCTGTCACCGAGACTGATGATTTATATACAACTAAGTGCAGGTTACAGATATATGATATATAAGACTTGTGTATTTGTGTGTATCAGCACCATGTTATTACGTAACATGTGTATTCGATCAACTAACCCATCACAGAAGTTTCAACTCATTAAGACCGACAGGTAATCAATTACCAGTTCAACGGCTTTGACCTAGCAAAAAGTCTGTATTATGTGAGAAAACGTATTTTAAACTACCCCCGAGCCTCAGGGACTAGTTAACGATTAAGTTAACAAACCACTGATCTCACAAAGTTTCGAAAAAGATGTGCATGGATCCAGCAATCGAGTTCATTAGGCAACTTCTCTTCGCATGCAAACTAACTAAGAAATGAAGCACAAACACATAAGTTCCTGCACAAATTTATTACCTAACAATCATAGAGATAAAGGTGTTTTTATATATAATCATCAATACTGGGACCACATGTCCACAATCTCACAAATATCACGAAGTAGCAAGACTAATGAGTTCACATGTCTCAACCGGAAGTCTAGATTCAAAATGGCGGACTTCTAACACGTGGTCTGAAAACACAACTTATACTAGTTGATACGGAATGATGTTCTATGAGGCAAAGAATTATATATATATATATATTACTAAATCATTATGACAGCGAACAGTATCTACGGTTGTGACTGACGAATTATCTGAGACCTAAATGTGAATATACAAAAAACGTGCCGTAACCAAGGTCCACACACGTGGCCTCCCCAACTGGATGTGTCCAAGTGGATGAAAAACGGTCCTTATATAAGACATCGGACAAACACGAACTCAAGCCTGGAATATTATATCTTAAACAGGGTGGCCACGAAATGAAATATAATTAATTGCCAGCATCGTATACATAGGCCAGCACAGGGCAAACGATGTCACACACACAGGCAAGCAAGCATGATTTTGTCCTTCATTACATGACCCCTTTCCTAAAAGACGACCTCCAGGGCGTCTTCATGACATCACGGTCACAGTCTCTGAGTAGTTCTCACAAGTATGTGCATAAGTAGCCTCACAGTCCACACACCGGCACAAGTCTGACACACCAATCACTCTAATCGGGCCCAAGTCGGACATCACAAAGTCCATGGTCAAAAGTCAAAAGTCTGGTCTCACACACATTACTTAATCAGTCACAAATAACTTATGATACATGAGATTGTTTCGCATAATTCAAAAATTTGCCACATAAAATACATTATCAACTTATTATATATCACATACTATGAAATGGTTTGATCCATAAAAACATCGACTTCGAACAAGTGTGCAGGGAAAAAAAGAAAAGAGAAGAAATATGACATCACCAAAATAACGGTGTTGGAGGAGGCCACAAAAACAAAATTATAAAAATATATATATATAATAAATATAACGGGATGAAATGACACCATGCTATTTAACCAACGAAAGAAAAAGAAATAGAAAACAAACAAACAAAATTAACCCCCCCCCCCCCCCCCCCCCCCCCCTATTCTAAACTTAACACCCCATGTTAAATACTATATTTATAAACTTTCTTAAGGGGTTTTAATAATTCTGAAAATTTTCGGTCGTCTGACCATCATACAATGGCCCAACCTCCACCAAAGAGATAAAAGTTCATAATTCAAAATTTTGCACCAAACCATGAAATCTACTGCAACGAAATCACCTGAAACGTGGAAACAGGAATCGATCCACTGACAAGATATATCAAAACGACGAATCATATGAAAACGGCAAATCGTATCAGACATTCGAACCTAATAATCATATTCAAAATTCGAACAAATCAACTCCAGACAACTCTGCAACAATATAGGCAGACAAAACTCCAGTTCTCCAAATTGCAGTAAAATCATGATCAGACAAATCCAGAGCAAATCCAAACAAATCAGATTCAGATACATCAAGTACTAAATTCAAACAAATTCACCAGATCTCACCAAATATGATAAAACATCCAAATTCACACTTTTAACAAAGTGTTGAAACTGACAACTGATACATATTCACATTGTCACCAGTCATATCAAAATAACTTGAAACCTATTCAGATATATACACAATACACAATTCACAAAGGGACTTGACAAATGAATTTTTTTTTCAAAACAACCAATCCGAGTTTGCCAGTCACAGATCTGAAACATTCAAACACTCATTTATGTCTAGCACACAGAAGGCGTCCCCCCTCATATCCTGTATCAGCTCATTCTGTGACTTGTTCAAACTCAAGGAATGATTTTAACTATACATTTTTTTTATAAATTTGTCAAATGCCTTACTGCACAAAATCTCGGTACCTGGGATTGGGACGAACCTGGAGACCAAATCTAGACACTACCCAAACATTTGAAACTGCCAGGTCATCGGGATTCTACTAGAACTTGTGATCTCACTCGAATTAAGGTCCTGATCATTCACAATGGGTGTTTCACCCCTAAAACCAGAAAATGAGCTACCACTACTAGTCTCAACGTCAAAATGAACACCAGCCGGTGCCATAGACACATTAGACTCAATGTCCGAGATGGCATCGCTGCCGGTAAAAACACTAGAAGAACCCAAACTTTCTGACAACACAGAACCATCTGATACCTCGATCACCGGAGAGAGAGGTTCTGTCGGAACCAGAATAGGGGCTTAACATAATACCTAACCTGTGGTCCCTCAACCTCCGAAACTTCAGATTGCTTTACCCTGACTGGAATACTGACGACAGGTACATCATTCTGAACTTCTGGTTCGATCTCCTGCTCGACCTCATGTGACACTGCAGTTGTTACCTTCTTCAACCGGTTTACATATACCACCTCACGACGAACACGCCCATTAACCTTACCCTTAATCCTTACACCACTGGATAAATGACCTTAATCACCTGCAAAGGACCTATCCGACCTCTCCACTTGCCCATCACTCATAGGATGATACGGTGCCGTACGAGTTTTCTTAATCCCGAGCTCTACACACATAACTTTGAACACCTTGAACTCAAAATTAGCTCCCTGGTCAGAATGTAAGGTCCCTGGCATACCAAATCTGCAGACAAACTCATCTACCAGTTTTTTAGCTACAACCTCTGCTTCCTGGTTAGGAATAGCATATGCTTCACTTCCCACTTCGTAAAGTAATCCTGAACCACTAAGATATACTTATTGGCATATCTCGTCGTTGGCCAAGGACCAGAAATGTCAATAGCAATCCGTTGGAATGGATACCCAGAAGTAAAACCTCGCAACTTTGCCTTCGGACTTGGAATTGGAGCTTTTCTACGAGCACATACCTCACAAGATTTCACCCAAGTTTCAACATCCTTCCTCCACTTTGGCCAATAATAACGAGCCCTAACCTTAGAGATAGTCTTCATTATTCCCAGATGACCTCCACCAGCTACTCATTCATGAATGCCCTCCAATACGTCATTGACCATATCCGAAGGGATAACTGCCTGCATCCTACCCGAATCATGTAATTGCCGCACCAGAACGCCGTTATTGATCTTCAACGAATCCCACTGATCAAGCAAAGTTTCAACAAAAGGAGTAACTGGTCGAAACATTAGCGAAATCTGACCCGACTCAACTGCCTGATACAAAGATCCTAATCCTCTTCTCTGAGCCCTCTCTAACGGTGACTGAGCTGTTGTTGCTAAAATCTCTATTCGATGACACTGACGACAAGGTAACCTAGACAAAGCATCTGCATTACTATGCTTAAGACCAGGTCTATGTTTAATCTTAAAATCATAAGCAGCCAAAACTTCAAGCCATCTGGCCACCTATCCCTCTGGTTCCTTAAACCGCATCAACCATGTCAGAGATCCATGATCAGTACGAATTAGAAACTTTCTCCCTAGCAGAAAATGACGAAAGAAGGTCACCCCCTCAACCACAGCAAGCAACTCACGCCTAGTGACACAGTAGTTCATCTCCGGCTTAGACCGCTAAGTACCGCTTCCATAGGCTACCACACGTTCCTTCCCATCAAACAACTGACTCAACACATACCCGATTCCCTCATTACTGGCATCGGTATCGAGAATAAAATCCTTAGTGAAGTCAGGGTAAACTAGAACAGGTGCAGAGACTAACGACTCCTTCAACCTGCCAAAAGAACTCAGGCATTCCTCAGTCCAAACAAACTTCACACCCTTCTCAGTCAACTTAGTCAAAGGCTTGGCAATACTAGAATGGATGAACTTCCTATAATAGGAGGCCAACCCGAGGAAACTCTGTACTTCTGATACACACAGTGGTTCTGGCCACTCTCTAACTGCTGCTACTTTCTTAGGATTGGGAGACACTCCTTCACCTGATACTCTATGCCCTAGATAAGACACTTCCCTGGCACAAAAAGTACACTTAACAGGCTTAATTTTCAATCCATTCTCTAGTCAAAACTTGGTCAAGATGATCAAGATGCTCCTAAAAGGTCTTAGAATAAATGACAATATCATCTATATACACTAGACATATTTTCCACTGCAAACCAGCTAAGACACAATCCATAAATCTCTGAAACTTTCCTGGAGCATTACACAGGCCAAAGGACATAACGTTAAACTCATATAGCCCTTCTAATGTAGTGAATGCAGTCTTCTGCCTATCCTCTGGACACACCTCCACCTGCCAATAACCTGACGCCAAATCCAACGATGTATACCAAGAAGAACCAGCCAACTGATCCAGAGAATCGTCTATACGAGGTAAAGGGTATTCACATTTAATACTAACATCATTAATCCGGCGTAAATCCGCACAGACCCTGGTAGTACCATCAGACTTAGTGACTAATACAATAGGTGAAGCCCAAGGTGACTCTGAGCCCTGAATAATGCCATCCCTTTTCATATTATCTACCAACTTTCTTACTTCTGGCTATCTATGATACGGCAATCTCCTAGGAGCCTGCTTAATTGGCTTAGCATCCCCTGTACGTATCTCATGCTGCACCCTAGATGTTCTACCTAAGTCATGTGAACCTGACGAAAATACCTCCGAATAGGAAGCCAAAAGTGCATCCAACTTCTGCCTATGTTCTGACGAAAGATCCCCAACCTTGTAGCTATTCAAATTAGGCTTATCTGGAACTGACGAAGGCTTAACCTGCTGTGGACGTACTAGCTCTGTAAAAACTCCTATCTGAGTACCCTTTGGAATGGTTAAGTCCGAACTAGTAGCATTTACCACCCTGACAGGTACTACATAATCCCTAGGCTGAACCGTAACACGAGCGAACATAAGCTGACTGGACTTTTCAAAACTAGACTGACCCTCAATCAAACCTTCACGGCCAAAATCACCATCCAAACCTGATGGAAATACCATCTCGTGACCAGCGGGTACTACAACAGATTCTAACATCAGAACTCCAAACTGTACTGCCTTGCTACCTTCCTGCATGGGAACACTACCACCTGAAGCTAGCTTTAACCTGTTTTTGTGCATGTCAACAGTAACTCCGTATCGTTTGCAAAACTCTGCACCTAAAAACCCATCATATGGTAGGTCCCTGACTACAGCAAAATAGCAAAGAACTCTATCCTTACCTAAAATCAACGGTAGTTGTACAAGACCCAAGCTCTGTAAACTCCCTTCACCTAAACCACTAAGGCTAGCGTCCAAAGGCCTGATCACTGGTCTAGGGGTCAATCGCTTCAAAAATGACTCACTGATCAAACTGATTCCTCCCCCATTATCGACCATAAGCTGAACATAAACTCCATTTAGGCGACCCGTAACGAAATACTGAGGACAATCCAAGAGTTCTGACGACCCTAAAACAATGTTATGGCTAACCTCAGCTATATCATTCAAACTGTCGGCCGACAACTGGGTCTCGTTGACAGCCGTGACTAGTTGGGTGACTCTGATGAGAATCAGATGCACTAGACTTAGGACAACCTCTCCTCTTTGACCTCGATTCGCATGACCTCGCTAAGTGTCCCTGTACACCACAGATATAGCAAGAACCCTTCCTCCTATAGTAACTATCAACTGAATGTCCAAATTTTCCACAAAAGGAACAAATTGAAGGAGACTGACCAGCTACCCCTGCCTGTCCATTTCTAACTGACGCTACCTCTTGCCTCAACTGCCCGATCTGCTGACAAAGCCCCTTCACCATATCCTCTAACGAAGTTGTCCTATCAGGTAAAACCTCAGCTGACGCTTGTACTAATTTACTGTTTCCAGTGTCTGCTAGCTCGATAGCCTCCCACTCAATCGCAAACGCAGCTGCCTCATCCAAATTTTTAAACTTGAGATGCCTCATCTTCAGACGCAGATCCCTGGTTTCAATCTTATTGACAAACTCCGTTACACATAACGCCTGCTGAGCTGACGGTAGAAGATCTGGAAAAGCGGCAGTACCTAATCTACGAAGGGCCAAAGCAAAGTCCAAATAAGTCTCACCTACAAGCCTACCTCTAGACTGAAATTCTACCAAAGACAGGGCCTGAGTGCCTGTGGGCCTTAACTTTCTAGTCAAAGCATCCCGAATCGAAACGTAATTAATACGACTTTCCTCAGGCAGATCAAAGTAAACCTTACGGGCTCTTCCTGTTAACCTAACCCCCAAAAACTAAGCTTTGTGTTCCTGATTCCACCCGTTAAATTCGGCATACTTTTTGAATGACTTAACCCACTCTGTCCACTCCTCCATCTTATCACCCGAAAACACTTCTGGAAGTAACACACAATTGAGAGGTAAAGAACCCATAGCCCCACCTACCACACTATCCTCTTGGGGAGACGAAGACTCCATATCTCCACCTCTACCCTTGAAAAACAACAGAGCCTGGTGTAGCCTTGTCAGAAGTGTATTTGCAAATGCATGTACATGTATGATTGTATTTTATGGGTGAAAGTATGGTACCTTTTCTAGAGTCAGAAGTAAAAGGCAAATGTAACCCCTGTACCTACCTACACTAACTAAAAATTTACTTATTTCACAGACTAAGACCCGTTATGTAACCTACACTAAAAAAATCTAACCACTGTGCCTAACTCATTACAACTAATATATACTACAGACAAAACGTATAACAAGTAACTTACATACTACCAGTGAATTACTTACAATTTGCCAATTACCAATTCAACACTATACTATGTCAACCTAAACTAAATTTACCCAAATAACCATCAACAAAACTTAATGTTAACACTAACAAGATATTACCTGAGAAAACATACACCTCTGAAATAAATGAAATTGTAGGACACCTATCAACCTATCAAACACATAATATAAGTAAACAAATATAACCTATCCTACATAACCTATCATAACATAACTAAACACAATCAAAACAAAAAATTACAAAAGCTGCATGGTGCCTAATTAACTAAAATAAATATGTGTGTGGACCTGGCCGGCACATATTCACACTTAAAATATATATACCTGTGTCAGTAACAACAAATATAATAATCCTAACACCTATCTAGCCTAACCCTAACGTACCTAACCTGGATATAAATAAAATGCACCTAATGAACTAAATATACATGGTTCCGGTCACACCAACTCCTCGTTTAAACAACGAGTTATCCTGTTCACAGCGCCAATTGTGAGAAAACGTATTATAAACTACCCCCGAGCCTCAGGGACTAGTTAACGATTAAGTTAACCAACCCCTGATCTCACAAAGTTTCGAAAAAGATGTGCATGGATCCAGCAATCGAGTTCATTAGGCAACTTCTCTTCGCACTAACTAAGAAATGAAGCACAAACACAAAAGTTCCTGCACAAATTTGTTACCTAACAATCATAGAGTTAAAGGTTTATATATGTATATATAATCATCAATACTGGGACCACATGTCCACAATCTCACAAATATCACGAAGTAGCAAGACTAATGAGTTCACATGTCTCAAACGGAAGTCTAGATTCAAAATGGCGTACTTCTAACACGTGGTCTGAAAACACAACTTATACTAGTTGATACGAACTGATGTTCTATGAGGCAAAGAATTATTATATATATATAACACTAAATCATTATGACAGTAAACAGTATCTACGGTTGTGACTGACGAATTACCTGAGACCTGAGTGTGAATATACAAAAAACGTGCCGTAACCAAGGCCCACACACGTGGCCTCCTCAACTGCATGTGTCCAAGCGGATGAAAAACGGTGCTTATATAGGCTAGTGCCTCAGCACTACTTCCGCAGAATCATCCAGCACGAAAGAAAAATAGTCCACCGTGTTTTCTCTGCCACCGGAAGTCACATCGGACAAACACAAACTCAAGCCTGGAATATTATATCTTGAACAGGGTGGCCACGAAATTAAATAAATAATTGCCAACATCGTATACATAGGCAAGCACAGGGCAAACGATGTCACACACACAGGCAAGCAAGCATGACTTTGTCCTTCATTGCAATTACATGGATGAGTGAAAAAGAACAAGGTTGTTGTCAATTACGAAAATAAAACAGTCCATTTCTTAACCCCACTTGTTTGATTCGTTTTCGAGCGGTTTTAATCATTCAATAGCACACAACATGCATACGTATATACATACATACATGTATTTATGGTAGTGCTCAGTTGTCCCTAGCGTCAAAATACTGCATTGCCTCTTTTGAACAAGGGATTACTTCGCAGATACTATGAACACTGATCTAATCTATTTATTATTCGTTTGTATCAATAATCAGCGAAACGTTTTACTTTTAGAAATGTAGTGATGTAATGAATCAGAATGTCCTCATTTGTTGCGTTATCAAATTCGCCAATACCCTACAAATTTTAATTAATTCGAACTCTTGCAATTAGTCTCGAGCTTAGGGATGACCCACTCATTGTTAGTCTGTTGACAGCAGTGAAGGGGTACATGCGATGTCTATATTAAAATGTTCTTAATCATTTGATTTGTTTACAATTTCGGCCGCTTGCTCAATACAATACAGGGTTTATCAAAGACATTTTACGATTTTGACGGGTATTATTTATGAAAAGCCTTTTCACACAAGCGTCCCTCCCCTAAAAAATATATATTAAGTTTATAGATTTGTAGTCAGTTTTTAACAAGACGTTTCCACAATATACTCTCCGGTTTGCATTCAAATGAAAATAATCAATCATGAATAACTACTCTTTTCTAAAATCTGAGAAAATTCCTTAGTATTTAGCCATCAAGTCAGTGAACCGTATCTCCTGAACATATCCCAGTGACCACTTGTGTGTATCTCTGAGTAAACTACGCACGTGTCAAAATACTCCGATTGAAATAACAGTATTGGCGACAATACATATATATATATGTATTTTTAAATTGGTTCATGGTAATACCCAAACAAACTGCCCCCTTCCAATACACACTTATCCCAGTATATCCAGGCTATCATATTCAATTTAGCTCGTTAAGAGGATGACTTGTGATGGTAATTAAATACTACAGTACTGTACTATATACATACTGGTTCACTTCAAATTTTGTTTGAGAGCTTAATGAACAATTTATATGTATTTTGTTTTTAATTTAAAGTTGACAATGTTGCATAATGTACGTGTAAATACAGCACGGTAATAGTTTAATAGGTTTGCTACAAGACAGTTTGAGATTCAAGTAAAATAGACAGGCAGATGTCATGACTTTGTTTATGATATTTAACGGTTAACAACATATATTATGTTTCAAATAGTGTGTACGGTTGTTGGAAGTGTGATAATATCTAAATGTCCATGTAGTTACATAAACTTTGTTTGCTACACAAGCAACAAATGATGTGAAAGCACTTATCTTATCAAGTTATCATACAATACCGAGAAGAGGTGAACATGATATTTGTCAAGAATTGACAGATATTCTATTTATTATATCAATATTTCTGTGAAAAATTCTATGTTGAAGTTGACAGATTTCAAATGCAGCGGTTTAAAGGTACATCCATTGTGTTGTTGGGGGTCAAATATGACAAACGTTATAAATGGTCTTATTTTATCGAGAAGTAGGAACTGTTACCAAAAACTACCATTTTGATGATACTCGACTTAGTATATTGACGATATGAAGGTAAAAGTATCAATTTCTGATCGAAAACCTGACAATGAACCGCTTGTGGCGCGCGCCAATGAGTCAAACGTAATTTTGGAATCTTATTCTATCTTAAACCAGACAAAATAACAAATTTGGGTTGATAATGTTCAATAGGTGATATAACTACTGTGCATGTAAATAGGACGTGCACTTTCGGTTTCTGCACATGAATAATGATGTTACTTTTAATTGGAAACTAATAATTATGACATGTTTAATGATTTGGAATGAGTATACAAGCTGAGTAGGGGTGAAACGGTACGCCTATGCCACGGTTCGGTACGTATTGCGGTACACAGCCTTCGGTTCGGTACATTTCGGTTCGGTTTACGATAGTTAAAAAAACTATACCACTCATTAAAAAAGACATAACAGAGATGAATTGCACAGATACTTTTATTTGTGTAAATACTTGACTGGAACACTTTACAACAGCTCAAAAGAGAGCTAGATTAAGCCCTGAACACTCAAAGATTCCAAAATACTTGACTGGAAAACATTCAAATAACTCAAAACTGTCAAAAGAGAGCTAGATTAAGCCCTGAGGTTGGCCTGAACACTCAAAGATTCCACAATACGTTGCCTTGTCACTGTTTGCCGTGTTTGGTCCAACAGCTGTTCGAAACCCGAACTGTTTCCACACGGCCGAACGATACGTCGCCGGTGCATCTTTTAAAACTGGTAAACCTATATCCATTGTTGCTTTATGATTTTATACCTTAAAGCTTCTAGACTGGCCACATTAGGCAAGACATAATCTGACTGTCAAATCTATCGACCACGTGGGCTTTCAATGTCAATGAAATTTGATTGGACGAACGAGTTTGCAGAAAGGTACTTTCGTTTTAGTCAAATTCCAAGAAAAAAACTCTCGTTTCACAAATCTCAAATCAAACTAGTCACCTGTATATATTAAACGAGTGTTGAATTAATAAAAATGACCTAAAACTTTAGTAAAACATGTCAGAGACAGAAACTAAACGTTAATTCGTTCATTTCTAAAAATAGCACCTTGGGGCTTGTATACGCAATCTCATTGGTCCACGTCACACGAGACACGTCGATCGATAATTGTCAAGTTGAACGTGTGTGTCTGTGCGAGTGTGTGCAGATTAATCTACCTACAGTGACAATAGCATTAATTTAGATGATTTTAAAATTCCTGTTTACGTTTGAAATGTAAGTTAATTATTACTTCAAATGTCTTCAATTATCTGTCTTCAAATTTAATATTAATTTATTGTTTTAAAAACGCGAATTTACGATGCTTGACAATGACATTGCTTGTGCATTCTGTAGCCGGTGTACACATCGTCAGTTCGTTTAGATCTTTTGGAAATAGATTAGATTTTATTTTTAGAAATATTTATTTTAGGTGTTACTGTAAGTCGTGGCTAGTCGACTCTCTCTTCCATAATATCAAGTATTTACTCTGTAAGATACGGTGACCAAATTCGGCAAATTGTCTGTGAAAATAGATTATTCAATCGAATGAGCAGCTGCTTTGTTGACATAGCCACTTGAGTTTTGACACGGAAGCTACGGGGTGCCGTTTGAACTACGGCATAGTTAAGAATGAAAGTTAATAGAATATAACAATTTGTGATGATATTTTAGTGACATTTCATAGTGTTTTTGACAGTAATATGCACAAGGAGAGTAGGTAAAAGGAGATTTTACAAAAACCGAACGATACGGTATTTTCAGAGTGATTTTACCGTGTACCGAACCGAAAAGAATTACCGCGGTACGAATACACCGCGGTAAACCGTTTCACCCCTAAAGCTGAGTGATTTTGTTTGTATCGTAAACAGCACATATGGATATAGCAACACGACAAAGAGATAGTGTCGAACGACAAAGCGATAGTGTCGCACGACAAAGCGATATAGCAACACGACAAAGCGATAAGGTTGTACGACAAAGCGATAAGGTTGTACGACAAAGCGATAATGCCGCAGGACAAAGAGATAAGGCGGCACGACAAAGCGATATTGCCCCACGACAAAGCGATAAATACATTTCGCTTTGTCGCGCAGTTACATCGTTTTTTCTTTTTCTTTCGCTCTTTCGCTTTGTCGCGCCACAGTACCTTTTTGGAATATTTGAGAGTGGAGACTATTTTTTTCAAACGAAATGATTTTATGAATTGTTCTTGCAGTTAAACTTTTTAATTGCATGTATTTGTCTGAAATTATTAATGTTCTATCTAAATGATAATACTTTACCTTTAAGGCTACCTCAAAATATGTGCTTTATGCTCATTAAGATTTAATTGATTCAAAAACTTGAATTGAGCAGGAAAACCAAAGAGAATACCAATGTTTTGTAATAGAATACCAAGATCTGTACAGTTCCAGTCAAGCAGAATTGTTTTATATATGATCATATTTTTCATTATGGGGAGAGAATGTATTTTATTGTTTTTCTGTTTTATTTTTTGAGTGTTTTTATTTCTGTGAAAGAGATACTCCAACCATGTACATTGAGTGTGACGGTTGAATTGTTTTGATGTTTTGTATTTATTTCGTTCTCGGAAACAGTGATATAATCATAACCTAATATATGTTGTATCTTCCATACAGTAATAAGGAATGTTGAACGTCACCATGATGTATTTAGATATTGCAATCAAGTTTATATGCGATATCATGCACAGTTATTTGAAATATATATGTTATGAGTGAGTGAGTTATTGTTTAACGACGCTTCGGCAGTATCACAGCCATTAGCGGCGAGAAATTTAGGTTAATTGATTAATTTTTAAATAATTGCAAAAGCAAAAAATATCGAGACAAAGGCCGTAAAAAAATACCAGCAAATTGTCACAATTTGGTTAAAAACTGGTTTAGAATAGTTAAAAGTTATAATTTGTCGAAAAGATTTATAGCTTTTAAAAAGTCTAAAACACGATGTTCGCCAAATTGGCTAAAAACTTGAGATATAAAAATATCTGGATAAAAGGTTTCCCTTATGTGCGCAGTGTCCAAACACTCACACAAGATATGTCTAATTGTGAGGGGGGACTGGCAGGGAATACATACTGGGGGGTCTTCCCCCTTTAGAAGGTATGAATGGGTGAGATGACTGTGTCCAATACGACATCGTCGTAGGACACAGGCTTCCTGTCGGGTAAAAGAAGAAAGCGATTTAAAGCCTAAATGAGGTTGTAAATTATGAAGTTTGTTGTGTTGTTGTTGGTCCCATTGGGACCTCCACCGCTTCTTAATGTAAGATTTAATAGCAGGTTTAGAATCCGTATACGGAACTTTAGTAGGAGAAATATGTTTGAGGTTTAATGCTGATTTAGCTGCTGAATCAGCTTTGTTATTGCCTCTTATACCCATATGACTAAGAAGCCAGCAGAAGACGATGTCGCATTGGAGACATGAATTATGAAGTTCTAAAATATCCCTAATAATTGGATGATCACTTTTACAATTTGTAATAGCCTGCAAGCAGGAAAGTGAGTCTGAAAAAATAATATAATTATTGGGAGTTGAGTTTTTAATATGGTGGACGGCCTTCAGGATGGCCTTAGCTTCTGCAGTAAAGATGCTGCTGCCATCATGCAGCCTTGAAGCATATGTTGCTGCTGCAACTGTGGGTCCATCCTTAGAACCATCAGTGTAAATGTGTTTATAATCTGCGAAAAAATCACGCAGTTCAAAAAATGCCTGTTGAAATATTTATTGGTCTGTATTTGCTTTTTTATGAGTAGATAGAGAGAGGTTGACACGGGGCCTGACCACCTGCCATGGCGGAGTAGCAAGCAGACCGTGCTCTGCTATTGTTGTTAGGTTGATATCAGAATCGTCAACATGTTGTTGAAGTCTGATACCCAATGGTGGAATGGCTTTAGGTTTTGAGTTATACAACTGCTGGTATTCTGGGTTGAATACGCAGTAGTTGTATGCAAAATTGGAAGGGTTAGATTTTAGTTTAGTGATATATTGAAGTGCTAGCTTGATGCGCCGATCTTCAAGAGATGGCTCATCAGCTTCGACGTAGAGACTTTCAACAGGTGAAGTTCTGAAGGCCCCAAGACAAAGCCTTAGACCCTGGTGGTGGATAGTATCTAACATTTTGATGTAAGAGGGGCGGGCGGATCCTTAAATTATGGATCCATAATCAAATTTGGAGCGGATGAGTGATCGATAGGGTGAAGAAGAGTTTCTTCATCTCCACCCCATTTATTATTTGATACAACCTTTAAAAGGTCTAATGCCTTTAAGCATTTAGCATTTAGGTTTTTAATATGTGGGATAAATGATAATTTACTATCAAATGTGAGACCAAAAAACTTGGCCTCATGAACGACTTTAATTGGAGTTTTATCAAGGAATAATTCTCGATCTTTGTGCATTTTGCGCATATTGCAAAAATGCACACAAGATGTTTTGGCTTTGGAAAATTTAAAGCCGTTTTCCATCGACCATGTGTGTATTTTATTGAGGCAGAGCTGTAATTGGCGGTCAATTGATGGCATATTTTTACCTCTGCAGGAAACTCCAAAATCGTCAACAAAAAGTGAACCATCTGTATGGTCATTTAAGACTTTAGCAAAGCTGTTGATTTTAATGCTAAATAATGTGACAGATAAAATGCTACCTTGTGGGACACCCATTTCTTGATCAAAGAAATCAGAAAGGGTTTAACCCACGTGCAGTTTAAATTGACGGTCATGTTAAAAATTAGATATAAAATGAGTCATACGACCTCGCAAGCCAAATTCAAATAAATCTTTTAGGATGCCATGCTTCCATGTAGTGTCGTAAGCTTTTTCTAAGTCGAAAAAGATAGACACAGCATTTTGTTTGTTATTAAATGCATCACGAATAAATGATTCTAAACGAACAAGATGATCAGTGGTACTGCCTTGTTTGCGGAAACCACATTGAATATCAGTTAGTAATTTATTAGTTTCCAAGTACCAAACTAGACGATCATTAATCATCCGTTCCATAGTTTTACATACACAACTTATTAAGGCTATAGCAGGGTAGTTGGAAGGGTCTGTATGATCCTTCCCAGGTTTTGGGATATGCACAATAGTAGCATTATGCCAACAAGATTGAAATTCACCTGTTTCCCATATATGATTAAATACGTAGATAAGTAGTAGTCTAAATAAGTAGAACCTCAAGGCAAGGTTCCGGTAAATGTTTTAGAAGTTGATAATGGATTTCATCAAGCCCGGTTGCTGTATCATGAGCTTTAGAAAGTGCAGTTTTGAGCTCTGACAAGGAGAAGTGTTCATTATAATCTTCTTCATTGTCAGATTTGAAATTAAGTGGTCATTTTTCCTGTATCTTTTGGTACTTTTGGAAAGCAGGGACATAATTTACAGATGAAGAATTTTTAGAGATTGTTTCAGCCAACTTATTTGCAATGTCAGATTTTGATGTGAGAAGGTCATCATTGACCTTAAGATGTTTTATTGTAGATTTGGAACCTTTGCCTTTAATTCTACTAATCATTTTACAGACTTTGCTGATAGGTGTTCTGTTCTTAGAGACATAGCCTCTCCAAGATTCACGTTTTTGTTGGTTGACTGTGCGTCGAGCTTTAGCTCGTGCTTTGCGACAGTTATCTAATTTAATTCTTGTAGGTCGTTTACTGAGCTTGCGTTCAGCTTTTTTACGCGCCTTAATGGCAGTATCGCAGGTTTCATTAAACCATGGCTTGTGAATGCGTGGATTTGCCGAGGTTTTAGGGATAGTTTCAGTTGCTATATCAATGAGACCTTTAGAAAAGGCATCAACAGGATCAGTTGCATTGACTATTTCATCATATACAACATGTTCACGGCAGAGGGTAGAAAATGTACCCAAATCAGCCTTGGAAAATTTCCAACGTGGATTGTGCTCCTCGGGAATAGGTGATAAGGGTTCTAATACAATGGGGAAGAAGTCACTTCCACATGTATCCTCATGGACTGCCCATGAAAAGTCATGTAAAAGGGATGCATCAGTTACTGATAAATCTATAGCTGTATATGATCCTGTAGCAGGATGTAGATATGTGTTTGTGCCATCATTAAATAGACATAAGTCAGTTTGAGTGAAGAAACTTTCGAGTCTTTTACCCCTAGAATCTAGGGTATTACTACCCAAGAGGGGATTGTGACCATTGAAGTCACCCATGATAATAAAAGGTTTAGGTAATTGATTAACAAGTTGATCAAGATCTTCAATAGTAAGATCTTGAGATGGTGGAATATATAATGAACAGAGAGTTAAAGTTTCGAATAATGATAACCTGACAGCAACAGCTTGTGAATGCGTTGTTAATGGAATTTCTCTGTGGATAATTCCATCACGCACTAAAATAGATGCAAGCCCTTTGCCCTATCAGCAGAAGGGGAGAAAGAATTGTAAATAGTGAATGGTCTCATTGCAACTTTATCAGATTCTTTAAGATGAGTTTCAAATAGCTTGCGGATTGTACTTTTGAGCTAACAAGCCCAATTCATTAAAATCGACCTTAAAGCCTCGACATTTCCACTGGAGAATTGCCATAAATGCGAGGATAAAATAATAAAATATTAAAAGTCTCATGTTGGAAGTTTTATTGGAGAAAGGCGTCCATCTGAGGACCGACCCCTCTGCCCCTTCTTGGGCGAATTGTTAAGAGGTGTTATGTCTGAAGCGTCCATAAGGACATCATCAGACCCAAGGTCAAGATATCAAAACTTGTTGTGGATCTCGACCGCATTCCTTTGGCCTTTGGGAGTGCGGTTAGATGTTTTGGTTTTGGTTTTGTTTTCAGTTTTGGGATTAGATTTCTGGTTTGAGGTTTGATTTGCTTTTAGGTTTTTGGTTTGTGAAGCTGGTTTGATAGGATTTGAAAGCGCCAGAAGAGGAAATGTCATGGTACCTATGGTAGAAGAAGTAGAAGAGCGGAATGTTTTTAGAGTTGGTGGATCATTCACCCACTCAATGTCCGTCTGAGTGGATACAGAGCATTTAGTGTGATTGCAGAGGATACAATTGATGAGTATGAGGGTTTAGGACCCTCAGTAACCAGGCGTTTAGCTTCTGGGAAGGAGATATTTTGGGTGAATTTGATTTTAAGGATTTTTTACTCCTGTTGCCACCGAGGGCACTCCTTGGAGGTAGCCATGTGCTCGCCAGCACAGTTGCCGCATTTCGGCAACTCCGTGCAGATTTTCGGATGGCTTTCATCCTCAGGTTTGCCACACTGAGGACAAACACGCTCATCCGCCCTGCAAGAATTGCTTCCATGGCCAAACTTCTGGCATCGGTAGCAACGGAGGGGGCTAGGGATGTAAAGTTCAGTAGAGAGCTTGTAGTATCCTGCATAAACTGTTTTAGGAGCTTGTGGAAGAGAAAATGTTAGAAGGTAGGTGTGAGTTTTGATGATTTTGTCCTCCTTCTTGATTGTGAAACGCTTCACAGCTGTTACTGCCTGGTCCCTGAGGTTGTCTAGAAGCTCTTGCTCAGTGGAGTCCTCGAGACATCGATCTTTGTCTCGGATGATGGCTTTGCTGCTGTTCAGTGAAGTGTGTGGTGTGACCTTTACAGGTTTGTCAACGATGGTTTGCAATGTTTGAAGTGATATTGCCTGTTGTTTAGATTTAACTTCTACCAATAAGTATCCATTCCTGATCTTCTTGACTTCCTTCACATCACCAGCATATATGTTTTGACTCCTAGACTGAAAATAAGATCTCAAAACTGCCGGGGCTTAGGTAACGTTGTTAAAAGAAAAAATATCTCCGTAAAAAGAGTGGTAATATTTACTGTCTGCAGGATGTTCACTTTACGCCAGACCAAGAACAGTTAATTAATCAACAATGGGGGTATAATGAGTGTTATTTTATTTGCTTGAGAAGTAACGCACGCGGGACTGCTATTCTATTTAACAATAATTTTGAATACAAAGTTTTAAATACATCCTTTGATACGGAGGGGAACTTAGTTGCTTTAAAGAAAGTGTCAAACGAAATAACCTATACAATTATCAGCATTTATGGTCCAAATAAGGACGAGTCCAAATTTGAACTCATTATAGATATAATCAAACAATTCGAAAGTGATGAGATTTGTTTATGTGGCGATTGGAACTTAGTTACAAATCAAAGGTTAGACACATTTAATTACATTAACATTAAAACTTTAACCATCCTAAATGTAAAGAAAAACTTTACAGACATTTTCGAAATGTTTGATCTTAAGGACCCATGGCAGGAAATGAATTATGAAACAAAAATATATACATGGCGCCAACCTACTCCACTAAAACAAGCACGACTGGACTTCTTTCTCATATCCCATAATTTTATATCCTCAGTTGACACTTGTGAAATTTATCCAAGCATCAACTCTGACCACTCACTTATTGAATTAAAGCTCAAGTTTTCCACCTTTGAAAATGGAAAAAGCTTTTGGAAATTTAATACTCTTTATTAACTGATAGAAAATATATAGAACTTATTAAAGACACTATTAAGTCTACCCTTGACCAATACAGAACAGATTGTCATGATGGTATCAGTACATATTCAATTAATGACCAGTTATTATGGGAAACACTATTACTGGGGTTGCGCATGCGCGAGGAATGGCTGCTTTTTTTTCGACCTGTGAACAAATAACTAATATTTCTGTGCGAACTAGTTACCAATGGAGATCTTACAATATCTATTGTGAGTAATTTGATGGTATTGTGTTTCTGGTGATGTGCATCAGGCTGGATTGACCAACAAACAAGGTATCTGTGAATTATTGCATTTTTCACACAGGGTGGACAAACGAGCCCAACTTCCGCCTGGTTGCCAATGTAAACATTGTCATTCGTGCTATGAATTTTCCTTTCTGCAGTGATGATGCTGCTGTTATACTTACTACTCGTGGTAATTAACATCACAAACCTGTCCCCAGAAGACAAAATCAGCAATCATTACCCTGCATATGTGAAAGACAATAGTTTCTCCTGTAATCTGGGAAACGCCAAAATATGGAATTCCAAAGCCTTGGTTATTCATTCATTCACAACGGGAATAATGCTAGAAGACAAACAAAGAAAAAATACTAATACATTACTGTCGTTTCTCATTGGCATCCTGATTGCAAAATCAAACGATGTCCACATTAACCCAGGCCCAGACTCCACCATCTACCCTTGTGGTAACTGTGACAAACCTGTCACATGGGACGATCGTGGAATTATGTGCGACACATGCAACAGATGGTTTCATACAGGCTGCCAAGGAGTCAACACCAAAACTTACACTACCTTGTCAATGACAGCGCAATTGCATCGGACTGTACGCTGTGTGGAAATCCAAACTACAGCACTGTATGTTTTGGCCTTTTTAATCAGCACTTCGAACCACATCAGTGTTCTTTCGGACACATCCCTATCAAGCCCAACCCGCAGTGAAACTCTAAGACCTGTTCACGCTTCAACGCCAGTGAAAGGAATAAGGAAGTCTCTAAAATCAGCCAAACCACTTAAGATTCTAAACATAAACTTCCAATCCATTAAAAACAAACAATGCAGATTACAAAATATCATTGACAGCGTCAAACTCGATATCATACTGGGGACGGAAACATGGATTGATTCATCCATCAAAGACAATCAGATTTTTCCTCCGACGTTCAATCTATATAGAAACGATCGGAACTGTAATGGGGGCGGAGTACTCGTCGCGAGAAGTACATCAGTTCACCTGTACCTGAACTCCAAACCAACTGTGAGATCGTATGGGCCAAGATAAAACTAGTGGGGTCAAATGATCTCTACATGGGTGCCTTCTACAATCCCAAAACCAATAATGAGGAGGGACTTATACAACTAGAAGCAAGCCTATCCCAAGTATGCCACAAGCCTACCAAGATTGTCACTGTTGGAGGAGACTTTAACTTTCCAGGCTGGGATTGGAAGACGAGAACACTGAAACCAAACACACCACTTGCAAACCTTCACTACAAACTCAGTGACATCCTTGATGACAATGGTCTAACCAAGGTAGTCCAAGAAGCTACCCGAGAGAACAACATCCTGGATCTTGTAGCAACTAACAGACCATCAAGCTTTCCTCGTACCGAGGTAATTCCGGGAGTCTCAGATCACGATGTTGTATTCTGTGAATTAGATATCCGACCGAAGATTCTCAAGCAGCAGCCAAGAAAGATACCACTATACAAGAGAGCACGGTGGGATACGATGGCAAAAGACATTGAGAGCGTTGGTATCACAGTACAGGAACTGGACAGTCATGGAGCCAGCGTCGACACACTGTGGACAACATTCAAGAAAGGCCTGGAAGACAGCATCAACAAGTGTTTGCCACTAACATGGCAATGTCCCCCGCCGGTGACATTGAGTTAGTAAGACACATCATTGGAGCTACTTTGGTTCATGATATATCGTGTTAATAAGATTTCTAAAAGTGGTCAAAGTGTTGTAGTGACCTTGAAAATAAGGTCAAGGTCACCAAATCGACTGGCGTCTGCGTCATCCTCCAATGTAGACTGACACCAAATTTGAAAACATTTGGTCCAACTGGTCATAATAAATGGTGATAACAAGAGTTAGAAAAGTGCTCAAAGTGTTGCGGTGACCTTGAAAATAAGGTCAAGGTCACCAAAATAAACTGGTGTCTGTGTATTTCCCCAATGTAGGCTGAAAACTAATTTGAAGACTTTGGATGCAATGTTTCATGAGATATCGCCTTAACAAGAGTTCAAAGAGTGGTCAAAGTGTCAAAGTGTTGTGGTGACCTTGAAAATAAGGTCACGGTCACGAAAATAAACTGGTGTCTGTGTCTTTCCCCAATGTAGGCTGAAAACTAATTTGAAGACTTTGGATGCAATGTTTCATGAGATATCGCCTTAACAAGAGTTCAAAGAGTGGTGAAAGTGTCGTGGTGACTTTGAAAATAAGGCCAAGGTCACCAAAAGTGACTGGTGTCTGCGTCTTCTCACAATGTAGGCAGAAACCAAATTTGAAGACTTTGGATGCAACGCTTCATGAGATATCGCGTAAACAAGAGTTCAAAAAGTGGTGAAAGTGTCGTGGTGACTTTGAAAATAAGGCCAAGGTCACCAAAAGTGACTGGTGTCTGCGTCTTCTCACAATGTAGGCAGAAACCAAATTTGAAGACTTTGGATGTAACGCTTCATGAGATATCGCGTAAACAAGAGTTCAAAAAGTGGTCAAAGTGTCGTGGTGACCTTGAAAATAAGACCAAGGTCACCAAAATTGACTGGTGTCTGCGTCTTCCCACAATGTAGGCAGAAACCAAATTTGAAGACTTTGGATGTAACGCTTCATGAGATATAGCGTAAACAAGAGTTCAAAAAGTGGTCAAAGTGTCGTGGTGACCTTGAAAATAAGACCAAGGTCACCAAAATTGACTGGTGTCTGCGTCTTCCCACAATGTAGGCAGACATGAAATTTGAAGACTTTGGATGCAAGGCTTCATAAGATATCGCGTAAACAAGAAATGTGACGTACGGACGTACGGACGGACGGACGGACGCCGCTGAATACATAGTCCCCCGTTCCGCGTTGCGGCGGGGGACAACAACAACATACCTCACAAGACAGCAAGACCAAAAGACAACCCACCATGGATCTCCCAAGAACTAAAGAAACTCATCCTCAGAAAAAACCGACTCTACAAAAAGAAAAGGAAATCCCCGAACACAGAAAACATAGCAAAATACAGGGAACTAAACGCAAGGACTCAGAGGGAACTACGCAGGGCCTACTCGCAGCACATTGAGGACATAGTCACCCCAAAGGACAACGAGAAGGAGTTCAGCAGTATGAAGCGTTTTTGGACCTATATCAAGCACAAGATAACAGACTCTTCGGGTATCTCACCCCTTAAACATAATGGTCTCCTACACTCGGACCCGAAAGAACAAGCAACCATATTAAACAGCCAGTTCCAGATGGCGTTCTCAGAAGGATCAAGTGTAACCCGAGAAGACTTCCTAAGGGACTACCAACTGCCCGGCGTCTACCCCACGATGGAGGACATCAACATCACAACACCCGGAGTAGAGAAGATCCTCAAACAACTTAACGCGCACAAGGCAGCTGGTCCGGATAACATCAAACCGAGAGTTCTTAAAAAACTAGCTACAGACATAGCACCTGTGCTCACCACCATATTCAGGGCATCACTTTCTCGACTGGAGGAGAGCCAATGTAACACCGATTTACAAGAAAGGGGAGAAATACAAAGCTGAAAATTATCGCCCTGTGTCCCTAACCTGCATCTGTTGTAAGGCACTAGAACACATTGTCACCAGCCACATCATGGGTCACGCAGATAGATTTGACATCCTATACCCACTACAGCATGGGTTCAGACGTGCTCGTTCATGTGAATCCCAACTGATCGAGTTTGTGGAAGACGTCACCAGCAATATGGAAGAAGGAAAACAAACAGATGTCATCGTGCTTGACTTCTCCAAGGCCTTTGACAAAGTGAGCCATAGCCTCCTAACCCACAAGCTCGACCACTACGGAGTACGAGGACAAGTGAATAACTGGATCAGTGCCTTCCTATCAGACAGGGAGCAAGCGGTCATGGTGAATGGCGAGATTTCTGACACCATAGCTGTCACATCGGGAGTTCCACAGGGTTCAGTCCTCGGCCCAAGTCTCTTCTTGTTTTACATAAACGACCTGCCAGAGGGAATAAAGTCAAAAGTGCGCCTATTCGCCGATGACACCATGGTGTACCTAACAATCACTAGTGACGCTGACGCTCAACGACTCCAGGAGGACTTGCATCAATTAGCATCCTGGGAGATGGCATGGAGAATGGTCTTTCACCCGCAGAAATGTCAGGTCATCTCCATCACCAAGAACAGACGCAAGATCAAGTATCCCTATGTCCTGCACGGTCACACATTACAATCTGTCGATAGCGTCAAGTATCTGTGATGCACCATCAGCTCGGACCTCTCCTGGAGCAACCACATTGAGAGCGTTTGTAGCAAAGCTAACAAGACCCTAGGCTTCTTAAAAAGGAATCTTAACATCAGATCACCAAAGATTAAGGAGCGAGCTTATATGACCCTTGTGAGACCCTCAGTTGAGTACGCCAGCGCAGCATGGGATCCCCACTTACAGAAAGATATAAAAAGAATTCATATGGTCCAGCGTCGAGCCGCAAGGTATGTTGTTAACAACTACACACAAACAGCTAGTGTAACTGACATGCTAAATCACTTAGCTTGGACTCCGCTGGACGTCAGACGAAAACAAGCAAGAATGACTATGCTTTACAAGATCCACAACAACCTCATCAATATAACAACTGACAAGCTCACTCCACCAAATAGGACAACTAGAAATGTGCACCCCCTAACTTTCCAAATTCCATCTACCAGAAGTAATATCAAGACATTTTCCTTTTTCCCAAGAACAATAAGAGACTGGAACGCTTTACCACCAGACATTTCATCCTCAAACACTCTCGAGATCTTCAGATCCAGGGTGTCTGGGGCTCTGTGAGCGCCGACACCACATCATTTTTATCCTGTTTTTAACTTTTAACTTTTTTTTATTGCCATTCCGACCGTGCGCAAACCCACACCGTGTCAAAATGATCAACCATGATTGTGGACACTACCTGGTAGAAGTAGAAGTAGAATTAATGATAAGAGGTAAAACTATATATTAGTCCGGCAGCCAGCCCTTGTGACCGGGAAATGCGGTCCATAGGAATATTTTTGTTCCTGGTGAACCCTATGGGTATATACTTGAGTAAACTGAATGATGACACTTTGTCAACTTTGAGCATTTTGAATAATTAATGTTTTAATTAGATAGGGTACACTGGTGATTTCAGTTATCCAGACACATCAAGTAATTATATTTTAGTGTTCACAAAATTGAAATAAAATTTAGGCAGTTATATTTCAATTATTGTCTATTAGTATTATGAAAAATAAGTACACTTTTTCACTTTTTTGTTGAAAAAAACGAAAGGCCAAAATATTGATAATGTGTCTGGATAAACGAGGTTTCTGAGAAAATTTTGGTTTTTTACAGTAAAATTGGATTTAATGGTGTAATAATTTACTTTTAATTATAATTACGATAATTGAATCATAATCAAAAGAAATAGTGATAAAGTTTCAGTTAGTATATGTTTACTTTTGACAAATTCTGGAAAAAGATCCCATGAAACCCAACATAGTTATGATTACTTGACAATAGAACAAGGATATTTTCTGGATAACAACTTCTTCAATGTGAATATACAAGACGTTTCGGAATATATACTTACTCCATCATCAGGTTAAATGTAAGAATTAACAAAATGGTATACATTTATATAGTAAAGAAACCAATGGCGAGAAAACTCAATCAGATAAATTAAATTAAGTTTTTAAGATGAATTCGCATGAGAGTGGTTTACAATGATGATTTGTGATACAAACATGAGAATCATTAATAGTTGATTGTTAAATCAGCAATGGCCTGTGGGCTTTATTGAAGTAGTGATTGGACAACAGTAATACAAATTGGTAAAATGAGGAAAGCCGAGTGCCTTTATTGTAAATACAAGAACAGTTGATTGGATGTGAAATGCAGAAGACATGGTGATTGAGAGTATTAGGAGAGGCAAGTGATTTGGGTTTGAAGTGGGTTTGGCAGTGAATGGTTCTGTTGACTCCTCGGATGGGCCCTGACAAGAGTGAATGGATGGGAGGGTGGGTGCTCCTCGGATTTGCCTCCGACAGAATATAGATGTTCGATATGAGTGAATCCCCAAGTACATGTTAGGAAGATGCTTTGGTCGCGGTTGATTGCAGGTTGTTCCCTTGTAACGTCAATCGCTTATTGAAGTTTTCTTTGGCGCAAGTTGTTATTTGTTGATAAGACTGTGGTAGCCTCCCAGTTGATAGTTTGATCCTTGTTCAGAGTATGCTCAGATAGGGAGGATTTCTGGTCAAGTGTGATGACATACGCTTTATGTTCCTTGATCCTTGTGTTGATAGGCTGCATCATTTCTCTGATGTTCTCTTGTCAACAGTGGCATGGGATTTTGAAGATGCATCCTCTTGTAGTGCTGGTTCCTCTGCTGTTGGTTTTTATTTGAGTAGCTGCTTGAGGATCCTTCACAGGGAAATGTAACATCAATGCTGACTTTGTTCTTGATGAGGCGGGCGATCTTGTAGCTGAGATAGTCTAAGTATTTAGGGAATTGTTACTCGAATTTCTCGGTTAAGGCTTGTGGGTGATAGCTCTTATGGTGAGTGTTTTCACGGTAGTCTTGACGACTAGGCTTGCTGGATATTCATTGAGTAGGGGTAATTGTGTCCTTTCGATGTTTTGGTTCTTTATTGAGGGTATCAGGTTGACAGATGGATTTTATCACGTCTTGTAAGTGTGGCTATGCTTGATTAGTGGATGATTACATAAACTGTATTGTGTGTACTGGTCAGTGTGTGTGTCACGGCGTGCATTAGACAGATATTCTAGGTCCATGCCAAGTAGTTTGCAAGGAGACATATGAGAAGGGGAGATGGTGGTTAGTTTCTGTTTCCATGATCAATCTGATTCTTGGATGCTTGGCGTTGAGATGTTTTAGGAGATGATGGCTATGGTGGCGAAGGTGTTATCAACCATGTGGAACAAATAAAACGACTGAAAATGAGCATTAGAGAGTGCTGGTTCTTGGAAGGATGTCATGAAAATCTCTGTTATAAGGGAAGATAGTTGTGAGCCCATTGGAAGTTCGTGGATCGTGTCGGTGAAGATAAAATAGAAGTAGCAGGTGGTTAACTTGGTGTCGAGCTGTTCAATGCGGATGTGGAGCTTGGTGGCTTCTAGGGTTTTCTGTTGAGGGATATGTTGGTGAAGAAATCGACGACATGATCATGGTGTCTGTGAGACAAGTCCTACTTCATCGACTCAACATCTTATGCCAACAGTGCTGCAAAAATTATACCCTTTGGACATTAATTAATACTTGAAATCATCGTGATATCTTGCATCTGAAGCAATGTAAATCACTCAATGCTCCGTTGATTCGACAGAAAGACAGTACAACTGTTTGTGTTGGTTGTTTCGTTGTTTCTGTTATCCTTGTCTCTTTTGTTTAGTTTTTATGTATAGAAAGATCACATGACCTATAAAAATAACAAGGTGTTTGATATTCCTGATTAAAAAATGTGTTGCAACGTCTGGCCTACACCAAGGTCAGAATAAGGGTCTGAATATGTGCACGCCCACACTTTTTAATGTCACTTTTCATGGCATTGCAGTTATATACGTTTAACGTTTAAGAAACATTCTAGCTTTTTCTTCTAGCGAGACTACTCTTGTCAACCAATAACTTAACCTTAAAATTGCCCAATTTCAGTGCCCGCTTCTTGTTCCAATCTTGGGTCTAAACTTTGAGATTGACTATTTCCTGTTTTTGTCTTTTACAAGTTAACTCTTTCTGATAAATGTGTTGCTTGGTGAATAGTTTTTTTATTTCAATACAGAATAAAAATGGTAAATTGTGTTGGTTTTTTTTTTAAAAAACACCATAAAATCATCAAAAATCACAATGTTCTCTCCACAAGAAGTGACATTTTTACACGAAGGCCTATTTCAGAATTTGGCAAAAGTAAACAAATACAAACACTAACTGAAACCTTATCACCATTTCTTTTGAGTATGATTCAATAATCGTAATTATAATGAAAAGTATATTATTACACCATTAAATCCACTTTTACTGGAAGAAAACCAAATTTGCTCAGAAACCTCGTTTATCCAGACACATTATACAAATTTTTGACTTCCGTTTTTTTTCCACAATTTTTTTTACTCATTTTCATAATACTAACGAGACAACGATTGATATATAACTGCCTTAATTTAATTATATTTTTGTGAACACTAAAAAATAATTACTTGATGTGTCTGGATAAATGAAATCACGAGTCTACCCTATCTTATTAAAACATTAATTATTCAAAATGCTCAATGATGACAAAGTGTCATCATTCGGTTTCCTATAGTAAATACCCACAAGGTTCAATTTCTGTGAAAACATTTTCTATGGACGCACTTCCCCACCTAGGGTGAACATCGGGGTTTGGCTGCCGGACTATATTATGCATTAACTAAAAAGAAAATAAATTAAGAGAAGGAAACAGCGTTGCAAAATAAACTGGATTGCATGGAAAAGGAACTAGATAATGCAGATGAACTGGATAGAAAAAAGGAAATTTTGAGTGAAATAAATGAGGCAAAATCGAAATTGGATCAAATGTATGATCAAAAGGTTAAGGGAATGATGATAAGATCTCGTGCGAAGTGGATTGAAGAGGGAGAGAAGCCTACCAAATATTTTCTTAAATTAGAATCTAGAAATTTCCTAAATAAAACCATTATAGAGTTAAAGAAAAATGATGGTACGCTTGTGAACAGTGCTAAGGATACATTAAGTGAGACAAAAATATTTTATGAAAAGCTGTATACAAAACACGACCTTACATCTATCAATCTCGATGAATATTTCAAGGATGTAAGAACATCCAAATTGTCTGACAACGAACGTTCAACGCTTGAGGGTGATTTAACTAATGATGAAATCTCGTTTGCTCTTAGAAACATGAAAAATGAAAAAAGTCCAGGACCAGACGGACGGTTTTACAACAGAGTTTCTAAAATTCTTCTGGAAGGACTTTGGTGACTTTTTGCTTAGATCTCTAAACTTTGGCTATAAGAATGAAACATTACCTCTCACACAAACCCTGGGATTGATAACCTGTATTCCAAAAGGTAAAAAACCTAAAACATATCTTAAAAATTGGCGACCTATTTCTCTGTTAAATACTTCATATAAGTTTGGAGCTTCTGCCATCGCAAATAGAATTAAGAAAGTGCTACCAAATATTATCAGTGAAGATTAAAAAGGTTTTATCTCTGGTAGATATATTGGTGAAGTTACAAGATTGATTTATGACTTGATGGAATATACGGAAACATTTCAGGTTCCTGGCTTATTACTGTTAATTGATTTTGAAAAGGCCTTTGATTCAGTCGATAGGACATATCTCACAAACGTTTTACGTTTTTTTAACTTTGGTCCTAGTATTATACAATGGATTGAAACTCTGTATAACGGTAAAGAATCACGTGTACTTATGAATGGTTTCGCCTCAGAACCCTTCAAAATTCAACGCGGCTGTCGCCAAGGTGACCCGATTGCACCATATCTATTCATTCTTTGTGTTGAAATTTTAGGCATTATGATTAAAACCAATACAGAAATTAAAGGGATAAACTTAGGAAAGATTGAGTATCTTCTTGCACAGTTTGCCGACGACACCACTCTGACTTTAGACGCATCTGAAAAATGCCTTTATGCAACACTAAATACTCTCAAAATTTTCGAACGTTTTTCTGAGCATGGGGGAATAAAAGCACCAAATATTGGGGAAATTATATCATCTCAAAAACTTTAGTAGACTGCAAAGCTGAGAACAGAAATGGGGTACTATTTTCACAAACAGATAGGTTGTTACAAATTTACTTTGGCTTTCAGATAGCAGCTACATTAGAAATCAGTTAATTCCAGAAATGATTTATGCTTCATGGAAGAATGTTATATTGTCATACTCTGTATTTCTCAGTGAGTTTAAAACAACGGACATTTCAGAATGCGAATTTGTTAGTCAGTCTTTATGGAATAATGATGAAATAAAAATAGATGGAAAACCCATTATCTATAAATCATGGTACACAAAAGGTGTTGTATTTATCAATGATCTGATACACCATGAGGGTAGACTGTTACATCTTGATGAATTCCAATGAAAATTCAATATCCAAACAAATTTCTTAACATACGAAGGCATGAAAAGAGCTATTATAAATCTTATGCACAGTGTTGGTTCAAATCCAATCTATCCTATCAATTTATTTCACGTTAGTGGAACACTAAACAGTAAACATATATATACGAAACTAATGGATTCTAAATATTTACAATTACCCTGTTACAGTAAATGGGCACGTATTTTAGATTGTGAACTGTTAGAAAAAGATTGGAGAGTTTTCAATTTGATAGCTCACAAATGTACTCGCAGTACTGACTTTAAATTGCTGCAGTATAGAATTATTCATCACATTCTTCCTACTAATTGCTACCTATTCAGGATAAAGATATCGGAATCACCAATGTGCAGGTTTTGTAACAAAGATTTAGAAACTTAAGAACACATGTTTTGGTATTGTGGTCCGATATTAAATATTTTGAAAAATTTTGAAAAATGGCTAGAAGCCGCTCAATTCTCTTAAAATTTACAATTTCAAAGATAATGCTCGGAATCAAAGGAAGGAATAACAACCCTATTAAAACTATTATTTTGATTGTTAAAGACATAATATTAAAAAACAGTCCAAAAATGAATATTCCGAATTTTAAGTATGCAGTAAGTCAAATTAAGCAGTACTACGATATAACAAAATACACTTATTTAGTTTCTGGTGAAAATGATGCATTTATTAAATTCTGGTCATCCTTACATGTCATATTGAACAATTGATTTATGTTTCACTTTATTCCTATAGGCCTATATACTGTTTAAATGTGCATTAACATGTATGTATCTTATTGTCTGTATGGCTTTAGGTCATTGTAACCTGTGTGTCACATGTGTATTTTGTTTTGTGCACGGTTGCAAAATTGCTGAAACTAAACATGTATGTATTTACGACATTGTAACCTGTGTGTCGCACATATGTCATTTGTTGATATACACTACTGTCAAACCGAATTAATGTAAAAAATAAAACATATGGAAATAAAAAAAATATATATATATTTTTCGAAAAAACGAGAGAGATGTTTTCATTCTCTGTTTTACAAAATGCACAATTCTCGTCATTTATAAACTGCATATAGTTTTAAACTCCTTCTTGGTATTAAGTTATTAATTATGCTGTGTAATTTTACATCATTTGTACAGCATCTGTACCGCAAAAAAACTATTTTACAATTTTAAAGAATGTAGATCGAAATGCCCACTTTTCATGTACATTGTTCATTTAATACCATTATTCACACGGTCACAACATACCTATAGCGCTTATAAGCTTTAAATCATTTAAGTTATGAAATGTCTTACTAATAATCAAGGTATATATCCGCATGCGAAATTCATTACAAATACATAACCAAACTAGTACACCATTATTAATTAATTAATTGCCACCCTCAATTTTACAAGTAAAATTCGTTTGATAATGAATTTGATAATAGTTCTAAAAACGACTTACAATCTGATAAAATAATTGTCTAATTTAGAAACAATTAAAGTAGGACTTTTGCCGTGCAAATAAATGTAATAAGGAGAAAGAAGACACTTGGAGGAACTATAGAAACATGGGATATTTCATTCCAATATAGTTAGTGCTTATCACCAGAATCGAGAACGAGGATGAGCTGCGAGCGGACGTGTTTACACGCTGAGTGGCGATATAATGGTTTTATTGCCAACATATAGCAAACTTTTTGGGTTTTCACGGTTCTAGGGTTGTTTCTAGACATGGTCAACTACCATGAACCCCGAAGCTGATAAACAACCAAAGACAAAACGCCAAAAACGACAGAAAGTGTCTCATTCTCTATCGAAAATAGGTGACAGTGGTCAACGCAACACAAGCATGGACCCGGCGAACAGGCAAAGTAACATGGTTTATCACAGTACCCCACAACACCAAGCAAATATACAGCAACATCCCTACTACAATCACCCAGGAGGTGCATATGGTCAGTACCCGCCTTCTAGTATCCCACTTTCACCCGGAACACATGTGTACAGTGACAATCCACAATCGGGAGGCCCTGTTTGGGTTGTGGATTTATTTCATGAAATACGTCTCAGGTCTCTAAACTGGATGACGTAAATGAAGAGCTAGCAGGGATCAAGTCACAACTCCTTGGCATGGATCAGAGAATTAAATCCTTGGAATCCGTTAAATCCACAGTCTCTGAAATGGAGAAAGGATTAGAATTCATGAACCTTAAGTTCGAGGACTGGAAAAGAGAAAAAGAAAATCTTGAAAAGACAGTGTTAAACCTACAAAAAGACTTACATGTGGCTGAAATAAATAATATGAAGGTACAGCAGACCAAAGAAAAGAACAGCTCATCGACATGCAAATACGATCCATGTCATACAACCTACTATTCATTGGAGTGAAGGAGGAAAAGGATGAAGATACCTGTAACACACTGAAGACCTTCCTTTCTAGAAATGTGGAGCTAGAAGACCCCAAGCTAGAAGTTGTTCACAGACTGGGTAAATTCAGACCGGATAACCCGAAAACCAGACCAATAATTGCCAAATTCCGGAATGTGAAGGAACGCGATGATGTCAGATTTGCCTGCTACAAAAACTTAAAGGAACAACTTTCTCTGTGAATGAAGAATTCCCTGAAACAGTAAGAAACTACCGGAAGGGTGTACTGTTTCCACTGCTGAAGCAGGCGAGACACGAAAACAGAAAAGCCTACATACAAATTGACAAACTGTTTATAGATGGAAGACCGGTTAAAGTCAACCCCCCCGTCACCATACCGAGTGACCGCTGCCCACCCATCGCCGTCCCTCAACACCACACCTTTGACCCCGCCTCCTGTCACCTTTATGGAAACCCAGTCAACCAACCCATAGGACACTCACAGTGGTAACTACTCACCAACATCACCATGTGAACGTGTGAACCATAATATTACTAATAACGGTAACACTGTACCGTCTTACAAGTGTAATGTGCCAAATAAACATTCATTATGTAACTTAAAGATTAGAAGTGTCAATGTATGTGGTTTACGGAGCAAACTACGCTTCCCAGAATTTAGGGATTGGATATCTACAATAGACATCATTGCTGTACAAGAAACTAAAACCGATAAGTTTGACGACTTGTCAGTAGACGGATATACCCTAATCCTCAAACACAGAACCTCTAAATCCAGGGTGAAGTCCGGAGGAGTCGGTGTCTTGATACGGGATGAGATTTTGAAGTTTGTAACTCATTACCCCAACGCTGATGACTGTGTACTATGGATACAAATTGATAAACAACTACTGAAAATAGACATCTCTTTCTCTGAATAGTGTATATGTTACGAACCATCTAGGGTATATCACAATCTGCAGATTGTGAGCTCACAATCTAGGAATATTTCACCATTCTTAGATTGTTTAAACAATCTGCAGATTGTTCGACCCTTACAATCTGAGAATGATCACAATCTAGCAATCTGTTTGTAAGGCTATCTAACAGACTGTACGAGTCGATTCCTAGATTGTGAAGGGTTCTCAATTGTTTTTTTTCTATCTTATCTACCGACTATAGGGTCGATTCCCAGATTGTGAAGGGTTCTCAAATAGTTTTTCTGTCTTTTCAACAGACTACATGGGTCGATTTTAGATTGTGAAGTGTTCTCAAATAGTTTTTTCTATCTTATCTATCGACTATAGGGCCGATTCCTAGATTGTGAAGTGTTCTCAAATAGTTGTTTATATCTTGTCTATCGACTATAGGGTCGATCGCTAGATTGTGATGGGTTCTCAAATAGTTTTTTTCTGTCTTATCTACCGACAATAGGGTCGATTCCTAGATTGTGAAGGGTTATAGAATTTCATCTAACGACTTCAGGGGTCGATTCCCAGATTGTGAAGGGTTCTCAAATGTTTTGTTCTATCATATCTACCGACTATAGGGTCGATTCCTAGATTGTGAAGTGTTCTCACTGAGTTTTTTTCTATCTTATCTCCCGTCTATAGGGTCGATTCCTAGATTGTGATGGGTTATATAATTTCATCTAACGACTACAGGGGTCGATTCCTAGATTGTGAAGGGTTATATAATTTCATCTAACGACTTCAAGGGTCGATTCCCAGATTGTGAAGGGTTCTCAAATGGTTTTTTCTATCTTATCTACCGACTATAAGGTCGATTCCTAGATTGTGATGGGTTATAGAATTTCATCTAACGACTACAGGGGTCAATTCCCATATTGTGAAGGGTTCTCAAATAGTTTTTATGTCTTATCAACAGACTACATGGGTCGATTCCTAGATTGCGAAGTGTTCTCAAATAGTTTTTTCTGTCTTATCTATCGACTATAGGGCCGATTTCTAGATTGTGAAGGGTTATGATATTTCATGTAACGACTTCTGGGTTCGATTCCCAGATTGTGAAGGGTTCTCGAATGTTTTTTTCTATCATATCTACCGACTAAAGGGTCGATTCCCAGATTGTGAAGGGTTCTCAAATAGTTTTTTCTATCTTATCTATCGACTATAGGGTCGATTCCTAGATTGTGATGGGTTCTCAAATAGTTTTTCTGTCTTATCAACAGATTACATGGGTCGATTCCTAGATTGTGAAGGGTTCTCAAATAGTTTTTTCTATCTTATCTATCGACTATAGGGTCGATTCCTAGATTGTGAGGGTTATAGAATTTCATGCAACGACTTCTTTGGTCGATCGCTAGATTGTGAAGGGTTCTCGAATGGTTTTTCTGTCTTATCAACAGACTACATGGGTCGATTCCTAGATTGTGAAGTGTTCTCAAATAGTTTTTTCTATCTTATCTATCGACTATAGGGTCGATTCCTAGATTGTGATGGGTTCTCAAATAGTTTTTCTGTCTTATCAACAGATTACATGGGTCGATTCCTAGATTGTGGAGGGTTCTCAAATAGTTTTTTCTATCTAATCTATCGACTATAGGGTCGATTCCTAGATTGTGAAGGGTTATAGAATTTCATCTAACGACTTCATGGGTCGATTCCCAGATTGTGAAGTTTCTCAAATAGTTTTTCTGTCTTATCAACACACTACATGGGTCGATTCCTAGACTGTGAAGTGTTCTCAAATAGTTTTTTCTATCTTATCTACCGACTATAGGGTCGATTCCTAGATTGTGAAGGGTTATAGAATTTCATCTAACGACTTCAGGGGGTCGATTCTATTCAACTATACCGACTGTAAAGGGTCGATTCCTAGATATTGCAGGATTATGATATTTCATCTAGCGACTCTATTAGTCCATTTCTAGACTTTGATTGGATGTGATATCTGATCTAACGAATATAGGTGTTGATGATTTTTAAACTGATCATAATGTAATCCGACAATTTGTGTCTGTTCTATGAATGTGAATGCCTTTACCTCGGTTAATATGTCATTTACTTTCTGTTTATTTTTACCAGAGTGTGAAGTGTGTTGTCTTGCCTCCGTTAAAATATTCTCTGCATTAAAATATAATCAGTAGTTAGTTAATAAATAGTCTTACATACACAGTACTTTTAACAATTTAAAATTAACAACTCAAAATTAAAGCATTATGTGGCAATTTAAATTTTGTGTCCCATACCATGATAGTTAAATGTCAAGTAACATACAGAGTGTGCGTGTATTAATAAGAACGTGAGTGTTTGCTTGTGCGTGCTTCTGTAAGCTCCCTCATATGCATGAAGGGGTTGATTGGAAAGTTTGCAAATGAGTACAGTAGCGGTTATGTAAGCCTATTTCACTTTTGATGAGAGGAGAGTATATTTGCGTGAGCAAATGTGACCATTCGTTTTGGTCCTATTCGGCCATTAGATCCGAATACAAAACTATCAATTAATGTGTTTATTTTTGGGGGGAATGACATGTAGTATTAGTAATGAATTGGTTATCTTGGTTTATTATATGCAATAGATCCTGACCAACTACATCCTTTAAAACTTGTAACAATACCCTGTCTATCGACCAATTAAGTCCTTATTGGTAATCTGCCCATTCTTTTTGTTTAGCTCACTTCTCGCTGCGTCCTCTCATTACAAAAGACGTAATTGCGCACGCTGCTTATTAGATGTTTTCACAATGGTTATAGAAGCTGCGTTGAGTAAAGACTGTGGTAATAGATAACCCCTCTTGTAATTTAATCCCCCCCCCCCCCTCACTTCGATCTCCCTGTAGTTTTCACTGGTATTACGATATATACATGACTAGAATACCTGGTGTATGTCTTGAATTCAGTCATGGATAGTGAGCAACGGGCAAAGTTTCAATCGACATATTTAATGATTTTAAGCTATATTTGACAGCTTTTATATTAACAATATAGAGTAAGTAGAATAAATCAGAGTGCGCCGATTTAAATTAATATAAACTTTGTTTTGCTCAATTAAATCTATAATAACAAGTCACATAAAGTATGTCTAAGGAAGTATTTATGTATAGCTTTAGACACACCATGTTAGTGTTTTGAATTAATCTATTAGAGTTGCAGATGTCTGTTTTAATTAGCATGGATTTCTCAATTATTCACCGTAAGTTGTTTTATAGAGAAATCTCATTATATGTTTGTTCAAATTCTTAATAAAAATAAATTTGTATTAATTATATTTATATAATATCGACCTTTGGGGATTTAAAGTGGAATCATTTATCAAAATCATTCTTGTTATGTGAATCCAAATACCAAGTCAAATGAAAAGAAATTGAATGAAACAAGTATTCTATTGTTATGTAAAAGATTTAGGTCGACATGTCAATATCGCTCTTTCACTCTATCGCTCCATCGTTCTTTTGCACTATCGCACTTTCGCTCTATCGCTTTTTCGCTGTATCGCTCTTTCGCTCTATCGCTCTTTCGCTCTATCGCTCTATCGCTCTATCGCTTTATCGCTCTATCGCTTTATCGCTCTATTGCTCGCTTTATCGCTCTATTGCTCGCTTTATCGCTCTACTGCTCGCTTTATCACTCTTTCGCTTTATCGCTTTATCGTTCTTTCGCTTTATTGTTCTTTCGCTTTATCGTTCTTTTGCTTTACCACTTTATCGCTCTTTCGCTTTATTGCGCTGTTATTATCGCTTTTTCGTTCTTTCGCTTTATCGCTCTATCGCTTTATCGCTCTTTTGCTTTATCGCTCTTTTGCTTAATCGCTATTTTGCTTTATCGTTCTTTCGCTTTATCGTGCTGTTATTATCGCTTAAACGCCTTGTTATATCGCTTTGTCGTACAGCCTTATCGCTTTGTCATGCGGCGTTATCGCTCTGTTGTGCGGCGTTATCGCTTTGTTGTGCGGCGTTATCGCTTTGTCGTGCAGCCTTATCGCTTTGTTGTGCGACTATATCGCTTTATCGCTTTATCGTGTTGTTACCAGAGGGCGAAAGAGCAATGTCCCGTCTCGGCCATCATAGTTATGAGAGACTTAAAATATCATATAAAATAACATACAATATATACAATTTAAGAACGATCTGTGAATAAAAAAGATGTACGTGTATCTAACATAATTTTGCAGGCTTTGGCAATAAAAATTGCACAATCCGTATTTGCAAGAATAAAAGCTAATCTATCACATTCATTTGCATTTTTGAAATCTTAACATTTTTTAAAAAGATCACGACGAATACTCTCATAAAGTGGACAATATAAAATAACATGACACTCATCCTCAACACAGGTTTTACAATTAAAACACACCCTTTCGTTTACTGGTAGATTACTGTACCGCCCTGTCTCTATACCTATAGGAGCAACTCCACATCTGAACGCTGCTAGGGATCGTCTGTGTGATCTCGACATGGGGACCCGATTGTACTGTTCCGTTTCATGTGCAAGTACCCCTTCACTGCTGTCAACAATCTAACAGTGAATGAGTCATTAGAAGAAGAAGGAAGAAAAAGAAGAAGAATATTATATTAACGTGTCACATGCCGTATTATGAATAATATTGATATATAAAACATGATTGTTAAAACGAGACACGATATAATCATTAAAATATATCAATTCACACGAGAATAAAGACCCTTCTACAAACACACACCATTATCCCAACACATGTTCTCATTCAAACACATCATAAAATAATCCTGTTCACTCCCGTCCGCATTCAGAGCATACATTCGTCGTATACACCCCACATCCTCGTCCATCCGTTTCATTCCCATACTCTCAAATTCATTCTCTCGTACAAAAACATAAAAACATACGCATTAAACCACACATTCTTAAAACAATGCGGATAAAGATTAACTGAGCTTATCATTTTGCATTAAGTAAATTACTTTATCAGTTGGGCTAAGTAAGGCAGTAGAGAGTGCCTGCACCAAAGTAAGTAACCCAAACTTCAAAGCATACCGCGGATCGACCTCCTGAGATTTTAGCATACTCCCAACCAAAAGAAACGCCTACTTTATGTTCCTTAAAATGAAAGATGCAATAATTTCTTAAATATAATTAATGGCGATCTCCACGTTATGCTGAAGCAATAACTAATATGAAAGTCCATTGAAATCGTGGAAAACTGTGATTAGAGTCAATAACATTCATGAAAACCACGCTTAATGAAGACTGCTATTTTCGCTTGATTCACTTGCGCACCTTAACCATGTACACCGGCAGCATCATCATTACTTTAACGCAATGCGTGCCTGTATTGTTGCTCGTGGTTGTATGAAAATCTTTTTAAAATGTTTTTTTTCTGATCAAGCACTGATCGAAAACTGAACAATTATTTTCACATTTCAACAATCGTCCTTCTTTCGTGACATGAACTTCTGAAATTCAAATATATAATGCAGAAATGGTGCAACTTCATTATGTTATAATATTCCTAAACTGTTCATAACAGTTTTTACAATCTCTGGAAATACATCTAGTGGGCGTTTCTTTTTGCCGGCAGTATATATTCAAAAGGTCGACTTCCTGAGGCGACCCCGTAATTATATTAGTAGCCGTACCGCCTCATTCTGTTAATTAACGAACCGTGACATTCCAACAGCGTTAATAATGATAAATACAACATTGACACCAGAACAGAGCACATATCATCTCTTCACTCTCTGATTCAACCAGTAGCACAAAATCACTCAAGCGTGAGTCGACTGGTCAAGTTTTGAACATTCGACGGATACCGGCCAAATTCAACTTCAAATATCAGAAGCGTATGTGTGTATTGTATTTGCAGTAGTCATTTCCTCTTCAACTCCCCAACCCCGACCTCTTTCAATGGGTGATTATAAAAATGCAAACATTATCATTAGTGTTATTTTAACTACTGACCATTGCTAAAAGTACCATTTTAGAGTCATTGTGATAATGTCACAACGGGATTCATCGGTACGTAAATAGTTCCCATTACTATCACTACACAACATGAACATATATGATACTGATTTATCTGAATAGATTTGTTTGAACTTAAGTTTTATCAAACCAATAACTTTTAATTGTTATTTACTGGAACAATAAACAGGAAATGGATACTCAAGGCACTAGACCATATGATTACGTGTTGACCACATCTGTCGACATACGGATGTGTGTTCATTCGGATCAACGCTAATTAACGGACGGGCGATCTATTACACAACTAACCGGTCACTGCCATTACGCAATAGTAATAGATCGACCAATTGCAGTTTTATCAGTCGTTGAAATTATCATAGTTCCAACAGAAACAATGAAAAATACCGAAGGTTCATCTCCCATTCTCCAGACAGTCATTTGTCAGCCAGTTCTAAAACAGTAGAGAATCGCATTAATTGAAGTAACACCCAGTTGTAAAGTCACTTTGCACAGGTGAACCAGAAGACTTTGAACTGATAGAGTCGAAGTGTTTCGACTGCTCAATAGACAGGTACTGGCCGCTGAACGTTGATGTATGGCTTATGCCATGATGGCTGTGACAACGTCGGTTTGTTACAGCTTTACAATAGTTTCTATTTTCTCATGACTTGTCGCTGATTGGACAACTGTCAGACGGTCCACAATGGCGTGTTAGGATCAAACCACAACCTCCAGTTAATGAACAAGCGTCGATGTAGGTTTTGCATGAACACAGAAACAGCTGTCAGGGGACGTCATGAGACATTTTAAATTCTCAATGAGAAAGTGCATTTCATAATGCACTGACACACGAATCGACCTCATTTGGCATCCATGTGGCACATTTTACGAATTGAACGACTTAAGGGAATAAAAAGAACTAAAATGTTTGGTTGTGGTTTGTTATACCCCTACATCTTTTGGTTTTCTTGATTGCCAAACTGGCTAATGAAACGTCAAAGTTAAGGATTTTAATGTATTCCGAAATGAATGAACTATCATATATATACCTTAACTCAAACTACTACCATATTTAGTTGTTTATTTATAGTAATTTAAAAAGAGGTGTTCACTTTCTTTTCCCTACCAGTTTATATTTGTTTAATGTCTTGGAGAGATGGTATGAGGTTAAATGAGGAAATATAAAATGCCGATTTTATGAAATAACGTTTATTTACATTATTACTTTATTCAAAACTATTTTCAAGGAAAAGTTTCAGAAGTGTTATGTATTAATGTTATTTCTTTAAAATTGGAGCTATAATAAGAGGTTATATTAGGAGAGTTTATAAGAGAAGGTAACGAATATCGGTTATATTTTATTCTTTATTGTGTAAGTACTTTACACGACGCTGAATTACACTTAACACAATGTGTGTTTGCTTGATATAACCGTTTATACATATATTTACTTTACTAGCGTATTATTAGTGTGTCATTTACACTCATGTGTATTCAATTATGTTAATTGATGCACATACTGTTGACTAACAACCCGTTGTAGGTATTTCTTGTGTGAAGGGTCAGTCAAACCTATTATAAAAGTCAACATTTCAAACTAAACCAAAGTCAATAAATAGAAATATTAATATTTCATGATATAAGCAAACTTCGCCAAAGTCAATACATATTTCCAAAGTCAACATAAGTCAACAATTCGCTTAACTTAAAATATCTTTTAAGAGTCAACATTCATGAAAGTCAATATGTGATCAAAGTCAGCATTTCACTAAATTCAAAATATATTTTTCGAAGTCAACATGTCACCAAAGTTAACATTTTATATAAGTTAAACTTTACTACACAACATTTCACTAAATTGAATATTTCATAAGTCAACAATTCATATAACTCAAAATATGTATTAAAAGTCAACATGTCACCAAAGTCAATATTTTATCAAAGTAACACTTCCACCAAAGTCAATAAATATTTTAAAAGTCAACATTTCACAAACAGTTTTATTTTCGAAAGTCAACATTTCACAAACATTATTTTTTTTCCAAAGTCAACATTTCACAAACATTATATGTTTGCCAAAGTCAACACTTGCCCATTGGAAACCTTGCCCATGATCTCGCCCATGGGAAATCTCGAAATTCCTTTGTATGGGGGGAGTAAATAAATACCCAAAATAAGTTACTGCTAGACCCATTATTAAAAATTTGAACAGCCTCTCGCCAATGGGCCAGCCCATGGGCAATGGTGTCTGTATCTCACGTACGCTGCGGGGTAGAAAGTTTGAATTTTCGTCAATATCTTAGTTAAAGTATAAAAATAGGTTTTAGATAGAATTTGAACTTCTCACTTGGTCAGTTATGGAATCTCGGGTTTCCATAATAAAATCGGGTCGTCTTTTAATATTTTAAAATGATCATTATACTTCACATGTTTACATATTGATCAGTACGTTGTTTGTCAATATATTGTAGATTGATGATCCATAGGCAAAAGCAAATTTCACCTCAAACGGAATCAATTATTTCTTCTTATAAAGTAATTTTGTTTAATGTCAATTGATTTTGCACATGATGCACATGTACGTTCAACATTAACTGGTTAGAAAATTATTAAACATGTAATTGATTTAAATGAAAAAGAAATTCAAAAGTTATCTACAAAGATTATCTTAGATACAGATAGCATTAGGAAACTCATAGCAGTTTATCAATTATTAAATGAGGACAAACGTAGGTTGTTTGCATGTACACTCAACCGCAAAAGAAACGTCACCATAATTTTAACAATGTACAAAACAAAATACTGTTGCTGGAGAAAGTGACTTTTGATGTATTGGATAGACACAGGTTTAATAGAGAAGTACTCACATTTTCATACATCGAGTATGATACTTTTATTTTTATGTCTGTTCAAATACACTTGAGGTAATGAAATCGCTTTCTCAAAGTGGTTTTCGTCCATTTAAATAAAAAAAATGTGTAAAATGTAGAAATTTAATTAATAACATATGTTGTCGACATAAATATCATTCTTGAATGTGAATTGTGTATGCGTCTTAACTGTAGGATGCCATAAAATAAACTCTCTTATCTCAACTAGTAAAGGAGATTCGAAAAGAGTTTCTGTGTTTATCAGAAATATGAGTAGATAATGTTTTGAAATTTCAAGTCTAGTTTAGTTGGCTTCTGAAGACATGATGTATCTCTGTTTCAGTCGTGTTTATCTCTTGTGGATTGAATTATCTTGTAATTTTTATGGTTACGTTTATTTTGCGGTTAGGTTTATGGATAAACAAGTTCCTTATGTCATTACGTCGCCTCCAAAAAATAAAGAAGTTGCTTATTAATAAAAATGTCCCCATTCGTCACCACCTCCGTTCTAGAATGTCAATCATAGAATTTAGTTCATTGCGAGTCGCGGGTAAACTTTCACCAGATTAAATAAACCACATTTGTCAAACACAAACAAGTATTCTATTTTATTATTATTTAATTTTAACAAAAATATGTAATTAAAAGTACTATTACATAAAACAGTAACTCTCATTCGTTTACAATGTGGAAATTAGTTCCGGTTACTGCCCAATAACGATATATTATAACAATTTAAACAAAAATGTAACAATTTAAATAGTCACAGTCACTACACCTTGCATGATAGACAGTTTATTTCACTAACAAAAAGAACTATTTTGGCAAAATATTATATCGTCATTAGTGAGTGTGAAAACAATTACAGTCAATGCAGCTTCACATTTCGCTGATAAATCCAAGTATTCCATTGCTAATTCTATAATAACATCCTTTGTTTTTCCATCCATACTTATTTAAATGTGCAATGATAAACTATTTAAAAAAGAAGTAACTAAACAATTTGGAAATATTGAGTTTAAATTAAACAAATCCTTGTTTTCCAGAGAGAACGAAACATGAAATACAGACCTACACAAAAGACACATTAAAACTGGACATTGTGGAAACTGCTGTTACCAAACTTCAGATCCACCATACCTTAGTGATATCAGGTCTACCAGGAGAGGGGAAGACAACTCTTGGCTACATGGTCCTAAAGGAATACCTGGATAGAGGCCGCCATGTTTATGTAGTGAGGACACCTGAGGAATTCTTTAGCATTACCAATATGGACAACTCAGTTGTTATGTTTAATGACTTGTTCGGGTCATTTCATTATGACCAATCAGGTTTTGGCAAATGGATTCCTGTTTTCGAGAACCTCGGGAGACTTTCTCATAAAATCTTGACAGTGTTTGTGTCGCGAGAGTACGTGCTTAAACAGGCTATGAGAAAACTGGAGAAATTTACAAACCTGTTTTTTTCCAGAAACACCATCTTGAATCTATCTCTTTCTAAAGAGGACAAGAAGCAGATTTACAAACTATTCCAGAGAAAGCAAACCAAAGTTCCTCCTTTATCTGATGCTGAAATAGATAAGCTTGTTGAAATTGCCTTCCCGCATGGATTTGCTCACTGTTGCCAACTATTCTTCTCTCTTGACACCGGAAAAGATCACATTGAATTCTTCAGAAACCCACGACTGTTCCTGGACGCGGCTATATCAGCACATTACCACAATGATGTCTACAGAAGGGTTGCATTTCATCTTCTTCTGTATGGGGAAGGGGTTTTTGATGCAACTAAGCTGATCCTGACTGATCAACCTTCTGCAACACTGTTCGAGATAATCAATCTTCTTAAAGGAGTTGTAGATACTTCCAAGATTTTGGATTCTGGGCGTTTTGACTGCCACTTCAGACAACTGCAGGAATCTTTTGAGAGCATGTGTGGGCTCTTCTTGGAGAAAGACGGTCATTTCCTAAGATTCAAGCACACCTCAATCTATGAAAGTGTAGCAAATGTAATATGTCACCAAAACATAAAGTTTATAATCGAACACTGCAATGTCAACTCTCTTGACTATTTTGTTCGCTTTGACAAAAAGGGAGTACCGATGTCCCACTTGAAAGTCCCATTGCCAGCAGAAAGCCTGGATCATTTGGTCAATAGGTTATGTCTTGAAATGCAAAAGGGACACTTGCTGCCTGTCCTAAGGCACAGTCTCTTCACAACTTCAAAAGGAGTTTCCCTCTTTCTATCTCGAATAGATCTGGACGAGGCCATCAAATTGACTGACGTGACACTGAAAAAGTCATTCTGCTACCTGGCCTGCAGTAATGGCGATGATAAGTTACTGTCCCAAATGATCAATACTGTCATATTTTCCAATGAAATGATGAGTCATGTCATTCACGGATGTTCAGAGTATGGAAACAAAGGAGGTCTTCTCCTGATACAGGCCTTGATGAGGGGTCACAGCACGAGATACAGCCCAACAACAGCTGAGAGGGCGTGTATTCTGGCAATAGAAAATGATCATCCAGAAATCGTGGAGGTTCTGCTGACTGACATGAACTCAGATCAGAGAGTTGTGTTCGACCACAACAAGAGTTTTCTTCTTGCTGCAGTGAAGGGTCATAAAGACGTAGTTCAGATCTTCCTGGATATTGGTGTCTTTGTAAATAGCATGGATAACAAAGGTTGGACGGCTCTTCACCATGCTAGTTATCTTGGAGATGTTGACTTGGTGACTCGTCTTGTGTATAGCGGCTGTAGTGTGAACATGCCCACTCGAGATGGACTCACGCCATCTCATATTGCCACAAGAGATGGCCATGTCGAGGTTTTACGGACCTTGCGTCGTCTTGGAGGAAACATAGCTGCGCAGACAGCTAATGGAGAGACACTTCTTCATATGGCAGTCCTTTCTGGGAAAACTGACATGTTCATGGAGATATGCACCTACCCCATTAACTATTTTCAACGTACAGTGAAAGAAAGACAGACAGCTCTAATCTATGCTGCCAAAAAAAACTTCATCGAAGCAGTTCAACTGATGATTAACAGAAGATTGCTTGTATTTTTTGCTGACAAGGAGAAGAACACTGTCCTTCATATTGCAGTCAAACATGGGTTCCATGCATTAGTGAAGCTTTTGTCGTCAAAGCTGAATAGTATTTTTTATCTGACTCTATTACGTGCAAAGAACAAGGAAGGATATGCGTCAATCCACATCGCTGCTCAAAATGGAGATGAGGAAATCATCATACAGCTATTGAAATTCACTTATCCTTGCATTGATATTGGTGGTCCAAATGGTGAAACACCTCTTTGCATTGCCCTGAAGATGTCTCATGTAAAAGCTGGTCATCGGTTGTTATTGGAAGGTGCGGATGCCCATCATCGATGCAAGAACGGCTTCACTCCTTTGCATTTAGCAGTTAAACATAACTGGAGCTCTGCAACAGTCAAGTATTTATTGCAAATGGGTGTGGATGTCAATGCAAGAACCAAAGACAACCATACTCCGCTGTTGTTTGCTGTGATAAATAAAAATCCTGCAATTGTGAAGCTCCTTCTGTCATTCAATGCTGATGTCAACATCCCAGATAAGAAGGGGATAGGTCCGTTTCACTGTACATGTATTGGCGGAAATCTTGAGATTGCAGAGCAACTGCTCGAGACTGAAAAGTGCAATGTTGAGCAAACGGATGTAGATGGAAACAATCCTCTGATGATTGCAGCAGCAAGCGGATCTTATAAAATGGTACAGAATTTAATTGACAGACTGGCAAACATTGAAAAACGGACCCGAAACATGGAAACGAGTCTTCATCTAGCAGCATTGAACGGAAACCTACGAGCAGCAGAGATATTGATAAATGCTGGTTCTGACGTTAATACCAAAGCAAAGAATGGATCCAGTGCTCTGTATGACACCTCCTGCAAAAATCATGATCAGCTTGTTGCATTGTTATTGAATAACGATGCAAATGTAGACATCCGACATATTGATGATAAGACTCCTTTGCATACCGCAGCTGACATGGGAAACATGCGAGTTGTGCAGATGCTTCTGGACCATGGAGCTGACGTGAACCATGGTGATAACAGGCAATGGTCTTCGTACCATTTCGCAGCTCAGAATGGCTTCACCGACATCATCAAGCTCCTGTTTGCCAGTGGAGGCGATGCTAACAAGCAGACAATTGAAGGATATACATGCTTGCATTTGGCTTGCTACAGAGGACACAATGACCTTGTGTTGTTTCTGATCCAACACGGATGCAGGTTGGACATTGTTGACAATGCAGGGATGAACATTCTACACGTAGCTGCTTCCTTCTCTGACAGGAAAACAGTATCCTTCATTTTGGCTAGATGTCTCGATCCCAATGTTCCCGCAAAGAAGGGAGTGACTCCTTTACACTTGGCAGCAGAGAAAGGCATAATAGACGTGGCCACAGAGCTCATAGAAAGGGGTGCGGACGTGAACGCAAGAACAACCTCAGGGAATTCTACATTGCAGATATGTTGCTTGAAAGGACAGGAATACCTTGTGGCACTTCTGATAACACGTGGAGCTCAACTTGAAGTGGAAAACAAATATGGTACGACTCCACTCATTGCAGCGGCAATGTTCAACCATTGTGCAGTTGTTGAAACACTTCTCAGAGCAGGAGCAGATATTGACCACAGTGATCTTCGTGGACAGACTCCTCTGCATATGGCTGCAGTGAGAGGTCATATGGCTACTGTCGCCCTGCTACTCAGTTCTGGGGCAAAACATAAACTGACTGTGTTCGGTTTCTTGCCCACTGATTACGCTGCAGTAGGCCTACACATGGGCCTCTGTCATCATCTCGCCATGAACACGCCTGTTCAAGTGGCTGTGAAGAAACTCCTTTTCATCGTTCTCCAGTTCATGAAAGTAAAATGATATATGGACATTTGTAGATTTGATCAGTAGGAAATATGACAGCCAAACTGAACGAGTAAAATTCAAAGAGAAAAACATATGAAAGGAAGAAGCAAGGTTACATCATGGCCAATCACAAGAAAGGTTATATCATGACCAATCACAAGAAAGGTTACATCATGACAAATCACAAGAGAGATTAATCATAAAAATATGAAATGAAGAAGCCATGCTATCAAGGTGAACAGTGATCAGTGGGATACTTTAATAATAATAAAATAATCTAAAATGAAGAAGCAGGTTAATCTAACAAGGGGAGACACAATGAACTCACAAAACAACACCCTTGCAATCACAAGGCTTCATCATGAGCAATCACAAGAAAGGTTACATCATGAGCAATCACAAGAAAGGTTACATCATGACCAATCACAAGAAAGGTTACATCATGACCAATCACAAGAAAGGCTACGGCATGACCAATCACACGAAAGGTTACATCATAACCAATCATAGGTTCTTCGTGGTCAACCATGAAGAAATGCAAGATTAGGTAATAATACCAGGGAAGAGAAAGAACTCATGAAAATGTCAATGGCATATCAGAATACGAGACTGAATTGTTATGTAGCTTTGGATTTGTACAGATTGTATAGAGAGAAGACTTACCACTTGCTGGAAACAAACTGTTATAGCAATAGGCTGTATTATATCATTATTTACTGTATACGTATCAGTGTCTATTTGTATATTTGGAAGTGATGACCCGTCATACGAGTAACAGCAATACACATTGTATTATTGTTCTGAATATCTATCAGTGTACATCTGTTTATATGTTAGCGGCAATAGTGAAAATCCGGCAATAGCGTTAAGGCCCAGGCAATAATGTAGTGACTAGTCAATAGCTTTATTGAAGAAAGTTGGCAGGCATAAGCGCTATTGCCTGAGAAAAGAGGCTTGTTTTTCCTTAATGCCGTGCTTACAACTCACCAATCCATGATGTAAACTTGAACTCACCCCAAACAAAGTAATGTTTTAATGTCTTCTAAGCATTGCACAAGCTTGTTGATTACTGTGATTGACAAGGCTTTTCATTCTCCACATACAGGAAGTTACTTGTTTTCATTACTAAATCTCACACGAAAGGTTACATCATAACCAATCATAGGTTCTTCGTGGTCAACCATGAAGAAATGCAAGATTAGGTAATAATACCAGGGAAGAGAAAGAACTCATGAAAATGTCAATGGCATATCAGAATACGAGACTGAATTGTTATGTAGCTTTGGATTTGTACAGATTGTATAGAGAGAAGACTTACCACTTGCTGGAAACAAACTGTTATAGCAATAGGCTGTATTATATCATTATTTACTGTATACGTATCAGTGTCTATTTGTATATTTGGAAGTGATGACCCGTCATACGAGTAACAGCAATACACATTGTATTATTGTTCTGAATATCTATCAGTGTACATCTGTTTATATGTTAGCGGCAATAGTGAAAATCCGGCAATAGCGTTAAGGCCCAGGCAATAATGTAGTGACTAGTCAATAGCTTTATTGAAGAAAGTTGGCAGGCATAAGCGCTATTGCCTGAGAAAAGAGGCTTGTTTTTCCTTAATGCCGTGCTTACAACTCACCAATCCATGATGTAAACTTGAACTCACCCCAAACAAAGTAATGTTGTAATGTCTTCTAAGCATTGCACAAGCTTGTTGATTACTGTGATTGACAAGGCTTTTCATTCTCCACATACAGGAAGTTACTTGTTTTCATTACTAAATCTTACTTGATATGGCATGATATATTGAAACTTCACCACATTTTCAACAGTCACATGTTTTGTAAAGAAGTACCCGCAATTCCATACATCAGAGTATGATACTTTCATTTTTATGTCTGTTCAAGTACATGTTGGGTGCTGAAATCGCTTTTTTGCCAGAATGTTTTGCATTTGAGCTAAACAAATTTAACATGTTGAGATTTAATTAATAAAAGATGTTGTCGACATTAATAACCTTCCTGAACTTAAAGTATGAAAGCTTTATTTCTCGAACACCAGTCTCTTCTTGTGACTATAATTATGAACATTCAATTCACTATTTCATTTCATGTCTCTTTACAGATATTTGAAGGTAAACATGTTGCGTTTACAAGAAAGGATTTTTTTTTAAATCGATTTTATTCGGCAGTCTGAAGTGTTCCTCCACTGTGAATAATGAGGTTTACTTTCAGTACAATCTTTCATAAATTTTACAAGCAGAATTGACAACTGACTTATTAAGATGATATAACTAGTATAAATTGATGAACAATGTCAGCATCTGTTGGAAGTGTCTTAAGAAATATTGTAAATATATTGTATTATAAGTATTATGAATTCATCATTACTTACATTGTTGTTGTCCTAGGCACCACGTTATTGCCTGGGCATTAACGCTATTGTCGGTTTTTCACTATTGCCGCTAACTTATTTTTCACTAGGTTTTTTTCGAGTCTAAGTGTTAGAATAGAGTGCATCATGTTTAATTCTATGTGATGTGGTGTACTGTTTTCAACACACAATATGCTCAAATGTCTAACTTACATACTTGTATGTAAGTATGATCAAATGTTGAAAATTGAGTTTGCATACTTAATCAGCATTCTGTTTTATTACCTACGATGCAATACTATAAAGGTTCATATTTTGTACAATTTTCTAAATTCCATGTTATATTCGTATTTTTTACAAATCATGCTTACGACACTAGTGCCTGAATATCGGTATATTGCTCGCTTGCGCTCGGGAAATACTAATATTCAGGTATTCGTGTCCTATGTTAGTTCAACTTAATCACTGATATGGAGAATCCGTCCTGTTACAATGTTGTTACAATAAAGTAGGTCAAATACGATCTCTAGTAATTTCTACGTTTATTAAATACGCTGTAGCGGTCTAAATTAATTAAACTACTCTCACAAAGAGGTAGTATCACCAATGAGTAAATAAATGACTAAGAGGAATGTTCATGGTTCGGTTAACCCATGCGAGTCAATTTTCCTTTCAGCGGCCATTTGCATTTGTCCACATCAAAATGGCCGCTCGAATGTAGTTCAGATGATCTGACTGATGTAGCGACATCTAAACACTCAGAATAGAGCTTTAAATATGGTTCAATGATGGAATGATCTGCCTACAAACCTGCCTCTCACATTGAAGAGTTCCAAACAAGTGTTGCTTTATACGTCGCACCATATTCTTAAAATACAGATAACCATTTTCTATGGACACGTCTGTTTTGCCCTCTAATTTAATAACATAAAATAAAATCTTTGATAAAACAATAAGCAAATTTTAGAACAAATAATATGCAAAAAAAACGTGCTACAGCGCCTTTAAGTTCAATTAAATTTCCTCATTTTCATCATGGATGTTTTATTCTGTCTGATACTCCGTCTTTACACTGATATATATTGTTATTTGTTGTTATTACTTAACCATTTATTGAGCTGTATAGCGTGTTTTCATTAGTTGTTTGCATATTTTCATATTTCAGAGATAACTACTTAATGTAAATACTGCAATAGAAATGTCGTCATCAGTAACGGAGGCTGATTCATTCACATTTTTACAAAGTGGTATTGCCTCTCTGTGTCGCTAGGAATGTTGTTTACAAACGTTTCCAAGTGGTTTCTATGGCTTTATTATACCTCATAAATTGTGATGTTGATCACTGATCTTAACTCATGAAGTTATTTGACGTTGGGTGGTTTCTGCAGCAATACAAATATGTATTTTATTCACCTTGTTATTAACACCATCTATATATTGAGAGGACATTCTTATATATTTTCTTATTTTGCCAAATTATTATTATATTAGTCGTACCAGTGTGATTTTTTATGAAATAAATGACAATTCATATCAAGTTTTCAATCGTTTGCCTCAACTACGATTTCACCTATACCATCCCAATGCGGGTACGAGCCCATACTTTCACCGCTTTTCGCCGCTTGAGAAATTCGTGATTAGTAGGTCAGATGGAATAAAATAATCACTTGCATCACGGCAGCTACAGAGAAAGTGTAGGGGGAAATATTTCCCTTTTCTTTCATCTGATCAGTTCCCAAAATTCGCAGAAATGATGAACATCTTGACATATTATATGTCCAGTAAGGGTGTTCGGGATCGATCCACGTTCTCAGTACGTACCAGGTACAAGTGTAACCGAGTTGAAAGTGTAGATGTATAACAAATCACAGACGAAGGTTGTTGTTCGCTGTATGGCCAACAGTTTATTCACAGAGGAATATACTATGTAAAAAAAAAGAACCCAAGTGTGTGGACTTGGCTTCATACAAGACCAGACGTCACATCACAGTATCATCATGATGACATCATCAACATCTTGATATTATGAATCCAAATCCCAAAACATCCAAATGATCCACATAGATCCCAACATGAATCACAAATGCAAGAGACAACGTCTTTGCACCTCCTGACAAATCTAAGGAGTAAAGCTTAAAATCCTACCTAAACCTAACATACAGAAGAGAGAAGCTGAGAAACCTAGAACAATAGAAAGTCGAAAGGTCGCGCTTGGGACAGGCTATTGTTTGATAGTGCACTAGTGATTGAGTGAGTGCAAAATGCTCATGCAAAGGCTGTGATTTTGGGTAAACTAAGTGTGAAGTATAAGCTAAAAGATATGGTTGACTGAATAGTAAATTCAGTCAGAGCATAAATTAAAAATAACAATAAAATATACATCATATTTGATGCTGTTACACAAGTCTCTGGGTTCAACTTCCATTTTGAGTTAAGGACAGTCAAGGGAAGATGTCCAAATTTTAAGTGAAGACAATGGCTTTTTCAGAAAACATACAGTGTCTTCTCATCTCATTCTTGAGTTGTTTAGGCAGCTCCACATAACATGCAGTGTTTTTAGAGTTGCTCTGGCTTGATAAATATATCAAGATGATAATGCATCACTGCAATAAATACGCATGAAGTATAACATTGGTGAAGTTTGATTTGTTTTCAATCCAAACACTAAAGATCTCAGCAGCTGTTATTGATTATTGCAAATGTGCTTACTTTAAGAAACCAGAACGTTTTTTTTTGTTTTTTATTTTACTAGTAAGTGCTAAAGGTGCAGTTATATTGTATAGCTATGTCATTAAGTGGACATATTGATATTATCGGCGTCATCTTGATAAGGTTAATGGTACAATTTTATTTTGGGGACAATCTGGAGAGAGGATGTTCTGACTAATTCACTACACACAGCTGTCAATATTAAGACAGGTGTATCAATAACACATCTTAGAGGAGCGAGCTAAACAGGAAGAAATTAATCTTCCCCGACTCATTGGCTTAGTCAAGCCTTGCTGCATTTCGTGGCTTATTCTGTGCCAGATATTTCTACTACCAAATCCAGTAGCAGTATGCTGCTACGCTATCACAGAAACGCTGTCAAAATGCAGCAAGGTTTAAATATCAGTGATAAATTCTGGCGTAAGTTATGAATTTGAAAGAGCCTTGGAACATTGAATACTCTGTTTTACTGTTTGGGTTCAAATCAGTCAATATCGAGATAAATTGGGTGAAATCGACACTTCCTGTGAAAGAACCATGATATAAATTATAAGGAACCTAGTATGGGATATCCCATCTTCTGCAAAAATCTGAAGTTTGGCTTATCTTTTAGTAGAGTTATGTGAAATGTTGTTAAGTGTTTTCAACATTTAAATCTTGGGTTTTAATTTTAAAATCAAGAAATGCGGTTTTATCATTGACAGCATCCTCGGTTACCCATGGTTTTATATATGCTCGATTACTCTCCACTGATATAGTGGAGAGTAACGGAGCATATATAAAACCATGGGTCACCGAGGATGCATTGACAGTTGCTGATTAAGTATACTGGTGTATGCAGTGATGATTATCTCTTCTCACATCCTTGAACATTGGTTTATTTCTTACCAATTAGACAATGGTAACACAGATTGTTTAATAATGTCGTAGCTGCTGATTGACGTGACGTCATAATGATTAAGTTATTACGTCATAATATTTATGACCTACTGACAAGTGGGCGTTTCATCAGCACTTTCATTGCACTGTAGCTTGATTTAAATCAGCGAGAAATAATAACATACTTACCTCAGTCCCGTTTAATATACCGTATTTATTTAAACTCGTTAAGTATTCTCTATTATATCATAATCATAGCAATTATGCTATTTTTGCAAATGGTTTAAAACGAAAGAAATGGATTCCATAGTCCACATGAGCTATTTTAAAGGCGCTGTAGCACGATTTTCTTACTGAAATAAAGTGCTCTAACAAACATTTGAGTGAGTGTTACCAATGGCTAAATACTCCTCCTGAATCAATGAAAAAAGACTTCTAAAACGAATGTACATGGTTCGGTTAAGCCATGCATGTTCATTTTCGTGATACGGCGCCTTTAAGTCATTCGAATTTTGCGAAAGAGTATTTTTTGTTGATATTTTCTGATTGGATGCGATTTTCATGCATATTAGGATATTTGTAATTAGGGTATTTTCTGTACCAACAGTCCTATGATGAGTCGTTCTATGGTATTTGTTGCTGACAGAATAGTTATATTTTCTTTCCTACCCACTTATATTACATATGCAAAAACCTTATTCCACAACAAATAAAAAACGAGCCCGTCTTCACACTGGTCGCTTCAGTGATGATGTCATGATTAGTTATGATGACGTCACAATGACCTAATTCCAGTACAGGATACAGTAACACACTGAACTTATTACACTAAGTGCCGTTATCAACAGTGTTTTTTTCCAATTGTGTGGATAAGGACGGTGTTTTCATTTTACTTTTATGTGTTTGAGCAACAGCCCGTCTCTCCTATATAATATTGCTGCGCTGGAAGAGACAATGTTACAAAAAGATTTTAATTAGCTTGTGACGAAGACTGATGCGAGCAATAGCGGGGATAAACTAAACTAAACTAAACTCTTTATTTCTTCAAATTTGGAATATAAGCTCGTATATAAACAGTATATGATTGCAAAAATCTAGATTTTGAATTTTGAAAATATTGTCCAAACAAAAAATATTGAATATGAACTTTCAAGAAGTGTAGGATTCTGACATGTATCTCAGCATCTTTTAATAGGCTATCATGGTCACGTGATACAACTCTGAGTAGATACAAACATCACCGCTAAAGTGATTATCAGCAAGGAACCAAATTGATATCTACTTTCATAAGGGACTGTGTGATGTTCATCAAGTTTCCATGTTAAGCTATGTCAGTTAGTGGACAAATGATATAATCGGTATAATATATTTAGGTTACTATAAATATTTTAATCTTGGGACAATCTGTACAGTCGGTGGTCTTATATTGCCTAATTTACTACAATCAACTGTCAATATCAAGACAATATAATTACCATTATCCCCAAAAAGATGACCACGTTAATGTAATATTTGATAATATAACATATTCTTTATCTTTGTCAATTATGTTTATCCAAAACAAAGAAGAGAAACACTTTCAGCCTTATCATATACGGTTAAAATCAAAACAAACACATTTGTCTATTTGTAATGTCTGCAATCTGCATTTGAATCATATGATTTTGAAAGCACGGGGAGTAAAAGTGGATTCAACAAAAAGGTTGCTTTCAACTACTTAACTAATTCCCCCAAATCAATTTAGGATCCCAATCATATTAGACTTAAACAGAGAAAGATAAGAAGGCGTGCATTAGTATTACTGGTAAAGTTCATTTTAGACATTCAACTTTAACTGTTGCTCAGTTTGTGTCCGTGTGTTAAGGGAGATATACACAGACAACATACGTCAACATACGTCAGCATACGTCAGCATACGTCAGGATTCATCAGCATACGTCAGAATACGTCAGAATACGTCAGCATACGTCAGCATACGTCGGCATCCATCAGCATACGTCAGCATCCATCAGCATACGTCGGCATCAATCAACATTCGTCAGCATACGTCAGCAAACGTCAGCATACGTCAGGGTATTCGTCGACATCCATCAGCATACGTCAGCAGACGGTAGTATTTATCACAATAACATCAGTTATAAAAATAACGTCAGCATGCGTCATCATACGTCGGTCACGGCAAAACAGAAACGTCTGACTATTATGATCTGTTTAATATTTATGTGTATATGTGACCTTTCAATGGTTGATGCAAGTTTTTCTTCAAAGAAGATATATGAATTGAACCTGGATCAGCCCTTTGGAATTCAAGGATGTAGGAAACAGTGTGAAGATAGACATGCTTGTGTTGAGGTGCACTATACTACAGCCACAACGTCATGTGTTCTTAAACTCAACATCTCCAACAGAAAGGTGAGATAGATGTTGTCATGGTAACGGAATGGAACAAGGATCAGTATAAAGAACGTCTCCATTAGTACCATCAGATATTATCAATAACTATTGTTTCTACTATTGTTGCTCCTTCCTACCTATGTGATTTACTTACACCATACACTCCTGCTCATGCTCTCAGATCCAGTAACCAACACCTACTGGATCCTCCAACATTCAGACTCAAGACATTCGGTGCCCGCTCCTTTGCTTCAGTTGCATCATCTCTTTGGAACTCTCTTCCACTTCACCTCCGTACAGCTCCCTCTCTTCAAGCCTTCAAGCGCAACCTCAAAACTCATCTCTTCAGCCGCTACAAAAATTGACTCTCCTATTCTCATATGTTTCAGTTTATATCTGTGTGCGCATTGAGCATACCCCTTTGTGGCATGGAGTATTGCGCGTTACACATATCCTCATTATTATTACATGTGTTAAAACTATTTCAATGTTTCATCTGATGTTTTCTGTCCGACCTGTTTCTGTAATGTAATGTATGTATACATAACGTAATATGATGATAATAATTTATATTCCGTCAGCGATTAATTCTTGTTATAAGATGTAACATTATAAAGATGTGACAGGCATAGAAATTCTCCAGAAAGCAGGTGTTGTATAACTCTCCTTGTAACAATCTGGTTATCAAGAGTTGCCAGGCAAAGAAATTATCCAGA